>CM053783.1:324926362-325443862 GCA_028749045.1 Cupressus sempervirens
TGAAAATATTCTTTACTAGTTCCATTACTCTTCATTTATGATATTTTCAATCATTTCCAACATTTAAGTGGCAAGGCAGAAGGAGTGAGCTATGTGACCAGAGGCTATTGTTGTTCACTTTGTGCTCTGGTCTCTTGAGGATTTCAAGCGAAGGGTTTTTGAGTCATTGAGCATGGAGCCTTAGTAAATAATGGTGTCAAGGCAGATAGGATGGAACCAAGTAGAAGTAACCATATAGCCTTCAGTTTGGGGAATAATGTGTTAGATTATGGTGACTGATTAGGAAAGTACTGTACATACTTCATAATTAGTAGCTGACGTTGTAGCCGACATATGGCCCACATGTTGTAACCCTAAAATGGCATAAAATAATTGTATAAAAGGGTTTAGGGTTAGGTATTTTCATTATGTTGTGATGTGAAATTGGTTCTTGTAGCGGTATTGACCTGTAAGGGATTACAAATTGTAATCAAGTTGTAATCACTGGATTGTAATAAGATCGAACTTGCTATTTGGTGGACGTAGCTCAGCGATTGGGTGAACCACATTAAATCTTGGTGCCTTGTATTCATTTATGTGTGATCTATTATTTTCTGTTATTGGTTATATTTGCAAGTAGTTTTTTATTTTTGTCCATGGTTTATCCTAACAAGTGGTATCAGAGCAAGGTTGTTCTTTTAGTTATCCTCTGCAAGAAAGTTTCACAATTGAGTGGGAGTCTCATGGTTCAGTGGGAGCAATGACAGATGAGGGTAAACTGAGGGTTGATAGGTTTAATGGGCAGAACTTCTAGTTATGGAAGATGCAAATGGAAGACTATATGTATCAAAAGGATTTATGGAAACTGTTGGAAGGCAAAGCCAAGAATCAGGAATCTATATCAGATGTTGAATGGGATCTTTTGGATAGAAAGGCACTCAGAAGCTTTTAGTTATGCTTGGCACCATCAGTGGCATTTAATATTACAAAAGCAAAGATGACAAAAGAGTTGATGAAAACCCTAGCAACACTGTATGAAAAGCCCTCCGCCTCGAACGAGGTATTTCTCATGAAGCGTTTATTTAATATGAAAATGGAAGAAGGTGGATCCATTGCAAATCATTTAAATGAGTTTAATACTATTACTAGTTAGTTATCTTCTATGGGTATAAATTTTAATGAAGAAATTAGGGCTCTCTTGATTTTGCGTTCTTTGCCTGAAAGCTGGAATGGCTTGGTAATGGCGGTGAGTAATTTTGTTCCTAGATCTAGTACCCTAAAATATGATGATGTGATCGGTGTTGTTTTGAGTGAGAAAACTCATAAGAAATCCTCAAGTGGATCTACATTAGGAAGTGCTTTGAATGCACAAAGCAGGGGCAGAACGACTCAGAGAGGAAGTAACTCTGGAAATCATGGGAAATCAAGAGGAAAGTCAAAGGGGAAGAGGTCTCAATCAAGAGGATCAAATGACTACTGGTATTGCAGGAAACCAGGGAAAAAAAAGAAAGATTGCTAGAATCGAAAGAAAAATGAAAGAGATAAATCAAATGGAAACAAGGAGGAAAATGTGGTAAGTAACAAATTTGAAGAGGATCCTTTGCTTCTATCTTTACAAATTGTTGATGATTCATGGGTTTTAGATTCTGATGCTTCATTTAATGCTACACCTCATAGAGGTTATTTCATTGATTATGTCCAAGGGAATTTTGGGCATGTTTATTTGGGGGATAATGAACCCTGTCAAATTGTTGGAAAGGGAAAAATTAAGATTAAGTTGCAGAATGGGAATCATTGGCTACTACATGAGGTAAGACATGTTCCAAGGCTGAGTAGGAATTTAATTTAAGCGAGGCAACTCGGTGATGAGGGTTGTGTAGTTACTTTTAATGATAAAAATTGGAAGGTTTCAAAAGGTTCCCTTGTAGTAGAAAAAGGTGTGACTTTATACAGGTCATATTGTTCCTTCTACTTTGATTGTTTTAGTGAAAAATGAATTTTCAGGAACAATTGTTGTAGTTGAGCAGGGAGAACAAATAGCTGCTGTAGATTCTGATACAGCACTGTGGCACAACAGACTTGGGCACATGAGTGAAAAAGGTATGAAAGTACTTCATTCAAAGAAAGTTTTAGCAGGTCTCAAATGTGTTAATATGGATTTCTATGAAAGTTGTGTGTATGGAAAACAAAAGAGAGTGAGTTTTGTAAAGATTGGGAAGGAAAACAAAAAGGAGAAATTAGAGCTTGTGCATACAACTGTATGGGGACTAGCTTAGGTATCTTCCCTTGGTGGCTCTCATTATTATGTTACATTTATTGATGACACAACTAGAAAATTATGGGTTTATTTCCTTAGACATAAATCTAATGTATTTCAAACTTTAAGAAATGGAAATGCTTGGTTGAAAATGAGACTGGTAAGAAATTAAAATATCTTAGATCTGATAATGGTGGTGAGTATTGCAGTCATGAATTTGAAGATTATTGCTCCACTAATGGTATTTATAGATAAAAAATTGTTCCAAGGACTCCATAGGAAAATGGAGTGACTGAATGCATCAACAGGACTATACTGGAGCGTGCAAGGAGCATGAGGTTGCATGTTGGGTTTCCCTTACACACATGGGTGGAGGCTATCAATACTGTAGTATATTTGATTAATAGAGGTCCCTCTACTCCTTTGGGTTCTGGTATTCCAGAGGAGGCACGGACTGGTAAGAAGGTGAGTTATTCTTTTCTCAAGACCTTCGGTTGTGAAGCTTTTGCTCATATAGACTCTAAAAATAGAACCAAGCTAGAAGCTAAATCAAAGAAATGTGTCTTTGTTGGATATCGAATTAATGAATTTGGTTATAGGCTTTGGGATTTTGAAAATCATAAAATTGTTAGAAGCTGAGATGTCATATTCAATGAGAAAGTGTTGTACAAAGATTTGTTGCAGCAACATGAGAAGAAAGAAGATGATTATGTAGTGCTGGATGATACTCCAAAAGTTGATGTTCCAGCAATTCCTCATGATGTGCAACAACTACAACAACAAATACCACACACATCGGTGAATGTTAGATGATCAACAAGGTAAATTAGACCTCCACAAAGATTTTCTCCCTCTTTGTATTCTATTTTACTTACTGATGCTAGTGAACCTGAAAGTTATGATGAAGTTGTCCAGGTGAATACTAAGATTCAGTGGGAGTCTGAAATAAAAGATGAAATGGACTCTTTGCTAAAGAATAAGACATGGGATCTATGCAAGTTGCCTGCAGGTAAAAAGGATTTATAGAATAAGTGGGTTTACAAGTTGAAAGAAGAGGAACATGGTCAAAAAAGATTTAAGGCCAAGTTAGTTGTAAAAGGATTTGCACAGAACAAGGCAATTGATTTTGATGAGATATTTTCTCATGTCGTTAAAATGACTTGTATTCATATTGTTTTAAGTCTTGTGGCTACTGAAGATTTTCTTTTAGAGCAGTTGGATGTTAAAACAACCTTTCTTCGTGGTGATTTGGATGAAGAAATATATATGGCTCAACCATAGGGTTTTGAGGTCAAAGGTAAGGAGAACTTAGTGTGCAAATTGAAGAAAAGTTTATATGGCTTGAAGCAATCACCTCGGCAATGGTATCTAAAATTTGACAGGTTTATGCATGAGCATGGCTATAATAGGTGTCATTTAGATTATTGTGTTTATTTTAAGAGGTTGGATGATGATAGCTACATTATTTTATATTTATATGTTGATGATATGCTTGTAGCTCGGTCTAACATGGATCATATTAAGGGGCTAAAATGCCAATTAGCACATGCATTTGCTATGAAGGATTTGGGGGCAGAAAAAAAAATCCTTGGTATGAAGATTTGCAGAGATAGGAAGAACAAAACATTAATGCTATCTCAAGCTGATTATGTTGAGAAGGTGTTGCAACGTTTCTCTATGGAGAATGCTAAAGCTGTCAGCACACATTTACCTGGTCATTTGAAATTGACTAAGGAGATGTGTCCTAAGACACAAGAAGAGGAGGATAAGATGTCTAAGGTACCCTATGCTTCAGCTGTATGAAACTTGATGCATGTTATGGTATGTACTAGGCCAGATATTGCACATGTAGTGGGAGTCATTAGTAGGTATACGAGTCATCCAGGATTTGAGCATTGAAATGTTGTCAAGTGGATTCTCAAATATTTGAGAGGAACATCCAATAATTGTTTACACTTTGGGGGCTCTACTACTGATTTACAGGGCTATGTTGACTCAGATTTGGCAGGGGATATTGATACCAGGCGGAGTACTATAGGTTATGTCTTTACTGTTGGTGGGGCAGCTATGAGTTGGTTTCTAGGTTACAGAAGATTAATGCTCTATCCACTACAGAGGCAGAGTATGTTGTTGCTACAGAGGCAGCCAAGGAGATGATATGGATTTAGTTCTTCTTGGAAGAATTGGGACATCCTTAGAAGGATAATTATTTGTTCACAAAATGTCAGAGTGCCATTCATCTTGCAAAGAATCCAGCTTTACATTCTAAGACCAAACACGTACAATTGCGGTATCATTTAATTTGGTCCATTTTGGACAATGGATAGCTAAAGCTAGAGAAGATCCATACAAATGACAATCCAATAGATATGTTGACAAAGGTTGTAACAAGGGAGAAGCTGAACTCCTCTTCAGCTATGGTTGGTCTTTTAGACTGAACATGAATCAAAGAACAACAGAGTCCAGGGTGGTTTGATCCAGTGGGAGCACCATGTGGTAGTGGTATTGCTACAAGATCAGTCTCCAAGTGGGAGATTGTTGTTTAGTGTGGAGCCTAATCAGTCCCCAAGTGGGAGATTGTTAGATTATGGTGACTGATCAGGAAAGTAGTGTACATACTTCATAATTAGTGGGGTTTGAGGCATTGCCCCAAATTTTTTTTTGGGTCGTGGCCGATGTTGTAGCCGACATATGGCCGACATGTTGTAACCCTAAAATGGCATAAAATACTTGTATAAAAGGGTTTAGGGTTAGGTATTTTCATTATGTTGTGATATGAAATTGGTTCTTGTAGCGGTATTGAGCGATAAGGGATTACAGATTGTAATCAGGTTGTAATCACTAGATTGTAATAAGATCAGACTTGCTATTTGGTGGATGTAGCTCAGGGATTGGGTGAGCCACGTTAAATCTTGGTGCCTTGTATTCATTTTTGTGTGATCTATTATTTTTTGTTATTGGTTATATTTGCATGTAGTTTTTTATTTCTATCTGTAGTTTATCCTAACATAATGTCGCATATTTTTATCGGTTCGATCCGTCAAAGTAGTAGAGCAAGTGGAGCCTATTGTCCAGGTTTGGACAGTTTTAAGGGAAATGAAGTGAATTTATTCTATTGCTTGGGACATTACTTGAAGAGATTTATTTTCACTATATAATGTACTATTTTTAGAATTTAAATCCCCTTGCCAATCCACTCAACAATTCTTTCTTTTTTAAAAGCCAATACTTGAGCTTTTTGCAATATCAAAATGTATATTTCTTAAGTCTTCATTTGATTTTTTCACATTCTCTTGTATAAACCAAATCCTTGATAAACTTTACTCATGTTGTTAGGTCTTTTCAATTAATTCAAAGTGATTCTTCCTATTTGAGAGGATTGAAAGCTAAATTGCTAATAAGGGAAAACAAAATGTTTCAAGAATCCATAATTTTCCTTCTTTAATGGCTTCATTTTTCTTCTAGGTTATGAGCTTTTTGGATTGAATGTAGCACTTAATAACTTTTACTTGGTATGTATGTATATATATATATATATATATATATATATATATATAATCTTTTAATTTAATATTACATTTGGCCTTTAGATTTTCAAAGGTAGTTCCTAGCAACATCAACTTTTGCTGCAATGGCTACAAAAAGATGCTAATGCTAGATAATATTGATGGCAACCTTGACATTGGTTTATCATGTTAAGATGGGAAGACATGTTTACGTCCCTTTACAGAGCTTGTGTAGAATTATATTATAAAGAGTTATAGCAATAATGAAGGATTCCTACTTCAGTGCTCAGAAGAAAATTGTTTTAATCTAATACTCCCTATGTAAAAAATCAAAACAATGAAGAAAGAGTTGCAAAAATATGGATGCAATTGAAACATCAATAAAACATATATTCATGATATTTTGTGTGTATTACATTAGAAACTGCAAAGGAATTTTCAAAACATTGGATAACAATACCATAAGTAGCCAAATTTAAAAAAAATCAACATGATATCTCTACATAGTAGATACATAGATGAAATAGTTAGGAAACAATTACTTGTAGCCAATGGTGAAGATGAAAATCCATCCATATACTTAATGGAATTTATTGGAATAAATCTAATGTGCATTTGATGACAACATAGAATTTAAAAATAAAACTAATTTCCTACAACCTACAATTAAAATAAGTTAGTAACCATTAATACCCTAGGATTGGGCTTCCTTTTCTTGTTTCTCTTATTTGATGCTAGTGCACTGCCCCACCTCATAAGATAAAGACATTAACACCTTTTTCTCTCTATATCTAGCAGTATGAATCGCTTAAATTGCCAGCTTTAATCAAATTACAGTACTTGATGGTTCTAGTTTTATAAGGAAAAACTAATTTCCATATTCTTGAGATTCTTAATAACTAGATAAACAAAAAAAGTCAACCAGAGTTGGGAAGTTGAAGCAGGTCTCTTTCCACCTGTGCAAAACAAACAAATAAACCCTTCATGAAGACACAAACAACCTTCTTCATATGTACTAAATTTTATTCTGAAAACATTAGAATCACAATTTATAACAGTTGGTAGAAAGCTCAAGACAATTTTAGATTCAATGCATATTCACATCAATAAATGAAATCACATTCAGAAAAGATAAAAATTCTCGACAGCTCACAAAATGTTGAGATTGTTTACAAATTTTGAACTCATCAACTACTTAAATGAGACCTATTTATTATTGGACGGAACCACTTTAAATGAAATTTTTAGAATTTATTATGAAGAGAGCTTAATAAGATTGGGTGCTACCATGTAGTCTAGAGGCAGACTAGAGGAAGTTTCTCTATGCTTGGAGACCTCACTCCATTTATACTCCATTTACACCTATATTTTAGGCAATTAAATACATTTTCCTCTTTCTGTCACCTGATTTTTCCTAGATTTCTCCACATGAAAACCAACATATCTTCATCTGCTTATGATCTTTCATTACTTTTAGTATAGATTATTGCATTGTTGTTCCTTAACAATCCCTTAAGCTTCAAACTATAGACAATTCTCAGCCTAGCTAAGTAATGGAATTATTTAACCTATGAATCATGGCATACATGCAATGGGCATGTACAAACAAATTTAGTAGCATGTCATATTTAAAAGAGATAACAAAAAATAGAGCTATTATATTCATCATAAACAAGATATGATCAATATGAGTACAATGACAAACTTATTATTCAAGATTGTGTTATTCCAAATTGATATGAAGCATCAAATGTCCATTGGATAGGGACTCCATTGATGATGTAGCTTTGTCTTGTAACCCACATGGAGCCTAGCATACTGGTGTATAATTTAAAAATCTTGTGGCAAAAGTTGCCAGGTTTGCAAATTGAAAAGAAAATAGAGTGTTATCTTACATAATTTGCAAGGTATTGTCCAAAATTTGCATAAGTTGTTAAATTGTCACATGCATACCATGCCTTAGTGAGTTGCAAACTACAAACCCAACAAGAAGATGCTTGTACTTTAGGTTCAATAGATTTTGTTTATCTATTATAGTCAACTATGAATAATTCCAACTCCGATGGATGTCAAGATTAAAATAGGCTCAGTTAGAATGCATATGGGTTAGGTAGCTTAACACTGAACATGGGATGGAAACCCAAGTATGAAGAAAGATCTACAACAAATGAATTGTCACTAGTATTGCATGATGTACGAACAATTTTGTCAATGTTTGAGCTTAAAGTTAAGGCTCTGGAATCACTCTTTTAGCACATCCAACCAAACTTTCAATAAAGAAGTATCTAGAAAACTTGACCCTATCCTTGAAATGCACATCATCAATATCCTCTATCAATTTTGTGATAATTGCATGATAGTTCATGCACTTTCCATTTTGTGGGAAAAGGGATAAAGATTACCCTCAATAATAGATCACTAACCTAACTAGGTCATTCTTAAAAAGACTAAGTAGGTCATAGATTAGAGTTTGGCATTTCAATCTTCTATATTTTTATTGAAATCTGAAATAGGTAGTTCAAACCTCCATACCTCAGACACCAAAACCTTTTAGTTTTTATTGTTCATGGAGATGTGTAGCATGATCTGAAATTTTGACAATGAAAAAAATTACAAAGAATTGAAGTACTCCAACACCTCTTCACAATTCATTTTTTCAATGGTAGTTCTAATTAATGGTAGGAGAAAACTATTCAACTTACATTCTAGCATAATGAGTAGCAAATTGAGTGCACCTGCACTCACAATTGGTGTCCTATTTTGAATTATACTTGGAAATGTGTGCATATATTGTCATTTTTTATGCAAGGTTTAACCATTCCAATAACATGTCTTATATATTCGGTTGAATGTAATAGTGCAAATGTCTATGTTTTGAGATTGCTCTACAATTCAAAAAGAGCAGTTACCCTTTGTCTTATTTTGTTTTTCAAAAGAATTTATAACAAGTTATATATGATTTGAGAGCATATAATATGTAGGCTGGAATTCTGCATTAAAAACCCTAGAAAGTAGTGGTGATTGCCCAATTCCTGGAGAGAAACATGTCTTTCCCTACACATTATGGTGCCATTGATTTTGTGTTCACATTTTTCCTTGATTTTATTATGTCATTGATCTCAAGACTCAATATATATGTGTTTGCACTCATCAAACTATGTGTATTGTCATGGACATGGAAATTCCTCTGATGTTCATTGGCCTGGTAGGAGCTGCCATAGGCACAATCACAATTTTAATCGTAGCAACAATTCAACTAAAATACAAGGGAAAAAATAGGACCCATCTCCTTCTAGTCCCCAGGGCTCTTCCTATCATTAGCCACTTTCATCTTCTCCTTGATAAAACCTGGCCAATGCACGAAATTCTAAGCTCACTATCAACACTATATGGATCTATTACACATCTTAGATTTGATAGTTGACCTATTTTAGTGATAATTTCTTCAGATTTAGCCAATCTTTCCAAACACCCACTAACATTGAATTGTATAGCTATATGAAATCTTGAATAGAAGCTCAATTGCATGGGATGCCTCCAAATTTTGTTAAGGTCTATTTCAACGATACAACAAAATATGTCTTCAATCCCCATCTGTGCAAAGGCACCATGAGGAGAGAAGTTATTGATAAATTTCTACCTTTATGTTTTATTATAAAAATATTTGTGTCTTGTTATTACAATGTTCTTTTTTATATTAAAATATAAAACGGAGTTCAATCTGTTTTCTCCATTGACTTATGATTGAATTTTAAATATTGTTTCTTCATTTTTATTACTCCTGATACCAATCTATAATATTAAATGATTTGGCACTTGGTGATTATGCCTATGAAGATCCATTTCATTGGATTTCATATAGAGCTCAATAAAACCCATTGATACATGTGGCAATTTCTATTCTAAAAAGGAGAAGGCAAAATATATCTTAGTTTCTATGTTGAAATCTGATCGATGGCTTCTAAGACAACTATATGAGTCTAGATCTCAAAGTCTACCATTGGTCTTGCTCTTTATTATTATTTAATATTGGAGAAAGTGTAGAAATATAGCTTAGAAGAGAAACTAGAATACAAATGCTAACCAAGCATAGCTCCCACATTGCATAAATTCAAAACACTTATACAAAACTTTTGTCTATGAGCTCATCAAATCAAAATTATGAGGAGTACATCTTTAATAGATTATAATTCAACAAACAAAATTGCTTGTTAGCACTGTAGCATAAAAGAGGATAGTAAGCTAATGAAAGAGATGCCAATATACAAGAATCATCCTATAGTATAAGCCTCATGCAAAACTTCACTTCCTAGAAGCAATAGCTTTCTTGTCTAAGGTTTCAATGATCCAAACCATCTTGTGCACAATATAATGGAAGCATATATTATTTTCCTTTTGATTCACTGCATTAGACTTGCAGCTCTACTTGTACACCTGATATTTATTTAGAGTAATTTTAACCTAATCAAGTTTAATTTGATGGTTTAACTTGAATCAAGCTAGAAGAATTTGCGAGAGATTAAGCTATACATGATTTCTCTTGAACAACATGCAGTGATAATGCTTTGGATCAAAGTTTGTTTGTTGTTGTTGCATTCAAAATTTTCTTTCCTAAAACTTTATCTCCTTGTGTTGGTGGCTCAATGTTTTTTGAGGTATTGTGAAAAAAATAGTTGGGAGTGTTTGGTTTTGATTTTCATTAGAACTTGGAAGGGTTATTATCATTTGGTGTTATAACTTATTGGGTATTTCAGAGTTGTGTTAATTAACATTTTACCTTCACTTAGACTATGGATAGTATTGGAACTATGTGAAAATTGATAAGCCCATTACTTTGAAAAAGAATTTCCTGAACTAAATGCTTATATAGAATCTTTTGGAGTTTCAATTTTGTTCAAATTTTGCATCATGTGCAAGCAACAATAATAAAGTTTTAGTGTAAAGACTTTGTATGGTGTGAAGAGGACATGATGAACTAGTATTTTTTAGCTTTTCAATTCAAAGCTCATAAAATATCAAAGGAGTATGGGAGCTTTATGTTGTTGCCCAAGCCAAGAAGACTTGGAAGAATGTGCATCTTATCCCAGTGGATCCTTATATTAGCATTACTTTTGCATCAGGTGTTGTGTCCATTGGATTCTAAGCTTGGTATGCCCACTTAAATCACTAATTCCACATGTACTTGTGATAAGTTCATGTTGTTTCTCTTTATTTTTTTGGCCTTGAGTAGCGATGTTAACTTCTCGAGATTACTTGTTTTATTCAAAATATAAGATGTACTCCTAAGCTCTGAATTGCAAATGTTGTTGCCTATCTGAAGCTTTCTTTTTCCTATTCTTGTTAAGGAGTATATATATATTGGAGTAGTATCTCATTTGAATGTAGTGCTTATATTGTTTCCATTATCTTCTTGTCAATGAATATAATGAGCAAGGGTAGAGACAAAAATTGTCATACTTGATCATGTAGTAAAACTTAAATGTTGTATGATATGGTGGTGACTATTTTATATGAATTTAAAAAAGAAGTTTAATTTTATTTTTTAATTGAAGATTTTTACCCTCCCTTTCATGATTTTTTATTTTGGGTGGTTCTTTTGCGAACTATTGTTTGCATGATCTATTTGTGTGTGTTTGTCCTATGCTATTGACGGTTGAAACACAAGGTTTATTATGACCCAATTTTCTTAAATGCAATTTAGTTCTATTTATCTTGTGGGTTTTTTGATAGTAAATAATTACCCTTCTTAAAGTTCTATATATTTTGCATGGGCTGCAATAATCTTTGGCAACTTAAATAAATTTAATATTTTCTTACGAGGTTTCAAAAACCAATGTTTGGTATCTTTCTTTGAAACAAACCCATTAATTTGTCCATGCTCCTATAGTGCAATGGCTACAGATTCCTTCTAACTTTTTCCTACCTAAAATAATCATTATGGATTCTAAATTAAATTTATTTACATCAGTGTTTCTTTCCATAAAAAGGAGAGGTCATTTTCTTACATTTAGAGAATCAACTTATGAAATATAAAGATTTTTGGGGTGATTGTTTCTATGTTGGAAGTGTTATTAAACTGGATGCAAATAAAAATGATAATCATTCTTTGTATTATTGTATACAACATTTATGAGTTGTGCTTTTTCAACATATCCACTATCTACAAACCTTGTAATTATTGACCTCCATGAAGTGGCATCCTGTCCAAAGCATTTTGTAAACAACTCTTTGTTCACAGTTCCACATGTGGGATACCTTTCTACAGGAGCGATTTCCAACTATAATATTTCACAAAAAGCCCCTTTCATTATAATTTGATGAATTTTTATACTCTATTACATATCCTCCTACTTGGCACTCATTGGGAGCACAATAGAAAAGATTATACTCTATTACTGAGTTGATGAATGTTTTCTTTCTTTCAAGTAGGTGAGTTTACATGTTAGAACACAGAGCAATTCAAGCTCAAAAGGTAGAATTGCTTAGCATTTGAGTAAGCCTAAACTTCTGTGAATTAAGATTTTGACTAAAGGTGTTAAAAGGTTATAATTTCTCAATATTTGAGTATTTTGCACTTCTTGGAGGTTAGGAAGTTAACATTTTTGAGAATGGGCCACAATAGGGGATGGCAAGAGTGTCATTGAAGGCCTTTTAATCATTTCCCTCGAGAATCATATGAATTGGAAAAAATAAATAAATTTAAGAATATAAATATCATTTCCCAAAAATAGATATTTGAGTATTTATTTTTGAAAAAGAATATGAAAATCCTTGAACCTTGGATGTAGCTCTGATAGAGTTAGGCCAAAGAAATTTGACATTATGGGAAATATCAAATTATTTTCCTGGTTGCGACCACCCTTTCCAAGCATACAATCAATTCAAACGGGTTGTCAAGAATTGCAACTCTGTTACTATTATGATATCTCCAAATATGGATAGTATAAAAATAAAAAATTTCTCTCTAATTTAACAATAAATGTATTCAACTTTGAGTTTCTTTGAAAAACTGAGGTTTTCTATTTATGCTTGCTTTAGATTTTCTACTAAGTAATCTATTTCTATGTTGGATAATGTTGAGCTGCTTCTCACACAAAATTTATATTGCTCCCTATTTATTTCATGCTTCATTTAAATGTTGAAATCTATGAATAGGTCCTAACTTGTGTGTGTAGCTCAACTAATGCATTAGGATGACTTGCAAACTAGAACTCTAGGTTTTCCATCTTCTGTTCTTTTGGCTACTCATTGTGCACTTTAAAAGTGTCTATAATCTCTAGCACATCATAACAGTTATATCTTCTCATTATGACATCTTTTCTATTGAACCTCTAATCTTGGTAATGTTGATAAGTTCTTTTGGTTCTTATCGTTAAAAGTGATAAGATCTTTGTCTTACAAGATGACATTGTCTCTCTGATCATGACAACAAATTGATCATCTCTTTTTTCCTCACACCAAGGTCTTTCACTATTTTTTTAATAGTGTTTTTTTCTAAACATGCCCAAGATTTCTCGTTGAATCTTCCACTTGAGCAAAAATGATAGATGAAGAAGATTAATAGTATAATCTGTATGGTAATAAAAATGCACACAACAACAACTGTCATCCAATTCATAGTAAAGACCAGCAAGTCATGAGAAGAAATATTAAGCCAAAGTAGATATATTGAAGAATAGTGGGCATTAAGGATCTGATGATAGCAGTCTTTGGTATCAATGGTAGCTTAGATGTGGTTTGTAGATTAAATCCATACCAACAATTAGATTAAACCCATACTAAGTTAGATTATACCAAGTTTGTCCCCTAGATGTGGGTTGTAGATTGATGTTGGCTTGTTTTGTCATTTTATCTCATGTTTATTGGCATGCATGTTTTTCTGTAGAATGATGATGGAACTAAGACAGCATATAGAATATGGAACCCATTTCATTCAAAGTTGGTTGTTGCCATTCTTGGAAGTGTTGATAACATCTAGATTGTGAGTGAAGTAATTCAATTGTGATTATTGCTAGATTTTATTGAGTTTGTATTATTTTGGTTGAATGAGTAATGCTTTGAAGAAACAATATTTGAGTAATGGATTTGAATGAGTTTGTATTATTTTCACACAGAAGTGGACAAGATTTGGAAAACATGGTAAAGAAACAAATAAATTTGATACCTATTACTAAAGATGCATGACATCCTGCTTCTTATAGAATGCTTTTTGGTATGGTTGATGTTAGTTTTGCTGATGTTGCCCAACCAGACCAAGTACTCACTTTTAGTTCTTATTTAATGATTATATCATGGTTCTCAAAAAATGACATTTGATAGGCTTACCCTTGTGACATTATGGTTTTTCCATATGAGTTTCACATGCATGGTAACTGATTAGCTATTTGTGTGTGTACATATAGTTTTACCATTCTATGGTGAGTTTAGATGTCATAAATTTCAATTGTGTAATGTGCGATTGTCACCTAGCAATCTTACATGCTATTTTTTTGGGAATACTTGTGTTGTAGTGTGTTTTATGTCAATGTTTTGATCTTTCAACTTTTTCCATGATTTTTGGTAAGTGAAATATGGCGTGCCTTGATCAAATATTTTGTTTTTTCAACTGTATGTTAATGGCATTGTAATAAGTAAATGGTTGTGCTCACTAATTGTATGAGTTTGTGTGTGTGTAGAATAATCATTCTGTTTTGATATAGATGACATATATCTTATTTATATTTGAAATTTTATCTCCTAGCTCCATCACTGCTACTTTTGGGAGTGCTAGAGTTGTCTTGAGATACTTTATGATATTGCATTTGGATGATAACAATTAAAATTTTTTGATAATGTTTTTTCTGTTTTATTGATATATTGTTGTTGTAAATATTTTGGTTTTTAAACTATGTTGATCACACGGTAGTAAGTGAAGGATGATATACTTAGATTCCCCTTCAAGACATTGTGGATGATGTCCCCTATGTTTTTTGACACTTCCAATAACATTTTATTACTAAGTATGGAGTCATTTATTATTGGTGTCATTTTGTCCTGTTAACCATGTTTTAGATAAATGTTGAGAGTTATGCTTCCTGAAGATTTTTTTTGGGAGTTTTTACAATGTAGTATACACAAATCTTTAGTGTTGCTTATCATTCTCAATGTGCTTATAGATATGTTATATCTATATATGGTGAGATTTACTTAGATCCCCTTTAAGGAATTTAAGGAATGCAAAAATATCTTGTGTTGTTTCAAGTTGTAGACCTGTCTTATAGGTGCATTCAGTTTTAGTATATACTTTCCACCAACACATAATGACAATAAATTATACTAATATTCAAGCAATTGACTAGATTTACTCGGATTCAAGCATAGTAATATTATAGTAATATTGTAATAAATAAATTACAATTTATAGAAAATATCAACCATCAGTTGCCATAAATCTAAATACAACCACAAGGCTAAAATTTATTCTAATTTGGCCTTATTAATATAATTGGAGCCATAGGACCCAATAAAAACTATTTTCTAATAGTTGAGAATTACATACCAAGTTCTAGTATGGCAGTCTATTCTTTGCTTTGTTGTTATCAAACACTCTTTCTCTTTTTAAATGAAGACATACCAAGTAGTCTTTCTTCTCTTAAATGAAAACATTCCAATCATACTATTTAATATATGTTTCTCATGTAATGCCCCACCCGGAGATCCTTGGAAACAAGGATGAAATACAAGCCAAGATTTTATTTTTTACAAGTATGAATGCACATGACAACATCATATAGGGATCACAACGATAGCAATGGAAGACTTCACCACAATCTTGGCAACCGACAAATCTCCAAATGCCACTACCAATCGAAACACACGAGCAAAAGCCAACAACCACCACAACAAGATGAGGGCTCAAGAAATGACCACTCATCAACAAAACACCAAGCTGGGTTAAAATGCAAAATCCTAAAATTTGGCTGAGCCTGAAATCCTGAAGCCCTAAAAATTGGCTAAGTCTGGATTTTTGAAGCCCTAAAATTTCCTAGAATCCATAACTTATCTCCGAGAGGTCTGAAACCTATCTCAAAAGATTCGTTGCATATAAAAAATATATCTTAAGTATAAGAATAAGAAATCAACTTATACTTAAACGATATATTTTAAACTCCAAGAGACTAAAATAGAAACACAAAAACTGGATTTCAAGAGAAACCGACAAAATTCAAAATGCAACAGCATAGGGTTGAAGAACACCCAAAAGGGTAGCCAAATCAACCCTCAAAAAGTTTGGAACATGACGAAAAGTGCTCACTGACCGCCCACGCAAGCTTTTATAAAAAATCATGCGACACTTCTCCTTAAGGCGTTCAAAACTCTTCCAGTGTCGTGCGACATTTCTCAAGAAGGCATGTGATACTTTACAGTATCGTACAACACAGTTTGCATGGGCGTGCAATACATTTTTAATGTCGCACCATGCTGAACAAATGTCGCCCAAAGAACATGAAAATACTTCAAGAAACACAAAAGACCAAAATAGAGCAAAGAACCTCCACACCAAGGAGTATCGGATCCACAAAGGCATGAGGAATAAACACTCGAGTGTAAGAACAACACAAAATGATGAACATCTATCCATCTAAACTACAACACCAAAGAGCATACTGAAATAAACATTGAAGAGAACAAAAGCAACATCACAATGTATAGAAATACATCTCAAGAACAAAACAAACAAACTAAGTATGTGGATCATCCCATCCATCAATAGCATCATAAGACCATCATGGGTCCTAGCTATCCCCCGCGCGTAACATCCCAAGCCATCGACTAGATCGTCGATACTATCATAATAGGGATGTCACTACTAAAAATATGCACAATATCAACATAAGGAAATCTAACATGCTAGAGATAATGCATAAGATAATCCTACAGTAGATAACATCACCTATCACATGCTAAACAATAGTAAGCAACAAATATACTACTAAATCAAATAACATCATCTAATCATATGCTAAACATCATGATAAGGGAATGCATCAAATAAACTAACATCATCTAAACATGATATACAAGCATCCCAATGAAAGCACAAATCACAAGAAAGCATACTCTGGAACCCGAAGTATCAAGTGAAGACATCCAACAACAATCGCACTAGGACAAAAGATCATCTCTGTACACCAATCCCTAGCAGTGGTGAAGGTAGCTATGCCTCCCAACCATGTGGAACCCATAGGTCCACACCCACCATGTTGATGGAGATAAAGATCCAACCACAAACACACAAAACAACATCCATGGGTAACACTCACGCCAGACAGTATGATGGCTGCAACCAAGAACCTAAGACAATGCAAGGTCCTAGTCAGACACTCAAAAGGCTACTAAGTAGGGCCTGCCATCATGGAGAGTCACTTGGCATCGACAAGCCCAAGTTTGGATCATGCATTTCAACTCCTCAACGGAGGGCCCCGCACACACATTTTATTATCTTAAGTTTTATTACCAGTCACACATTTTATTTAGTTATCACTTATTTAAAACTTCCTACCCTCTGCCAACCCTATGGGACTAAGGTCACTAGGCTGCGAGGTAGAAGCCCCCTCCATATGCTACCCTACCCTACCCATACTCATCCTACGACAAGTGCCCGTGGGCATGCATGCTCCCATCCCAACCCCAATGAGCATAACTTTCGACAAATCCACGAAAGATCGAGCCTCACAAGTCACCCAACAAATATACGCGCACGTACTCATGTGTGGCACACCACCATCATGAAGATCATAACACAAGGACAAGAATGAGAACACAATGCAAAGAAAACACCCAACTAAAAGCAACACAGGAAGGATGGATTCTACACGAATCCCAAAACCAATAAAATCATACATCATAAAATCACTCAACCGGCCTCAATCCAAGAGTATGGATTCTACACAAATCCTAGTGATGTAACAAGACCAAAAGTCATGAACTTACTCAACCGGCCTCAATCCGAGAGTATGAATTCGACACGAATCCAAGCATTCACGAAACAAAAGCAAAGGTCCAACAAAAACCATAATAGGTATAAAATCACTCAACCAAACACAACGTCGAGAGTACAGATGCAACATGCATCCCAATGTAACATAAAAGTGCAAAAGTGGTCTGACTGATATCCAAACGGATCATCAAGGTCCATGACCCACATTGTGCAAAGAAAACCTGAGAAAATAGGGTGGCATGCAAAACGAGGTAAAAACTCCAAATTTTGGAAAACTTCAAAATTAAAACCCATTTGACCTTTGGGCACAAAAACCTCAAAAATCCAAAAATAAATGGAATCAAAAACCATATGCAAAAATGGCCAGCATAACAGAGCATAACGGCGTAAAATCCCAAAGCCTCATCCTGAAAAATAGGAAAATGTTCATACTTGCCCAACCAGGTAGAACTAACATATAGAAATAGAGGGGAACACTAGTTCTCAGCCTCCAAACAAATAGCTACCAAAAATAGAAGTAGAAATGGAGTAGAAACAATAAAACAGGAGAGCCCTACCTCATAACCAAAAGGGAAAAATGGGAATCTAAACTGTAAAATAAATATCTCGTAGAAGTAGCTGAAAATTGTGGAAATCCAAGGTTTCCCCGAGTTGGATCCAACGAGCCCAACCTCACGATGATCCCATGCCTGTAGCTCCCACAACGAACAAAAAAATAAATCCTCATGAAGAGGATTTTGGGTTTTACTCTCCAACTTTCCAATTAGAAAGTGAGAAGTGAGGAATTAAATTCTTTCTTGGATACTTATTCACTTTTCGGGTGAATAATCGATTAGGGCATTTAACCAGCCAATCTAGTTAAACTCTGAATCGACCCAAATGAAAATAGGCTATTCCTATAAATAGGAATTCATATATGGAAAAGCTGCCATAAATTAAGATAAATCAATTAAAAAGCCCAAAAACCCAAAAACACATAAATCTCCTTAATAACTTTCATGACGATGCGAACCTCTAAATGCACAGACACACTTACTGGTCTAATTATATAATGCAAATGAGTTCAGATTTAATAATCACCGAAAGGTTTAATTTAAACATTTTAATAAAGGATACGTTGACCATATAAGGATGACATTGGTAAAATATGAGTGGCTGAATCACTAACTCCATGTGCCACTGCCGGGGATATAAATCCTGCACACTAAACAACATGATCAAGTGCAATTGCATATAATAACATAGCCGAAGCAATAAATGCATTAAATCACCTAATTTAACCATTTAATTAATTATATTAAAATAATCTATTTACATCACTCACGTTCGCATAAAGCATAACAATGCAGGAATGAAGTAAATAACCATAGCATTAAATCCATCACATAACATAATCAGAGGTATGTCCAAAAACCAGATAACCAGATATCATCATAAAACACACTATCATCTCAAAATGGCATCGTCATGCAATATGATTAACTGAACAACATAGTAGTCTAAAATCTATGATACTGGAATCAAGGTGTAAAATCTGATCCTCAGGTCCTCTCAAATATAAAGCATCACATAAGAACAAATATCTCTTAGATCAAAATATAACAAGGTAAATGTCCACAGCACATAACCAAATAATCTCACATGAACAATCCATTTCTAATTACTTAAGCATTTAATAATGATTGTTTAAACAACATTAAAAAGGCACTTAAAACACATAAGCAAACACAGTCATAAACATGACTAATCACCACTACAGGAACCCAATCGAGTGTAGCATGGTAAGAGAACATAATGCAATCTCTACACACATCTCAAAAACCATGGAACAACCTCATGATACCACATCAATCCTGGTAACCACTGGCACAAACCTCAATGAACCATAAATCACATCATAATCTCAAAGATCAGTCAAAAGCATAATCAAAGCAACTGATACAGAAACATAAATCCAAACACCTCGATGGTGTAGACCGCTCAGGGTCACAATCATGATCCCATCACAACAAAAGATCAACAAGGTTGCATCCATCAGGATGACTTATAGAAGTCAAATGGGAGAGGCACTACATCTCATCCCACAGCTTCTGTATTTCTAGTTCATGTGTTGTTGAATTGCTCTAAGGGTGAAGCTTGTCTAAGGTAAGTCAGCCATATGCTTGTACTCATTTTTATCTTCAATTTTACCTTGAAATGTTTTATGTGTTGCTGCCATGATGGAAACATTCTCTCCAAATGAAAGAGTTGAGCAAGACCTATCAAAAACTAAAACAAGAAATGGTATTTCTTTTTGCAGCAAATAGATGCATTACCAAATCACTTGAAACTGGGGATGGATGTAGAGTTGTATTTAATAAAAACCCACAAAGAAGAAAGTGCAAGGCCAAAAGAAGTGGCCAACAACCTATCTCCTTCTAGGGCTGTACATGTAATAGTTAAAGAGGATGTAATGCTACCCTTAATTGGACATTAAAGAATTGCCCAGTCCATAGCCCTTAAATCAACAATGTTGACCAAGTCAAGATTAGAAACATTATTCAACACACTTTCACTTATTTTTTTCGCTTCAACTTCTACATCAACATTCACATAGGGTATAGGAGCGCACAACAAAGATGAAGATCATCGATCTATGGTGCAAGTTAATTAGTGATGAAGCAGACAATGAAGAAGTGCCCTCTCCATAGCCCTTACAACCACAATGTCGACCTCATGGAGATTAGAAACCTTATACTAATTGGTGGCTTTGACCCTAATAAATTTGGTTGCATCTGCATCACTCACATAACTGATGGTGCCCTATGCATAAATGTCCATTTGTTTCATGTTGTATCAAGCAATTTTTTCATATCCAAGCCATTTAATTTACAACCTTTAAATCTCCTTAATGATAAAGTTGGAGCAGAAGAATTTTTCTTCCCAAAAGTGTCCTTTGATTGTAAAGTGTCCATTCCATTATCTGTTGAATTAGATATGTCTTGTTTGTTGAACATATAATGAAATAGATTCTTTACAATCACAGGACACCTTTGAGAAGAAAATTTTTCTTACTCCAACTTTATCTTTGCAAAGATTTAAAAGGTTGCAAATTAAATGGCTTGGATAAGAAACAATTGCTTGATACAACATAAATAAATAAAAACTTAACCAAACATTGGTGGAAATTTCGACTAATTCTTGATAGTTTTCTACCAAGAATTGGTCAAAATTTCCACCAATTATTAAAAAAAATTGACCAGACATTGGTGGAAATTTTGACCAATTCTTGATAGTTTTCTACCAAGAATTGGTTGAAATTTCTACCAATTCTAAAAAAGATTCGACCAAACATTGGTGGATTTTTTGACCAACAATGAAAAATCAGAGCTAGCAAAAATTAAAAAAATTTTATGAATGTATTGGTCAAAATTTTGACCAACCTACAAGTTGGTTGAAATTTTGATGAGAAAAATTGCCACGAACTGCTTGGTCAAAATTTCAACCAACCTGGGTCAAAATTTTGACCAAAATTTGTCAAAAATTGAGTCCAAATTTACTAGTGGCATTTGAAGTGTCTGATGCTCAGCATCCACTATATCTTCAATGATACAACTCGACCTCTGAAAGACTTGAATTCCATTAATCACTCGATATCTAAATAAATTGACATATACTATGTGCTCAGCACTTGAGTGACTTGACACTTACTAGTTACTTGATACATACTGTCTATCTGACAACTTACGCTTGGCATACACTACTTGTTCAGAATGAAATAAGAAAATGACTTAAATGTGTTGTCACTCATATGTCAAAACCAATCTAAGATTAATAGAACCATCCATGGATCAATCTAAGGTTGAGGAAAGTGAATCTAAAGATAATGTGCTCAGAGAAGATATGATTACTAAGGCCACTAAGGAAAAAGTAATAGAAGCACCATTGGCACCAAAGAAAGCTAAGAATAAATCTAAATTGATTCCCATCAATGAATTTATGAATACAATTGTAAAGAATCATGATTATACTATTCTTAAGAATAGATTTACTTGATTTTTTAAGGAAAATAAAAGAAAAGTTGTAGGTGTTGTATTAACTATCTTAAGAATAATAGAGAGAAGGCCATATGATTTTGGGTTATCATTATCCAAATATATGGAAAAAATATTGCATGATAAGTGGAGCACATGAGTAAAGGATTGTGAGAAAATGGTGGAGGACTTTCTAATCAAGATGACACCAAAAATAAATGAGTCTCAAAAGATTTTCTTAATAGAAGTATACAAAGGAAGGTTGAACAACACAAGAGATGTGATAAAATTCATAACTGATCAAAAGAACCAAAATTAAGAAAGCATAAATCAACATTTAAAGGAGCTAACTCCAAATATTGACTCTTATATAAAGATAAATCAAGCACCACAATCCTCGGACCCTCAACGCGACACATGCAGAACCAAAAAGCCCTCTCAAGAAGATGAGGCAAACTAGACATATTGTCATCTCATTCTCATCCTTAATCTATACAAGCACTCGAGGCATGGGTGGGCAAATATCTCTAACTTATCTTTTTAGTGTGTTTCCCCAAAATATTAATTACTAGATTATCACTTATTACATAAATTACAATAGGTTACCCTAGCACTAACCACTTCGAGTCTCAGACCCATACTGTAAGCCACTCCCAAAGATATGTACCTAGACAACCTCCCAAAAATCATAAACCACAATAGTGTCCCATACTACAAGAGTAATATTGATCGAATTTGGTTCCTTAATAGGCAACCCAAAAATAACATTGGTTCTCAAAACCCAAGTTCTCATAAATGCTCAATAGCATAAAGCTCATAAAACATAAATCTCAATTCAAATCATAAAGTTCATCATGAAATCTCGTCAAATAATCATAAAAGAAATCTCAAAAATGCCTCTAGTTCACATCCTAACTTGGCCAACTAAACAACCCACAAAGAAAAACCATCATGAAAATAAGCATTACAAGACTATAAATAGAATATTAGAAAACACATAATTTTTAGTCACATGATTTAATTCCATCAATTTCTCTTTTTTAATTTGGGTCATAAGGATGTGTTTAGAAGTTAGGTAAGAATATATATGTTAATATAAATTGTTATGCTAATACACTTATTTTAATCGATTAGTATTTAAATATCCAATCTCTTTGCATATAAAATATCATGCAATATTATCATGTTATTAATTTAAATAATCTTAAATCATAAATGATTTAATTAATAACATAAATGTATATTATTAGATTGAATACTAATATCAATTTCATTTCTAAAATATTAATTTGACTTCCTATTTTAGTCCAATATTAATATTTAATTTTTCTTTAATTCATAATGCAAACAGAGATAAAATTATAAATTTAATTTAATTATTTATAATTTCTCTCATCAACTCAAATAGCTATCAACTAAATAATTACAAAGTGAACTCTTCCACAAATTCTCTTAAAATATAATAAAATTATAAATATTTATTTATTAACTTCCCTCTTGCATTAATAATTATAAAATCATTTATATGCAACTAAGAGTTTAATTAAACTTAAATAATCACTAATACTAGCATTCACTTTGTTACTAAATGGATAATATTTATTTCATTTTAGAAATTAATAAATTGTTACTACTATTATTTAAATAAATAAATCTGAAAATTAAACTATATAAAACAAAAATACACCTACAATTATTATTTTCGCATGTCTTTGATCTCTCAAATCATGCAACCATACTATAGTTAGTTTTCTGTTGTTAGTATATTTGTTTTCACATGCATGTAACCCTTCTATACTTAGCTTCCTATTTTTAGCATAATTACTTTCACATGCATGTAACCCTACTATACTTAACTTCTATTTTTAGCATAATTGTTTTCACATGCATGTAACCATACTATACTTAGCTTTCTATTTTTATCATAATTATTTTCACATGAATGCATAAGTTTAGTTAAAGCATGTTTTCCTCTCAATTAATCTTTTTCTTTTTCCAATAAATTTGGCTATTAAATTATTTTAGATATAAGAATAATATTTATCTATATTTAGAAAATTCATGATAATCTCATGGTTCTAATGAAAAATTTAAAGTTGAAACCCTAACTATTCAATTTACTATTTTCTTCCAAATTTCCATAATCAAATATTCCTATATTATCTAAAGGGTTTTAAAAGAATACAATCATAATAATTTTCTACAGTTTTTCCATAATTTTCCTCAATCAACTTTTCTTGATTAATAAGTTTTTCATTTTCAAAATCTATAACATGATTCCTTATTCAACAATAAATATAGTAAATTAATAAGCAATATGCAAACACCCAGGAGGACACGAAGTAGATAGATCTTTTAATAAAGTTTTACAATGATTTTTCAAACCCTACCTCAAAACCACAGCTAAAATCTAAGATTGTTTGTGAATGCATACAAATCTTGACCCCCTGAAACTTTCAACAATTCTTTTGATCCAATTCCGAATTTTTCTTCTCAAAACCTGTGTAATTGCAAAATGAGGTCTAGATCTCTGATAAAGAGTTCTCCCCTAAACTGGGGCTCTGATTATGCAATCATGAGAGGGAACTCGCTGATCAATTATTGTTTATTACTTTATTACCTTTTACCTTTTCATGCACAACTCTTTAAGATATTTAATTGCAAAATATCTTAATTTAAATAATTAGCTTTCTCTCTTTAATTAATTTTTTAAGTATTTTTAATAATATATTTATTAATTAAATTAATAACATTATTTAGAGTTTATTATTAAAATAAAACTCCTAAATAATTATCATTAAATTAATGTGAGAGTTGAGACAAAGAGAAAAGATAAAGAAAGGAGACAGGAAACTCCTAGTCCTAAAAGGGAGGAATATGTTCCACAAGGAAAGGAACAAAAAAAGACCAGTGTGACTCAAGGAGAGTCAATTGCACCCAAGGAAACTGATGCATAATGATTTACAACTGAAGCTAATAAGGATGAGCAACTAGTAGTTTCCCCACTTGTTATACAAGTTGGTGAGAAAACCACAAAGGAGAAACTCAAGTCACCAAAAGGCATGACTCCACAAAAGATCGATGACATAATTAAGACTACAACCATCTTTGTTGACTCATCACTAGAGAAAGATGAAGATATTAGGGATGAATCAAAAGAATTGGTACAAATTCCAAATGATGAACCCTTAGAAGAAAAGTTCCTGAAAATGGAAGGGGAACTAGAATCACCATCAAGGAAAGGTGAAGAGGTTGGAGAAGAAGAAGAAAAAGAGAAACACAAAGAAGGTCAAGGTATTACAACCAGACTTGCATCTTCAAGATCAAGGGTTTTTGAGAGTAAGACACATGAATAGGAAAATAGAAAGAGAGCACCAAGCATACCAAGAACAACAGGTGGTGAGTCTTCTAGGAAGAAGAGAAGACCAGTTAGGCACATGAAGACATCCCCATCATCATCATCAATAGCAATAGCAACAACAACATCATCATCATCATCATCATCATCATCATTATCGTCATTGTCATCCTCATCATCATCTTCAAGATTTGAAGATGAATGTGAGTTCTATGAAAAAGATGTTAGAGCAACCAAAGGAAAGGAAAAACTTTATGCACTCATAGTTACAAAGAAAGAAATGATTAAGGACATGGAACTTGAAGAAATCAATGAGTACAAGTAGTACTTAAAGAGGTAAGGAGAAATAAAGAAGCAACAACAAGAAAGAACAATAGTAATTACCAAACAAATTATTGTAGTATTAGCCTCACATATCAAATATGGTCCTAATACAAATCTCATCAAAAAAATATCCACATTGGTTGACAAGGTAAAGAATGACCAAGGAATTGTAGAAGCACTGATAGAGAAGCAGCTTGAAGCCAAAAGAATGAACACACTACAAAATCTAGTAGAGAAGAACAAGACCACCCTATATGATTAAAATGGAAAACTAGGAGAAAAATTACAAGTTTCAACACCTATCCTAAAGAAATCATCATATTCATGAGTACTTTCACCAAATCTAGAACATAAGCTACAATAAGCTCAGCATGAGTTGCAAAATCTGAAGGATAATTTCAATGCAGTCACTAATTGTGCATCTAACTATCTATCCAAGACTCAAGGTACATTAAACCTTATTCATCAAATCAAATGTGGGAAGGAGAAGAGAGCCATCAAAACAATGGAAGTACAATGTAAACTATACCCAATGACAGGTATCCAAACACACATTACAAATGCAGATGCACTAGTCAACAAAGTTTTGAGCAACACCTTAAGTGAATTTGAAACACTCTTGGGCAAGGTAAAGAGTGAGATCACTTCTCTCACAAATATAAAGGCATCATGGAATACCCATCTCGTAACCATACATGGTCAATATCAAAACATATTCAATAACCTATAGCCACGCCACATAACCCTTTTTCATTGAAAATAAAAAGGGGGATAATATATACAAAGAAAAAAAAAGGTTCAGAACTAGGGGGAGAATGTACCAGGAAGAGAGAAAATGGAGAATGAGCAAAAGAAGAAGGAAAGGAAAGGGGGAGAGTGTGCAAAAAAGGGAAAGAAGAGACTAAGGCAGCCAAATCAAAAAGCAAAACAACAAAAGTAGAAGGATACATAGACAAAAGAGGAAGGAAGTGACAAATGTACATTGTTAGGGGAAGGTTATAAAAAATCATGGCCAATTCCATCTACTGACAACATCTACTAGCATAGGTGAAGGAATGGAAACAAAATTTTCCACCAAAGGAATTCTGCAAAGTAGAAAGAGAGAACTTTTTTTGGTAAATTATGTTTTTCCATCAATGCCAAAGGGGTATATTGTTGACCCTACAAGTATCTTTGGCATGAAGAATGAAAGAAGTATGAAGTGTTGTCAATGATGGCCAAAAGTATGTGATTGGAAAAAAGTGTGACAACTGGTCAAGAAAGAAGAAGGATAAGGAAGTCTATGGTTACTGGTCATGAGACACACTAGCATACACTTTGGGATATCCACATTGGAAGAAGCAGTAAGAAGTGAGTAACAATTGATATCAGTCATCAACATAATGAGTCACCAATTATGTAATAGTAGGTAAAAGTGAAATGACAAAAATAGGTAGGGATGAAAGGCCACCATTAGTTCACTAAAGTACTTGCAAGGCTATCAGCCTAAACCTTGGGCATAGGGATCACGGGTCTTCTATGAATGAAGTAGGTCCATGAAATTCAAATTTTGAATTCAAGAATGAGTGGGATAATTTGGTCATGGGTAATTATACCCTAACATCAAAAAAAGGATATATACAACTAAATCCATCATAGTTGGTAGTGGATAAAGAGGTTTTTGTTGAAGGTTGTTGCCACTATGAGAAGAGAGGGAGATAACTTAGAATGTAAAACTTAGAAAGAAGGAAACCAGAAGATGTAGCAATTGTAGAGGGAGAAGGAATAATGGCAAGTTGTTGCAGACAACCAAGGGAGAGGTGAGACCAAAGAACTCACTAAGCAAGCAGGAGAATCAACACATTCTCAAGGATATGAAGCAAATATCTACATGGCAAGTTAGTTCCACATTCAAAGTCAAAATACTTAGTGTTCTTTCTTACCATTTCATCTATTTGTAGCTCTTAATAGGGAAATCTTCATTAGTAAGCTTATTGTAAAATCCTCTAACAAGTTAGATTTGTAAATCATATAACTAGGTAGCTTTCCCAAGCTCTCATAACCCTAAGAGGTTGCAAGCATTCCTAACAAGGTTGCACTTCCAAAACAAGCACTTGTAGCTCTTGATAAGGCACCCCTTCACATGCATTATAAGGTCTAGTGGGTATATTATCCCCACCATGGTTTTCATCCTCTCATTGAAGGTTTCCACATATAAAAAGATCCATGTCATCTTGATGAATACATTTGTGTGTGAGTTTACTTGTTTTTATCTCACTGCATTTATCTTGGTTCTAGTTGTAAAGTGGATTAGGTTAAGGTTAGCTGGAAAAGGTTAGAAGAATAATTTGTTTTATGGATGGTATTAATTCACCCCCCCCCCCCACCCCCCATCTTAGTACCGATTGGGACCAATAACTACCTCATTCACAAAAGACCCATGATATGTACACCTAGGGTATAGACTGGTAGCCCTATCAGTACTTCTGTGAACCAATGGTGGTCATTCATCCTTGCTTGCTTCCATAATTTTTCTCTTATCTTTTGTCACATCATTAGTGACTCATTGTGTTGATCACTGGGACCATCTGTTACTCATTCCTGATTGCTCGTGCCAATGTAGGTATGCCAGAGTGTGTGTTAGTGTGTCTTGTGAGTAGTAACCATAGACTTCCTTCTCCTTAGTCTTTTGTTGATTGGTTGTCACGCATTTTTCCAATCACATGCTTTTGGCCATCAATGACAATACTTCATACTTCTTTCATTTTTCATGCCAAAGAGACTTGTAGGGTCAACAATCTCCCCTAAAAATGAATTTTGTATATCTTCTTTTAATCTAATTTTTATCCAACATCTATTTTAATGAAATATTTAGACTATTTTGTATGATAATACCTACTAAGGTACTTATTTTTTATAATATAGAATTTATTTCAAGATTTATATTTTTACTTGAACCAATATTTAATTATCTATATTTTGTATTATGATTAATTTAGATTTTTTTTAAATTATTATAAAAATATAATACTGTAAAAAAAGTACTAAATATATTATTTCTATTCTAGTTTATATTTACTATAAAAACTATAACAAATACAATCCACTGGGTGACACTTGGTGTACTTGTCATAAGTAATATTATTGCATCCACTTAATTAGTGAATTAGTTTAACCAATCAAAACACTCTATTATTTTTATTATAAAACTTATCATAGTTTTTATAAACATTCAATTTATATTTTAATTTTTTTTTTGTGCTAGATATTCAAAAGATTTTTTTAATTTTCTTTTTATATGGTTGAAAACACTTTGTTTGTAGAAGATATGTGAATGTCAAAGAGAATTTTTTTTAATTGTATTATTCCAGCTTGATTTTGCAAAGTTATATATTTTGTATAATTTGTAAGGTTCTTGGCCTTAAAAAAGTCATAAACTTCTTTTTTTCAGTCTAAAATAATTTTAAAACATTTCTTCCTTTTAAAACTACCTCAAATCATAGATAGATACATGCCACTTGTATATTATTAATTCCAAATGCTAATCAAAATTATCAAAAATATTTTTTAAATGAAATGATACATTGGATGGAGATCTCAACACCAGCATAATTCTCGAATTGTTCAAATTGCATCATTATAAATTTCAATATTTTTTGTTAAAAAATTAAATATATAAAACTAATTCTTTACTTATTACTTCTAGATTTATTAAAGTAAATATACAATTAAATCTTATTAACTCAAAAATAATATTTAAAATAAAAGAACAAATTTGGTTAATATTAAAAGTTAAAGTGTTTATAATATAAATATACATATACATAATTAAATATAATTTCCAACATTTAGCTTTTAAAATATATTTATTTAAATATTGTTGTAAGCTAATTGTATCAAAATTGGAAGTATATTCAATATCAATATTATTATAGGTAAAAATTGAGCATAAATTTGTTTCATTTGTTTTCCTTAATTCTTTAAATACAATAAACTATGTTAGAGTATAATTCTATTTATACACTTAAAGAAACCTTAATTATGTCTCCTCTAATATGGGAAACATGTGAGGTGTTGAGTGCTAATACTACTACTATTTGACATAATTAGAGATAGTAAATAATTTGCTTCCATTACTTATCTTATATTGTTATTTGTATTACAATTTATTATAATGACAAGTACATGAACTACGTGACATTTATTATTACTTCCTGCCCATGGCAGGAAACTTATGCATTCGTTAAAAGCAAATGATCTTATTAGTTTGCCCAATCAGGAGCTTTTATTTATTGATATTCATTTTCCACTATAGACATATCTTTTTTTTGACATTTTTGCCAAATTAATGAAACTTATTTTCATGCAATTTGATTGGTCTATGTGTGCTACAGTCATGAGTTTGAAAGTTTAAAAAAAAAAAAAAATTGCACATAAAATCATTTATTTTTCTCTTTTTGCACACTTTAGATATTAATCTATTATGGTTATAGTTGTATTCCATTTCGAAAAAATCAACAGAAGCAAACAAAACAAGAGAACATAATAAGTAATAATTATAGAGAGGACATATGGCTCAACATTTGTCTTGTGAGCATTGATTATGGATGCAATTATATTCTATTTCTAAGAAATCAACACAAACAAACAATACACTACAACAGGGTAAGCAATTTGAGATATGACATATGGGTCAACCTTTGTCCTGTGAGCATTGATTATGGATGCGATTATAGATGCCACGGAATTTTTTTTTAATGGTTGTGGCTTATAAATTATTTTTAGGTCAACATTTATCTTGTGTGAGCATTAATTATAGAATTCTCTACAATTGTTGTTTCCTTATTTATAGCATTGGTTGATTATTTTTAAATCACATTTCTAAAAGCTTTCGTCTGTTGCTACTGGAGTACACGGTATGTCAGAGATTTCTCTATTCTTTTTATTTGAAATTATATTGTGTTCTAGTTGTATTTTTTTTGTGATGATCATATTTACATGGAATCTTGTTGAAATGTATTCTTGAGAATGTATTGTGTTGTAATTGCATTATGTTTTTGTGATCATCATATTAACATGAAATCTATCTATGGAAGCTTGTTCAAATCTATTATTTAGAATCAATATTTTTTGTAAAAGAATTGAGTTTTTTGTTTGAAAATTTGCGATACATTTGTCAAAATTTGAGATCTATGATCTATTGTGTGGAATCAAGTTCTTGTAAAAGAATTGAGTTTTTGGTCAAGATCTGTATAGATATTTTAGATCACAATAATTTAAGAGGCAAAATAGTTCAGAAGTTTACCAAAACACAATCAAACATGGATCTCGTGAAGTTGTTGGAGAAACTCCATTGAGAAATGTTGAAAAGCCAAACTCAATGAACTAACATAGAATCACTAATAGCATATTGTGATTCGAGTGTGTTTGTCATTATTGTGATTGGAACATTATGGTTCACAACAATTTGCCATTAGAAATATGTGCAAGTTTTATGGAGATAAGGGTTGAATGAAAGAGTAGATCATTTTGTAGAGGATACAGAAGTGATACAGGAACATGGCTATAGAGTTTTGTACTCAAATAAATATGAAATATATGATTGTTCATATAAAATACATAAATAAATAGAAAATTACAATTGATTTGATTTTTTCTCTTCACTATGCATTTCTTTGAAATCATAGTATATTATTTAATATATTATTAATTTCGATTACTCATTAAGATTTTTCAATGTTTTAATATATTATTACTTTCAATTAGTCATTAAGATTTTTCAATTGATGACATCACAATTGTAACAAAAGAACCAAGCTATGACTTGCCAATAGTGACATTCTACATTCCACTACTTAATGTTTGTGCCATTAAAATATGTTAACTTGAGAATAGACAGATTCTATATTCCACTACTAGTATAGCAAATAAATGAGAAGCAATGGTTGTGAATACATCATGACTAGAAGAGTAGTGTGGCTTAAGTGTCACCTATAATGAAGATCACTTTTAAAAGAGGACTTTATGCAATTGAAAATCGAATACATTGCTTATTGACTCATTCCTAAAAAGTTCTCCCTTCTTCATTTGTCTCTCCAATATCCAATAGTGAGATTCTGCATTCCACTACTTAATGTTTGTTCCATTAAAATATGTTGACTTGAGAATAGACAGATTCTACATTCCACTACTAGTATAGCAAACAAATGAGAACCAATGGTTGTGAATACATCATGACTAGAAGAGTAGTGCACTATAAGTGTGAGCTATAATGAAGATCACTTTTAAAAGAGGGATTTACAATAGTTGTAAATACATCATGACTAGAAGAGTAATGCGCCTTAAGTGTGACCTATAATGAAGATTCGCTTTAAAATAGGGCTTTATGCAATTGAAAACCTTATATGTTTCTTATTGACTCCTTCCCAACAAGTTCTCCCTCCTTTATTTGCCTCTCCAATATTTCTTGTAAGTCCATAACTTTTTTTTCTTTCAAAATAAATTTCGTTGTTTCTTTTGTTTCTTTGATAGTTTGGAAAAGCTTGAAGTATAGATTGAGTGGAGGTTCTTTGCTTTCAGGTTAGAAATATTTAGGTGTATAAGGCTTTGGAGAGTTTGTTTAGCAAAGGGTTTATAGGATTCAGATATACTTGTGGTGAGTAATTTCATGGGTATCAGTAATTTTTACATAATGTTAGGTGTATTATGCTTCTATTTTCTTAGTGTTTGGAAAATGCTTTATTAATCTTTTTATAAATCTAGAATTGAATCTGTCAGGAATCTTATTTGACCAATTGTATGTGCTGTTGAAAATGTCTCTTTAATTTTTACCTCAAGATATATTCATAGAAAGTAAACTTGTTGTTAGTTTTTGCTTAAAATGGATTCCTTTTCATCATAACCTAATTTTTGTTTTAATTTCACCACTTTTAAGTTTTTTTGCAAAATTAAATTATATATTCATGAAGGTTTCCGGTTGGGTAGTGTTTGGCTAATATTCTACACTTGGACACTTCTGATGATCATGAAAAGGATCATATAACAAGAGTGTTACATGGGACAATATAGTTTTCGATATCCAAGGTTCTATTGTAGTTTGACAAAAACACACAAGTCATTTTTGGATGTTTGCACAAGGATTTGGCAATCATTTGTATTTAGAAACAAACTGAGCAATGAAAATTGACTCGTATCTTATATTTTCCATGTCTCTGAGCAAAGGACAGTCTTTAGAATGTTGAAAATGGTATTAGGTGTTATGGAGCATAGAAAGTTCAGGTTAGAAACCAAGTCTTGTGTTCTCTGCGACTAAATTACCATTTGCTATTAGCAGAAAAGCGAATTCATTTGCTTGAAGAAATTGTTGGTCTATGTAAAATGGTAAATTTATAGCGTCAGTTTGTGGCAGTCTAGTTTTCATTTTTTCTTCATTTTGGTGCATTTCCTTTGTCTTCAGCTCACTAGAGCATTATGAAGTTATTTATGTATGGTGTGGGTAAGTGCTAATTATCTTAGAAGCTCGCTATCCAAGTTTGGAAAGATGTAGAGAGATTTTTTCTATTGTGATTCTCTTTTAGTGATTGTTGTAAGAGAAAAGTCAATTTGAATGTGTTTTTAGTTGTTGTGATGCAAGCAAGGCTGCTCAAGCTGACTTAAACCTTATTGTAAGCCATTTTTGAGTTCAGTCCCTTTGAGGAATGTGATCGTCGATCCTTGTTATATTGGAGCTGAATTCTTCACTTCATTCTCTGCCAAAATTTCAAATCATTTGAAGAAGATAATTCACTTCTATTTTTGTTGTACACTTTTCATATGGTTTTCTTTGTCAAATTTATCATAGAACGTAGTGCCTCATTGTTATGTGGGTATTCAATCTGGATGGTTATTTTCAAAATCTAAATTTATCCTTCACGTCATTTTTTGCCTAAGTTTTAAATGGTTTGAAGAAGATAACTCACGAAGTGCTATGTTTGTTGTACACTCTACATATATTGCTCTTTGCCAATATTTCAAATCATTTATCATTGATCAGACTACATCATTAGTATTTTGGTATTCAATTCGAATGGTTCTTGTCAAAATCTAGACTTATCATGGTTATATTGATTTTCAAATCTTAGGATAAATGTCTTTTGCCAGAATTCCATAGCTTTTAATAAAGATCATGATGAATCATTGTTGTATTAGTTTTCAATTTATATGTCAAAATTTAATCAAAATTTAAGGTGAAGAAATGAAAGACGATGTTAAATTATTTTGTTAATCTATTATATTAATTATCATATATGTCATTAATATATTTATATTATATTTATTTTTTTGTATTTATGCATGTTTTATGCAATTCGTTGTTTGAGCTTTTCCATGCAAGATTATTATGGTCGTAGATATATTTATAATCATGCTTGCTTGAAATTGGTATATGGCGATTGATCCTTTGTGCAAATTTATTCAGATCAACTCTAGGGCTCTGTTTCAAAGTTTCTACAGATTGACTTTAAGACTGTTGAACTCTATTGAAGAAGTGTCTTTTAGAGGCATTTTCAATCAGGTTTGGGTTTTCGGTTCAAATGACTTCAATTTTTGTCGCAATAGGCTCCAATTGATTTCAGCATGCTCTGCATTTCAGATTGTCAGGGATAGTGAAGTTTTTAACTCTTCCATTATGAATTGAAGGGACTATAAAAGACACACGAGATTAAGCCTGTTATAGGCCAGATTAACCTAAAAAAAAATCATTTTCATGCATTTAGTTTCAAATTTCCTTTTTTCAGACATTTTGTTGTGTTAATGTATATTTTATTTAGTTCGTTGTTTGATATTATCACAAGTGCAAATATCTGTAATCGCTTGCTTGATATCGGTATGCGGCTCTTGATCCTCTATTCAAGTTTCATTGGAGATTTATGTCTGCAATTCTTTATATTAGGTTGTCTTGCTATATAAAAGTGCTTTGTGAGATGGCTATCTTTTAGATAGCTTTTATAGCTATCATATATTTGCAGAGGCATCTAGTGTCAAATTATATACTCCGTGCTAGAACAAATGAGACGCCGTAGACATTCAAGCTTTAATTTCATTTAGTTTTATTGTGTTCTTTAAACTACACCACATTGTGATCTGAATTGGAAGAGATGCCTGTAAGTTGTGGAGCTTTGCTTGTATTAGATTTTTGTTATGGAATCTTGTGTTTCCTTCAAAGCCTTTTTTAGAGTGCTAGTCTTCTAATATTGTGTAGCACTAATGCTCATTAATAATATAGTTGATTTAGTAATAAATTGGTGATTTTGCGCATGGAAGTCATAAATTAGAGGGTCTTGCTAGCGTTTTGGTTGAGTTTGTAACAGTTGCATTTGCTTTTAAAATGCTTTGTCGTAGTGCCTCATTGTTAATATTAATTAGGGAAGGATTTTAAAGGTCTCCTTCTCAATAAGCACATCCTGTGCAACTACAGCAGTTTCTAAGACTTGTGAAGTCAACCGATCTTATTCACCTCTATAATTCTCCAAAATTCTCAACAATCCTACGCACCACTCAAATAATTCACCAAATACACTGAAAGAAAACTTCTCTTGGTGGCCTTTGAAAGTCCCTTTTCTATGTGTTCATAATACATTTTTGTATTTGTCACATCTCCTCAACTTTACTTGCTTTATGAAGCGGATATCTATACAATTCTCAATATTTGTAGAAATGATTTTGATGTTCTAAAAAATTAATTGTTAATTATTACTGATATGTTTTCAATTGGATATCTGTTCAAGTGGAAAAAAATTGTAATTATCCTCGAAGACCCAATGTGAGCTACAAAAGCTCCAGTGTCTCCCTCTTTGCCTCTCTGGTAGTTGCTCAAAACTTCCTGCTAAAAATGACAGCTCATGGATTTAAGGAAATTACTCTATATCTTTGTATTGGACTGCTTCAAAAATTGGCCGGGGCAAACTGAAGGGTATGAAAGAGACCATAGTTGTTTCCCTAATGTTGTAGTGGTCAGTGTGCTTGCAAAGTTTTTTTTTTTTATAAGTGGAATAATTTGGTGTTTGTCAAAGTTATAACTGGTTGGGGCTTTTACACGTATACTAACGCAAACCAGGAACTTGCTAACTTGTCACTTCTTTGACTTCTATTTGTGCATGCTCGCCGTGTTTGTTTTAGATGGAGAGTCAACTTTTATCTTTTATTGTTGCTTTTATCTTTTGGATTTTACTGTCAATGCTTTTAATTCTCTATTCAAAGCCACCTTTCATTTATGATCTGGACAGTGGTAGATAAATATATATATCTCTGTTTGCTGCTCCAAGTATTCCGTGCATGACAAACATGTCTCTATATCCTCTGTATCACCATTGTCACTGCAGTGAACCAAAATTTTATCTCATTGCTGCATAGATATTGAATTTTTTGTTTAATGACTTATCACCGTAAACTATGAGTATGATAATCTACTTTTATTCAATGTTGTGTATCGCTGTGATTGAGCCAGTGTGCATAGATTCGATACTGCCACTAAATAGTCATATGTGTTCAGTGAAAAATCATTGTTCTTAAATGCACGTTGCTATCATTACTGTGTAGGTGCTGCCTTTTCACCATCTCTAATGAATTAGTTTCATTGTAATATGGATTCATGACTTCCATGTCATAGCTTGTTCAATGATAATATGTCTAAGACTTTATCTTCTCTGATTTCACCTTGATCACTCATTTATATAACATTTCTGTTGACAAATATCTTATCATTAAGCTTGCTAAGATACCTTTTATTGTACCTTATACATTGATGATAACATCTCCATCATTTGATATCACATAATTCTATATAGTGCCGAAATGCATGCATATATGGACCAACTTCATAAATTAAGGTATTATATTAATATGATACTTTTTAACTAGTCATATTATTTATAGAATACATAGATTATTATTTTATTTTTAGGAAAATGAAAATATAAGTCTGTGTCTAAGTTTGTGTTTATAATTACATTAAAATATATTTTCAAATGATCTTTATTATATAATTATAATATAGTCAATTCATCATATTTAACTAAAGGCTATAAAATATGATATCTTTAATTAATATCAAATTTAAAAATTCATAAAAATAAATATTATGACTAATATCATAATATCATTAAGGAAGTCATCTAATAATCTTATACGGAAGCACAAGTAATAATGAATTTTTATGGTAATCAATAGTTAGTTTTAGCCTAAATCTTCAACCTATATTAAAAAAACAAACAATTTTGAATAGGAAAAGTTAAATTTAGAAGAAAAATAGGACTAAAAAAATTGCCAACCTCCATTGCAAATATTGTTAAACTGGGTGTTACATTGAGTGCCTTTTTATTTATTAGTGATGTTAGAATTGTTGAAAGAAAGACTACTTAATATTCAAGACATTTAATCCATTTCTTATAAGGGAGGTGTCTCTTGTTTGGTGTGATGTGCTTGCTTAGAAGAGGCAGAATAATATATTGCTGGATTATTGAATATAGCACATAACCATTGCTAATTATGTATTCGTCATATAAGTTATTGCCCAACAAGCCATGATGTGGTTAGTTTGTCGACAGCAATGAAGGGTCATCAACGTGGCCTCTCAAACCATGACAACATATTATAATAATGCTTTGCTTGGTATCCATGCCAGCAATCTACCTTTGCCTATCCACTTGTATTGGTAGACTTGCTCATCTGATTGTTTACTTAATTCATTTATCAATCATTCGTGAAGCTTGTTAAATAATTATTTTATTTAGTTTTATGGACTTTCGTGTACTGCATCTTGAATGTTAATTGATTGCTATAATAAATAACACAAAAGAAAATAACTCAAAAGGAATATTATGTGCATCTTGTTGATTTTTCTTTTCGATCAAGAAAACTTGTGCTGTAGACAATACTTGTGACATATTTTTCAAAATCTTGAGCAATCACTTTTACAACTAGAAGAATTATACTAATGGAAAATATAACTAGCTTTAGAAATTTAAAAGACTATAGAATCTAACAATTGGAAAGTTGATAACAGACTTTACAACTTGAAAATGGATAACCAAGTCTACATTCCAAGGCCGCTGTGGGACTGTCCCATTATAGGACCAGTTGAATCAACCACAATGTGACATGTCTTCATATTTGACTGTTCATGTGTCAAACAATCTCTAAGGACATTGATAGGTGAGGACTTTTTAAAAAATGCTTTAGGAAAAATCTTCTATGCTAATATTGTTTCACGATTCTTGTCAAATTGTATGGACTTTGTACAAGAAGCAAGAATTGTTGAGAAACTAGCACATGCTTATGTACGAGAGTACTTTGTGCCACTGACAGGATACCATGAAGCAATTTGTGCATATCGAGCAGCACAAGATGCATCTATTGCAGGCAGCCTCTTTTCCCATAAAGCAGTTGAAGAGTGTGAGGTTGCATCATGCATTTATAGTGTTGTGCGTCTGGCTATTACTAATGAATGTGATCTTGTTCTAGTTCATGCACTGAATGCACATGCTACTCATTTGGGTGAACATTGTGTGATAACAATAACAAATTTGTACAATGCATTCATGTCTTTGTACACAAATCTACCCAAGGAAACTAGTGTTGCATGTGAACAACAATGTTCAAGTGATAGACAACTCCCAATTGAAGCAAATCTGACTACTCCAACTACAGATTTGACTGCTCCAACTCCTTCAACTACAAGCTCTTCATGAATTATTTGATTGTCTAGTAGTACTGCAAATGGACTTCTGCTCATAAATTGGAAGTACTAATGTCAAAGTTTAATTATCAAGTAGTCATTATCCTATGGTTACATATGAAGTGTGAAAAATAGCAGAAAGACTAATTCTCCTTTTCCTATTGTTACATTTATCTACAAAGTATGGAGAATACTGCAGAGACTAGGTGGTCTATTTAGGTACTTTATGCTATGAATGAACAAGTGTGTACAAGTAATATGAATATTATATCAATATATGGATAAAAATATTATTACAATAATATCTCTTCTAGCTTTGCCATGAATATAATTGGTTGTCAACTTATGATACTATAGTTACTATAGAAAACTTTAGAACTTGAATACTAATTATACTATTAAGATGCAATGAGAAGTGGAATTTATTGATGCAAAATTAAACATTGTAATTGATAGTCATTTGTTGCATATTTATTGAATAGTATAATATTAACATATAATGAATAGTAGAATCCATTGAAGCAAAATTGAACATTGTAATTGATACTTATCTGTTGCACATTTATTGAATAGTATGTATGGAATCATTTATATTAATAATATTGGTATGATTATTTCCATGAAAATTATATCGACAAAAGAATTACACTAAGTGGAAGATATATCTTAGAACTAATTGATGCTCGGTAAATTCTAAGAAATTTTTCTCATTGCAAACAGGTATTTTATCTTCCTATTACACAACAATGGATTCTCTTGATACATTTGTTTCATTAGATCGTGATACAGGTCACCTCTCTGAAAGTCCAGAATCTAGTATTCTTGTAAAAATTCTAGAACTTCCAAATGAATGCCAAAGAAAAATATTGGAAAAATATTTCTATGATAACCATGTTGTTATGTTCAGATATGATGGATGGGGAGACATTCAGCCAATACCAGACACTAATCAAATTCATATTTTCTCCCCATCCATGACTAATGGTGAATTGATTTACTTAAAACATCTAGTGCAGCAATATAGGGAAGCTCATATCATAGTTCATTGTGAAGATATCATAAGACATTTCCCTCCTAGAAATCACACTGCACAAGAGTTGACAGTTGTTTTCAATCGAGCATGCAGGACACTATTCTGTGAACTATCACCATTCAGCATGATTACTGAAGATGAAACACTTTTATCCATAATAAACCTTGTGGTAACATAGCCAATGTTTTCACTTGAATGGATTATAAGACATGACAACACAAAAATTCTTGGGCAATGGTATGATAATGATATAGGAGTTTTGGCAGCTAAGACCATAAAGCACCATTACTCATGTCATTTTCTATTTGTATTTGAGAATAATTTCGAGCCACTTGGCATTCATCTTGTAGCAGATATTGGGAGATGGCATCTTTATTAATGAACTAATGAGTAGAAGATTACAATGACCACAAGAATATAGTCATGATTTATAAGCTTATACTTACTATGAACGAAAGTTCATAAAGTTGCATGTAAAAGCTATAATATTCCACTATGACAATATAATATGTATCTACTTATTTCAATGTCATTTGCTTCCTAGTGAAGTATCCCTTGAGCGTTGAAGAAATTTATTACAATATGTATCTAGAGATCTCCATCTCACTTTGCAATATATTAGAAGTTGTTTTGAACTATGACTATTGCAAATATGCAGAGAGCTTTTTTTAGCTAATCATTTTTTGGCAAAGTTGACTAAGAACTAGTAAAAGTTTGATCTACTATGTTTAATGTGTGCACAATGATTATGTCAGACAATAGATTATTTTTCGCATGTGTAGGATAAGAACTAGTGACCTAATTAATTACATGTAATGTTGTGAAGGTTTGATTATGCTTTTCCTAATGTGACACTTCGATTGTAAAGCAGGAAATCAACAAGAATCAAATACACAAGCTTGACAATTGAGTGAAGAACAAAATAGTAAGTAAAGTTATATGTTTGATTAGAATATAGAAATTTTAAAGTTGCAAGTTTTCAAAATTTGCTTGTTTCCTTTTCTATTATTTACTTAAGATCCATTTACAATTTCATAAGATCTCTATTGGCATAATTTTTTGTGTTCAAAGTAATGATTGCTAAGAAAAAAGGTCAAGGAAACAGTGTGCCTGAGTAGATCTCAAAGATGCAAGCTAAGGAAAAAAGTCAAAGAAACAGTGTGCTTGAATAGATCTCAGAGATGCAAACTTACTAATTGTATTGTCTTCTTCACTACAAAATTTACAATCAGAACCTCATAGGATAGATTACAACATATATATATATATATATATATATATATATATATATATATATATATATATATATATATATATATATATATATATAGACACCACCCACGATCAAAGAATTTGTTTTTCACTTTTTGAATTGTGTCTCTAGATTGTTGACCCACTTGTAGTGAATGCAGCATATCCACAAAGCATTATGACTAAGTTGGCTGAGAACAAAATTGAGCATGTGCCTACCTATGATGGACTTGAAAGAAAAGCATGGATGGCACTAATCTTGATAACATTAGTAGGTTTTACACTATTCTTCACAGTGGAGAGTACTACATGGTTTGTGATGTTAATTGTAGTATGTACAGTAGCCATATTGTATGCATTTGGTATGTAACTAAGCAATGTACAATAATAGTAATGTCGCTAGCCATAACAATAGTCATGAAATTTAGTGTTTATTGACTGGTGGTGTTTTGATGGGTCATAGTATGGAAATAATGTTTATAATGAAGGTAAGCCAGAAGTGACTATTGACAAAAGATGACTATGAAAAATATGACAACAACCATTCTTTAGCTACTAATTTCTAGAATTGCATATTATTTACGTTTCTTGATAATTGAAATTTTTGTTTGAGAGGATTGGTCATTTTTAATGTAATGTAAAGATGTGTGTATTGAAACATGTCTTAACATAGTTTAATTGTGATATAGAAACACAAAAGAAGAAATGGAGAAGAAATACAGGGGTGTTCGCAAGAGACCATCTGGTCAATTTACAACAGAGATAATATTGCCCAAGCTACGAAGACAAAAGTGGCTAGGAACATTTGAGACAGCTGAACAAGTAGCCTTTGCATATGATATGACCAATATGTCAATGAGAGGCAGTAATGCATACACAAAAGTTTTGAAGAAAACAAAGAGCATATGTCATTTTGCAATGGATCTAAAATTTGTCCAAAAGAAAAGTCATATCGAGGTGTTTGGCAACATTCAAGTGGTCGTTATGTTGCACAAGTATGGAATCCTATACAACAAAAGCAAAAATGCCTAGGAACATTTGATACCAAAGAAGAAGCTGCTATTGCATATGATCTGGCTATAATATCCTTGAAAGGATACACAAAGCCATTACAAATATTGTGCATCCAAATAAAGAGATACATGAAACAAAAAGTATCTCTTACTTACAGAAAGATCAACTTGGATTGAGCCATCAAGTTGAACAATGTCCAATAGAAACAGAAAGAAATGGTCGAATGTCAATGGTCTTTAAAAATGATCATTTTGTTCACACAATACCTATCATTGAAAACCAACACTTTCTAACTATGATGCACATGAAACCTAACATCCTTGAAAGTTCTCATAGAAATCTAGTACAAGATCTTTCATCAAAAGAATACATCAAATCCATATATACTACTAGCATAGATAACATGTATTCTTCATAAAGTGACACAAAAGTTCACTATCCATTGTCTGAATCAACTTATCCTGCTATAATTGGACTACCCAATTTTGAAACAAGTTATCAAAATATACATCCTTCAAATTTGATAAACTCGTTCCCATTAGAACTACTCGAACAAGATGTTTCCCCCATACACATGTCTCAAGAAAAATGGAATTCTGCAATTCTCAACATGAATCCAATTATAGAAGAATATGCTAGTAATGTTCCCAATGAAAATTTTCCTTCATTTCCAAACAACCTTGCTACCAGTCCTAACAATATAGACATGCATGGTATTAACCATGACACATTTGACTTCTCTAGTTTCTATGTGACATCAGAAAACACAGGTCCTAAAAGCCATTGTCTAAGTGATAAGAGTGTCATTGAGCTTCACCATTGAATTTATGATTCAAATGGTATAGACATAGAGAAATCTTAATATTATTTCTATTGCTTGATGACATAGCATATCATATTTGATGTGGAGATGTGAAGAGAAGGTGAAAAAAGGATAAAGATAGAATGTAGACATCATTGAAGAAAAGAATAGTAGCAATTTTTGTATTTGCTACTTGTGTTTTGTATTAGCATCTTTCTTTACTTCAGCGATGACTATTTAATATTCTGGTGGTGATCTGAAGAGGAAAGATGAGAAAAATATAAAGATAATTTGGAGACATGACCAAAAAAAAAGAGGAGTATCAATGTTTGCATTTATTACTTGTGTTTTCTATTAGCGTTATGTTTTTTGAACATTTCATCAAGGAATTCTAATGATGCAAGATGTTATGTATTTTCTCATAATATATGTTTTTTACAATATGTGATACTAGGAGAGATAAGAAGTATAAGTTTTTGTACTGTCTACATGTGTTGAAGTTACATTTATTATTGTCAAATAGTGTATGCAATTATTTCTCTAGAAATATATCAATGTGAAAGTACATTTTTCTTGACATGACAACCATAGTCAAAATCTAAATCATTCCATGAAAGTTAAATTGTTCCATAGTAGATACTTGTGAATAAATGAGAACTTCATCAACAACTGTTTAGTATTGTGGTGGCAATGTGAAAAGAAAAGCTGAAAATAGCATAAAGATAACATGAGAAAACAACAAGACAAGTATCAATGTATTTGCTACTTCTATTCTCTATTAGTATTTTGTTTGTTGAATATTTAATCAAAGAATTCTAACGATGCAACATGTTATGTTTTTTTTAGTCTAGTATCATAATATATCTTTTTTTAATATGCAATAGTAGAAGAGATAAGAAGTACAAGTTTTGTATTGCCTACATGTCTTCAAGTTACATTCATCATTTTCAAATAGTGTATGCAATTATTCCTGTATAAAAATATCAATGTGGAAGTACAATTTTCTTGTCATGACAACCATAGTCTAAATCTAAATCATTCTATGAAAGTTAATTTGTTCTATACTATATGCTTCCAAATAAATGAGACTAAATATTGCAATGTATACTATAGTTTCTTATGGTAAATGTAATTTTAAAGAATAGAAAAATCAAAGTAAATAATCTAAGACGACTAAAAATAATATACTGAAAAGATGCATCTTGTCATGCAAGAAAGAAATATCCACATGTAGAAAAGAAACACTGTGCAAGTATACAAGTGATAAGAAAACCAAGGTGGTACTAGTCCTTTCTGAAACATAAAATGAGACAAAATAAAATAGAAATTATAGACGTAGATCATTACAAGCCAATAGGTCAAGATGGTACTTGCAATATTGACATTGTACTAGAGAATGAAGGACTATGCAAAGTACGAACATTCAATACAAAGTAGGAGACTGCTTATTTGATTCCTTAGAATTCTTACTAAATTATAGATATACATCACTTGAGCTAAGAAATGGGGCCTAACACACCCATTGAAGAATATGCCACTATAGTTCAACAAGTCATCGCATATGTCAAACCAATGACTAATCTATATATTGTAGACGATTTCAATATTGATATGTCAACAAAAAATGCTAAGAAAGAAAATCTTGAAAAGTATATGCAATACTATAACATGACTTACATTGCAAAAAAAACAAAAAATGTATATAGCCCATCAGTTGATCACATATGGACAAACTCAAGTAATATATGTTGTTGTTACAAAGGGGAAGCATACTGGATTGATCATCTTGCTACATTCATAAGGTTCCATACCCCACTCTAGATTACTAATACATATACAATCAAACACAGAATTAAATAGAACAACACATACAAGAATGCAAATACATCGCATACCTAAGAGTTTTATGTATCAAAGACAATAACTCTAATTTAATAGTATATATTTCAATGTTCTACATTTTTGTGCAGCACAATAATATAGAGCTTTTCTCATCTCCAATAACATGAATTCTTACATAAAAAATGAACAATTAATGCATGAATTTCTAGTATTTGAAGAAATGTTAAATATCAAACCACTACAATACTAGACTAACACCATAATACTTTATACAAGTCAAAATTAGGAAACCCCAATGCAATATCAATTGAGGACTTGAATGCAAGAAAAACAAGAAATACTTTTGAAGGAGACATACTTGTTGTATATATAGCAACACTGGATAGAGAAAACAAAACATGAGAGGTGCCACATGCAGATTTGATAGACTTTAAAGGAGAAATGACAATAACTTTAAATGTAACAGGGAACCTAGTACAAGAGTACAAAAACAAGATAGTTCCAAGAACATCCATTATAATGTTAGGATTTGGAATAGGACAGAAAACAACTTTTGATCGTGGAGATTTAGAATTCATATTGAAGCTCCAAGATTCAAGCACAATTGAAACCATACCACGACTTTGCTAAGAATACAAATTCATACCAAGCACCACAATCAAACAACTACTCACAAGCACAACTACCTATGCCATTGGTACAATAGGTGCATTAGTAGTTGCAGGATGACAGACAAGCTCTCAATATGTTCTTGACATAAAAGATGGAAATAATGATGATGAAAAAGTACAAGTAAAAAGCACACTAAACACCCCTTTTTTCTATGTAACATTTATAGTAGTCATGTTTCTATTGAATACAGAGTACCAGCTCCAAATTAATTCTACATTCCAAGAAGAATCCATGCAAATAGCAATCCAATTACAAAGAGGTGAGACTCCTACAATGTTGTTTACAAACATTGTACGACGGAAAGACATGGAAAAATCATTTTGCATAGGGGTTGCTACATATATCTGCACACTAAAAGATAAGAGAACATTGGATGCCTTCAATACATTGCTACAAACAACAGTACAGGTAAGCAAACTTGGATAATTCAGCACCTCAACTACTATTAATTCATACACAAGCTATATTAATATCAAAACATATCTTGCAGGTTGATGGAGTTCTGAAAGTAGCCAATTCATTCGCAAATCCATTTCATGCATTTTGTTCCCAATGCAATTTAAAATTTGAGGATTGTGGAAAGCTAGAAGACAAAATAGCTCGCTGCAACAGATGCAATCAAGAGGTTCCGTATGTATATTCATTATACCTAAAGACTATCATCACAACTGAAAACAAACAAATCATCCACTATTCAATAGACAAGTGCATTGTTGAACAACTGCTACCAAGCTTGAAAGACACAAAACTTGAGGACTACACACAAGACAAGTCAAAGTTCATCTTCATCCTTCGAGATTTCACCATGAAAGGCCAATTCACATTAAACCAAAACAATGCCATCAATCATGTTGTGACAAATGGAGATTGAACAATTTTTGACAACAAAAGGTAAATATGACTACTCACAAATTAGCAATCATTTAAAATATAAAAAGCAAGTTATTATGAGACAATTACAATATACTAACATGCACAAAATGGAATTTGCAGGTATCATGGACAGCTATAAAGACATATCAAGCTATAAATAATGATAGTTACAAAAGAAACTAGTCAATATAAAGTAAAGTGTGTAAACAAACAATGTATATGCATGAGTCTCATATCCAAGTACATTCTCTCTATCATATATGTATAATGAAATAATGTATATGCATTGATATGCTATAAGACATACTTTTGTTCTATCAGGTTGCATAACATGATTGAGTAGATGCTTTGTTAATGTAAACTATTATTGAAATACAATGGAAAAGTGCACAACATGCTTTATCCTATTGCATATCCAATGTATAAAATATTATCTAAATTGATATTTATCATATACAAAAACTATATTTAGGCAGGAACTTTGACGCTTTGCGTCCTTGTTTAAGAAGGTTATTACTTCATTTTTTTTAATACTTCTAGTATTTTATTAGTTCCTATCACTTCTGATGTTTTATTAATTCCTATTGTAGACTATAAAATAATATCCAACAAGAAACATTTTATCAAATTTCATAAAACCATATTCTAATATTTTCATAAAGCAAAGTAAGATATCTTACACCATGCTTTGAACTTAATCTTGACATGGCACATATCGTGGGTTTACAAAAATCACCAAACAATTCAAAAGATGCACACTCACTTGTACCGACCATGCAATTTGTTTGCGCATCAAACATTTGAAGCCATATATGTTCTTTGAAAGATTGGATAGTTAGGCAAGATAGTGTCTTTTTTAATGAATTGGACATGATCGTACTATGGTATGTTTCCTCACATGCTTCCAAACTTTTTTAGGGAAAATATTTATTTTCAAAGTTTTCTTTTAGTGGAGGATTTTTATAATCTTAATTTATTCACAAAATTTTATATTTTGTACTATTGTTACTACTTCTTGGAATATTGGATTTGAATGTGTTGATTTTTCAAATATATAATTTATATAATTTTTCATTTTCAATTGAAGTATTAATCATTAGATTATATTAGCTATTTCTTTTTTATCAAGTATATTATAAGAAGATTTTACAGATTGTCATGGAATTGTCTATATGAAGCAAAACATAATATTGTTTGAATCAAGAGAGAAGACAATGGATAGTTGAATCTAGTAACAATCTATACGTTTTCATGATATAACAGATATAGACATGTCAAAATACAAAAAGATGAAACTACAGCTAATATCAAATTTAATTGTTCTTGTTAATCTGAACTATTTAGCCTATAGGTCCCTCGATCCATTTTTAGATCTTGTCATTCTGAACAAAGGTTTTTAATGGGTGCTCATTGTCAATAGCTTTCAATTGGGATGACAATGACAGGAATGACTACTATTGCAACAAAAACACTAGAGATATCTCTGTCCTAGTTCTCTTTTTTTGTGTATTCTTTGAATTGTTCCATAAAATTGTTCAAGGCATTTTAAAATGGGGTGTTTATTGTTGTAGACTTGCACCAAGTGTACCTATAAGAAATTTCCCACCTAAGCATCCTTATTGCTCTTCCTTGCAACAAATATAGGAAATTCTTCTTATCTAGCTTCATGACCATTGTTACCTGCACAACAACATTATAAAAAATGAGTCTCCATGGAGACTCAGTAAGGTTCCTAGCTCTGCCAAAAAAATACCATCATTACATAATTTTCAAATTGACCATAGAATTTCAACATATATTATAGACCAAAAAATGTTCTAGTTTTTTTTGAGGCTTATGAAGTTTCTGGAAAAGATGTTCAAATTTTTTTTTTTTAAATGAAAATCAAAGCGAAAGATGCCCCAAAATTCTTTAGCAAAAAATAAATTAAAAAAGACACGATGAATAGATTCACAACATTTGGAAAAGGAACATATATTAGCTTCTTCGTTAGTATTTCTTACCCATAATCAATGTATGAGGAGTCTCCACATGAAACAAATTATTTTCGGTTCTATCAGTTTATTATAATGCCCAATCAATAATTAATCCTAGTATAGGGCATTATAGTTTGTCTTCTGGAATAAGAGTTAAAGTGCTAAAAAATATCTTGGCTTCCATGAGGATTTTATATAGCCATTTATCCTAGTACATGGGAAGGAAGTTTCATTTGGCAAGTCAAGGTGAGATATTATATCTTCATTGCTTTCACATAACCTATGGATAGGTAAAATATTACATGCTTCCATCAATATAGAATATGTTCTCCACAAGGACTGAGGGATGTAAAACCCTTTCCATACTACCTCTCAACTTAGTAATCTACTCTCATGAATGATATTTGCAAATTTGATGATGCCCTTTTCTTCCCACCTCCAAGAAGATAATCCTTGAAGCAAGGCTAGAGATTTGTTACCATTTCATAGGTTCAACCAAACTAATATGTCCTCGCCATAGGTTAATGAAATTTTTACTATGCAAATTGTTTGATGCTTTCCCAACTTTTCAAAATATTCTCAAAAAGATCAAAACTTTCTACTCTAACTAAAATATTCCCCAACATTAAGTCACTAATAAGCAAGCCCTTCCATGAAGAGATCTTAGTGAGGTTAACTCTTTTAGTACTATTTCTAACTAAAACCTTCCATGGTTCTTCACGTTATGTTTCCTTTTGTATCCATTTGATAATAACTTAAGTCTGTCGACCCTAATTTGACTTCTTGCTTTCTCATGGTGCACCACATCTACTTGATAAAATGCCTCTTTTTTATTCTCCTTACCATCTAACTAGAAGAATTGTTTGATATATTTTTTAACATAGTTAAATTGAGCCTAATTTATTAGCCAGGCAAAAGCATAGTAAGTTTTGTAAGATGATAAGATCTTTCAACAAACTTGGAATCTCCTTGTTAAGGATATATAACGAGTACTCCATTTAATATATATTTTTCAATTTTACTTTTAATTCATCCCCACATCTCCTTCAAATGTAGATTTACTAAAAAAGGAATGCCCAGGCACCTAACTTTGTGGTTAGTCCCACTTGCCCCCCCCCCCCCCCCCCCCCTTCCTACAAAGCAAGTCAAAATCTATGGAACTAGTTTAGAGGTGTTCATCTTACCCCAACATATTAGACTTGGGGAGAGAAACTTAACTCCTTGAGGCCACATAAAATAGATCTTTTTTATTCATTAGTTTAACAAAAATAGTCTCATCTAGTTCAATAAAAATTGTTGCATTAACAAAAAATGGATGTTGGAGAAATCTTCCCCACTATGGGACACTACTCCTTTCAATTTACAAGAAAGTGACTTGTCTATTATAGGATAAAAAAGAGAATCACCAACAATAACAAATAGTAGAGGGGCCAAAGGAAAACCTTTCCTAGCAGATCTAGATAGATCAAAGGGTTGTAACCTAGATCCATTCACTTCCACCCATGACTTGGCCTCATTCATTAGAGTTTGGATCATTTGAAAAAATAATTTGGATGATCCAAAGCTCTTGAGCATAATGAAAATGAAATTCCAATTCTATCATATCATAAGCTTTTTCATAGTCTTGTTGAAATCTGATTGAAAAGATCATTATTAAAGAAGGAAGATTGTTGATAAAGAATGTTTTCAATCATTGGTTTGTCACTAATGTCAAACTTGCTATTTGTTGGAATAACAATTGCTTATAAGATCCAAGTACTATCACTTAGTTGATTGATGAAGATGATTTAATCAATAAGATGTAACAAAAGCACCTAAGGGAAAGGTTGAGTTATGGTTTTGTAATGAAGTACAAGGATCAGTTAAGACAATGGTAAAATGATGAATTGATAATACACTTGAAGATACACAGGTTGGCTACACTTAAAAACTCTAGAAGAATAAGTTATAACAAAACTGTTTGCAAAGCTTGACTAAATTCATTAGTTCATGCCAAGCAGATTATTAGTAAGTGTCGAGCAAATGCAAAATCTAGTGTGTGTTGAGTGAAACAAAAGGTGTCAAGCAAGTTCAGGTGTCAAGCTAGATAAATGTAATAGGTGCAGAGCATCAATAAAACTTAGTTGACACCAAGCGAATCCACAATAGGTACCGAGTAACACAATATGTGTTGAGCATTAGAAAGTCAATAGTGTTGAGCTACTGCTTTATTTGAAAAGTCAAATATTCACCAAATTTGAGCCGACAAGTTTGTTACCTTGAATTTTGTGAACTAGATGGAACATAATAATGTTAAGCTGGTGGCATAGAATTCTTGGTTAACCATTTTTAGGCGAATATAGGTGGATTTTACATGATGTTTCTAGAAGAAACAAGATAAGGGGTAGATACATTGTATCTTACCTAATCCATTCAAACCAAAAATAAGAGTAGGAAGATTAGAATGGGAGAAGTATTCCAAACTTCTATTTATAGAGTTATAGGTCAAGAAGTAAGGAGGTTGGAGAGAGTGTGTGGTGTCAAGGAGAAGACATTGAGAGGGAGGAACAGAGTACAAAGACTTTGCTTTGATAGATGACCACAAAGGTGATTGCATTGGCACAATGAGCATGGAGACTCAGGGAGACAAAGCTTGAAAGAAGGACAAGTTGTCAAAGCTACAGAGACTGATAGATGGGAAAATTTGTGAATTGAATTGAGATCTGAAGTTTGCAAGTTATGTTGTGAGTTATATCAAATCAAAAGCCTTTATTGTTACTCTCTAGCAATTGTATTAGTTAGGGAAAAATCCTATGGAATTAGGTTGGTTCAACAACCATTTTGTAAATCCTTTAACAGGGTGACATTCCAAGTGAATGTTCTAAAGTCCTTTAACTAGGCCCACTTCTAATAGGGTGGTTGAAATCCTTTAACCAGGTCACATTTAACAGTGTGTTTTGTAGCCTTTCACAGGGCATCACTTCAAAAGAGTGAAAAAGGAGTAGCATGTTACTAGCGGTTTTTACCAAATTGGGTTTCCACATAAATCACTATGTTATGTGTTGATCTTTCATGTTTTATTCCTACATGTTGATTAATTAATAACTTGCTAAGAATAATGTTTAGCTTGGATGCATGGTTAGTTTAAATGGGCTCACTATACTTAGTGAAAAAAAATTATTAGGACATTTGGACCTTGGATAACTGATTCACACCCCCCCCCCCTAGTTATTCTAAAGCATTTCTAACAATTGGTATCAAAGCCATCTGCTGATTTGGTTTAAAGGTACTAGAAGAAAAAAGATCAAGATGTCTAAGAGAGAAGTTCCCAAGCTCAATAGAGATAACTTCGTTGCATGATAAAGTTTAATGAAGCTACACCTTAGATCAATAGGTGATCTTGCACAGACCTCAATTGAAGTGGAACATGTTGATCTAGCTGGTGTCCCTATTGTAGAAGATATGGAGAAAAAGAAGGAGCACAATTAGGCAATGGTAGAGATTTCCTCTACACTCAGTTATGTTGAATGTGATGACATCAAGGGATGTACCTATGCATTCAAGATGTGGAAAGCCTTGTTAGATATTTATGGAGGAGATTAGAATGTCCAAAGAGAAAAAAGAGAAAGCCTCAAAGGAAATTTTGATGACATGAGAATGGAGGAAGGTGAGAACATTGTTCAATATGCCTCTAGAATAAAGGAAGTAGTAAGTGCAATAAGAAGTTTGGGTGGTCATTTAGATGATGAAACTATTATTAGTAAAGTCTTAAGAACCTTTCTCCCATTTATGCTATTAGAGTATCAGCCATCCAAGAGTTGAGATGCATATCATGAAACAAACTAACTCCTGAAGGTATAGTGGGAAGACTTGCTACATTTGAGTTATCCAACTTTGATAACTACATACCTAAGAATCTTAAATCTTCTATTGTTGAAAGACACTGAAGAGGTGAAACCAAAGAAGAAGAAAAGAGAGATAAAATATGAATCCAGTGATAGCAACAAAGATGAAGAAGATGTGGAACAATTGGAAGCATTTTCTGGCCAGAAAATTTTATAGAGGCAAAGGTAATTTCAAAGGTGAGCTACCTATCATTTTTTTTAATTGCAATGAAGTAGCACATATTGTTGCAAGATGCACACACAAAAAGAGCTTCAGAGAAGGCAAAAAGCACAAGAATAGAAGAGAAGATGATGGCAAAGATTAAAAAGACAAGGAAAAAAGTGCTACATTTTGAAGAAGAGAATTCTGATGAAAATGATTATGAGGTAGTTTATGTAGCTATGAAGGATGATTCAGATGAAGATGAGGCAACAACATTGGTAACCTATGTAAACAAGAATGAAAGGTGGATCATAGATAGGGGGTGCTCACATCACATGATAGGAGACAAAAGTAAGTTTGTTACCTTAACTTAGTATGATGGAAATAGTGTTAGATTTGGAAATGATGCTCCATGTCTAATCAAAGGAAAAGGTTCCATTAAGCTTACAAAGAAAATTTCATGTGATAATGCATACTATGTTGAAGGATTGAACTACAATCTACTGAGTGTGTCATAGTTAGGCAATGTAGGATGCAAAGTAGAATTTGGAAACAAAACTACCAAAATCTATGACACTAATAGAAATCTAATTGGAAAAGGAGACCAAACTAGGAGTAATCTGTTTTACCTAGATATGGAGGATGTTGCCTGTCTCATTGTAAGATTTGATGATGTGTGGCTATGCATAAAAGGCTATGTCATGTCAACTTTCATAATCTAATTAGTATCAGCAAAATGAAGAAAGTTAGAGAATTTCACAAACTGAAGAAGCTTGACAATACAATGTGCAAATAGTGTTAGCTAGGAAAGATGACCAAGTCAAGTTTCAAAAGAAAAACCTATACTTTCAAAGGAGTACTAGAGTTAGTCCATACCGATTTATGTGGCCCAATAGAAGTGCAAAGCTACAAAGGAGACATATAAATAATGTTTTTTGTTGATGACTACTCTAGGATGATGACTGTCATGTTCTTAAAGCAAAAATCTTATGCATTTCAAATGTATAAGTGGTGTTTGGCTAGGGTTAAGAAAGAAATAGGAAAGAGTCTGAAGTGCCTGAGATCAGATAGAGGAGGAGAGTTTACATCAAAAGAATTTGAGATATTTTGCAATGATAAAGGAATGAAGAGACAAACATCAGAACCTAGAACTCCCCCATAGAATGGAATTGTAGAGAGGAGGAATAGATCAATGATGGATTGTGCCAAAACATTAATGATGAAAAAGAATGTTGATCTAAAGTACTGGGGAGAAGCTATAAGTACAACTATCTACACCCTGAATCAAGTACAAATCAAGAAATGTACAAATGTAACACCTTTTGAATTATGGTATGGTCACTCACCCAATGTAAAACATTTCAAAGTGTTTGGTTGTAAGTGTTATATTCTTAAAGACTCTAGAAATGGAAAGTTTGATGCAAAGAGTGATGAAGGTATATTCCTTGGATACTCCACTAGAAGTAAAGCATATAAATGTTTAAATACTAACACTAACAAAATTGTAGAGAGTGCAAATGTAAATTTTGATGAGCATACAAAAGTTCAAAATGGTGAATCCATCAAGAAATTAGAAGAGTGCAAATCCTTTGTATACTTCCATGAAGGAATACCTATTGCAGAAGAAGCTGCCAATCAAGTTGGGAATCAACAACAAGTTTTAGTATCTGTCGAGTCACAACTAGTGAATGTCGAGTTGCATTCAGAAGTTGAGTTGTAGAGTGAAGATAATATACATTCTAATTCTAAAATCAGGACACATAAAAGAGATGTTGAACTACCTGAAAGAGATGTGCACAGTGACTCTAAAGCTAAAAGACCAAACACGGAAATAAGGACATAACCAAGGCTATCTAAGTATGTGAGAAGATATTTTTAGAGTAAATAATTAATTTACTAATTATTTATTCTATTTACTTAAGCTCACTTAGGTAAATGCATTATTTATTAGCTGTAGCCTAGGAGTTTGTTATAAGTTGTTGACAATACGGGAGTTTGTTCTCTCCTAAGTCATACTTATCCTCTCAAATTGTTTGAGGACTTTCCACCTTATGTGGATTTATGCTTAGTTGTCACACTTATCTCCTAGTTTCTTTTAGCTTCTTCTAGGAGATTCCTGGAGCTCTTTATATTTGGGCTCCCTCATTGTATTTTCATAAGACATTCTCGTTGTAAATACATTTTTTCTTGTGTTTACATATTTTGTCTCTCATGTCCATTTAGGGTTTTTCCCTTACTCCATGCTCTTTTCTCCTTGGCTTCTCTTTGACAGGTTTTTGCATGCAAGTGATCTTGGGCATCTTCGGAGTTGAATTTCATTAACTCCAACATGGTATCAAAGCCTCCCTATTGCTACTTGGTTGAAGAATTTTTGAAGCTGTGATTTGGAGTCATAAACCCTAGTTTGTTTGTACATTTTTTTTCAAATTAGAGGAACAAAAAAATTTTGGAGCACATTGAACCCAAATAAACGCTGCCATTGGATTCAAAAGGTGCTTTTCAGCTAGGATCCATATAAAATTTGTCGATTTTGGAGAGAGGGCTCTGGGAGGCAAAAAAAATTTCATTTCAGGGCTTTTTGTATGGATTATACGAATGCGCAGTAAATAAAAAAAATTTAAAAATATTAAAATAGGTGCACCACTGTGCCACCTAGTAGCCACCCACGCCCGACCACAGAGAAGTTGCGCCTCCACCTCCGCTTGCGCTCAGTTCTTCCGGTAGTAGCGCCACCAGAGTTCCTCAACTGCAGAGCTCCGCCAGCGGCTCATCCTCTTTCTTGCACCACTATTCTGTCATTCTGCCGGTGGTGATATGCCCAGATTCGCCACCTCGTCCAAGGCTTCGCTAGTGGTTCTGCCCAATCCTAGCTCCCGCTCCGCTAGTGCCGCATGGATGTTTCCTCTCCCGACGTGTGGCCCTTTCACCTGTTGACATGTGTACTTTGAATCCAAACAGTCAACAGGCCTGTCAGTAGCCTAGTCACTAGACTGTGTGGTACAGTCAACACTTGTTAGGGTGTGACACATGGCAAGTTTGCCACATGGACCCTGCCATGTCACCTTGTTGACATCATCCTGCCACATGGTTGCCATGTGGACTACCACGTGGCACCTTTTTTTGCTGTGACAGGTCGTAGGCCATCAAATTTAATTTTGCAGATTGCTGATGTCATTGCATCTTAGCCCTTGCACCTCTCTAGGGTCACTTTTGGACCTACTTGAAGTTTTTTGGCCATAACTTGAGCATACAGAGGTATTTTTCCGATCCGAAAGAAGTGTTGAAAAGATGGTTCTGAGATGGAGATATTGGTGTAGGTATTTTTAAGTTTTGATGCTTTTTGCTACCTATTTTTTTAGTTGAAGTCCTAATTTGTGTTTTTGACTCCGGCATGCATATCTTTTGCATCCCATGTCAGTTTTTTGAAAACTTTATATTTTTGGAAAGTTGGTTTTGTCATCTTTTCAAAAATGTGGTCTTTTTTCTTAGATTTTGGCCCATACTCTTTCTATCATATTTTTGGCATTTTTGCTATATGGTGGATATCTTAAGTGTTTTAGGTTCGAGGATCATTTTCCTGGCATAGTTTCTTTTGTTTTGGGTTGTACTATGTTTTGTTGCAGCTAGTTTTTAGTTTTAATCATTCTAGCTATCATTTTGAAGCACTTTTATGTATCACACTAAGATAAAGTGCCACTCTTGCATTTTGGGGGTCATGAATGTTGTTTTGAGTCAGTTGTACATGCACTATTTTCATAAAGCACCATGGGGAGGATAGTTGTTTTCTATTTAAGGCATTCTCCCTTTGTCAAGTGAGTGTCCTTTCCACAACATTAGCCCCATGCAGTGTCAGTGTGACCGTGTCTTTATGGGTGTTTGTACCTCTTTCCCTCTCTCATCATTCTTGGTTCGTCTACAAGAGACTTTGGCCCACCTTTTTAGTTGCTTGTCATCTCACCCCGTCTGCATTAAGGGGGGGTTATGATGTTGTTCTAATGCATCTATGGTTTGATGGTTTGATAGTGTGAGCTATGTATTCAGTGGTTGATCCTATATACTAGGCGATTACAGTGGTTGGCTACCTATGCATTTCAGTGAGATGGATCATCTACCATATAGACACGCTTGATTTGTGTCTTCTTCTTCCATGGAGGTTCTTTAGATCAGCAATTTTCTTCTTGATGGCAGATTTGCAGCTTCTTCATGCTTCAGTGATGCTCTTCATGATCACTCTTTGTTCCTGTTTTAGGGGACATTTCCCTAGTAGGAGGCTTCTTCAGTTCTTCACTAGGTTCTTACCTCTTTTTGGGGGAGGTTTTTTCCCATGTGGTTTTCTCTCTTTTTCTGTTTACAGAGGTTGCATTCCTTGCATTGTACATGGGTACCTAACATGGCCTCATTGTCGGGACCCATTATGCATTCTGCATTTCTTAGTTTTGTGAGCTTAAGGCATTTCCCTAAGTTACACTTAAGGGGGGGTGTTAGAGTAAATAATTAATTTACTAATTATTTATTCTATTTATTTAAGCTTACTTAGGCAAATGCATTATTTATTAGTTGTAGTCTAGGATTTTGTTATAAGTTGTTGACAATACAAGAGTTTTTTCTCTCCTAAGTCATACTTATCCTCTCACATTGTTCGAGGATTTTCCACCTTATGTGGATGTATGCTTAGTTGTCACACTTATCTCCTAGTGTCTTCTAGCTTCTTCTAGTAGATTCTTGGAGCTCTTTATATTTGAGCTCCCTCATTGTATTTTCATAAGACATTCTCATTGTAAATACATTTTTTCTTGTATTTACATATTTTGTCTCTCATGTCCATTTAGGGTTTTTCCCTTGCTCCACGCTCTTCTCTCCTTAGCTTCTCTTTGATAGGTTTTTGCATGCAGTTGATCTTGGGCATCTTCAAAGTTGAATTTCATCAACTCCAATAGATATCACCTTGCTAAAAAAATCATTGGTGACAAGGAAGCCAAACCAATGACAAGGAACAGACTAAGAAGTGAATCATGTCTACTGAGCAGGATTGAACCCAAAACTATTAACGATGCACTACAAGATGATGATTGGTGTAAAGCTATAGAAGAAGAGATTGAGCAGATATAGAAGAACAAAACTTGGACTTTAGTTCCAAGACCAGCTGATAAGAATGTGATTGGCACCAAGTGGGTATTTAGGAACAAGCTAGATGAGAATGGTGAGATCACAAGAAATAAGGCCAAACTATTTTGTAAAGGTTATGCTCAAGAAGAAGGATTGGACTATGGGGAAACATTTGCTCTTGTTGCAAGGATGGAAGGAGTAAGAACTCTACTTGCATATGTTGCTTACAAAGTTTTTAAAGTCTACCAAATGGATTTAAAGTCTGCATTTTAGAATGGTAAACTGGAAGAGGAAGTCTATATTGAACAACCAGAGGGATTTGTTGATGACAACAACAAGGATATGTTTTGTAAACTACATAAAGCACTCTATGGTTTGAAACAAGCACCTAGAGCTTGGTATGTGAGACTTCATAAATATCTTGTGAAGATATGATTTGAGAGAAGAGATGACAACAAAAACTTGCATATCAAGGCAGAAAAAGGTAAAGACATTCTAATATCTGAAATCTTTGTTGATGATATAATATTTGGAGAAAATGATGCACTATGTAAAGATTTTGCTGATCAGATGAAACATGAGTTTGAGATATCAATATTTGGGGAAATCAAATTCTTTGTTGGATTGCAAGTACATCAACTAAAACATGGCATATTTGTGACTCAATCAAAATATATCAAGGAGATACTCAAAACATTTGGTTTAAAGGATTCAAAACCAATTAGTACACTAATGGTAACAAGACATAAGTTATCCAATAATGATGAGTTAGCTGAATTAAATCAGACAATGTAGAGATCAATAATTGGAAAGTTATAGTATGTTGTACACATTAGACCAAACATTGCATTATCTATTGGAATAGTGGCAAGATTTTTTGCAAACTCAAGAGAAAATCATCTTATGACAGTAAAAAGAATAATGAGGTACCTAAAAGGAAAAGATGACTTTGGCTTATACTACAAGAGGACTAAAAAGTTTGAGTTAAATGCCTACACTGATGTAGATTGGGGAGGTAATAAAGATGACAAACAAAGCACCAATGGAGGAGCACTCTTCTTAGGTAAAAGATTAGTCACTTGGACTAGCAAAAAGAAAATTTGTACCTCACAGTTCACATCTAAAGCTGAGTATGTTGCTATTGCCATCAACTACACCAATATTGTATGGATCAAGCACCTGTTGAAAGGTATGAAGGAAGAGGTAACTGAACTTATGATACTCTATTGTGATAACACAAGTGCCATCAACATATCAAAGAATCTTGTGATGCATGCTAAAACAAAGTACATTGCAATTAAGTATCACTATGTAAGAGAATTGGTTGAAGACAAACAAGTGAAGATGGAATATGTCAACTCAAAGGAGCAAATTGCTGACATCTTCACAAAACCATTACATAAAGATGCATTTGAGTATCTTAGAGGAAAGTTAGGCATGACACCCCTATCTAAGGTAGCTTAAGTAACAACAAGAGTGCCTTGCATCAAATGAGTTGATTGTTGAAATGATATAAATTGATGCAGAGGATCCTTACTTTAGGTTTTTCCTAAAGTAATTAAAATACTAAAATTCCAAATAAGTCACAGGCAAGGTGATAGAAGGAGAAATTGGAGTTCCTACAAATGCTACACTTGCATGATAAGATGTTGAAACAATATGTCTTTGGCATTGTTGTCAAAGATGGAGAAATAACAGAAATTGATCAAATCTATAGAATCGAATGTGTAGAGGGAGAAATAGTAGAAAGGAAGGAGAAAGGAAATAATAGCTAAAAGAGAGAAAACAACACAAATAGAAACCAATCAAGATAACAAGATCAGAGAGGGAGTAGAACAAAAAGGAGAAAACAGTGTATCAGCAAAAGAGATATCCCTAATACTTTGAAAGAGGGAGTTACTTACAGAATTCAAAGGGAGTCATAAGAAATTCAAAGTTGCTGATAGAATGAATAATTTTGGATACAAAGTTTTCTTTTTAGAATTTGATTTACTGTTTTAACCTAGTTAGCATTTTGATAACTTGGTTGATCAATTTGGTTTGTCATCAATGCCAAAGAGGGAGATTTTTGAAATCTAATTGAAAAGATCATTATTGAAGAAGGGAGATTGTTGATAAAGAATGTTATCAATCATTATTTTGTCACTAATGTCAAACTTGCTATTTTTTGGAATGACATTTTCTTATAAAATCCAAGTATTATCACTTATTTGATTGATGAAGAGGATTTAATCAATAAGATGTAACAAAAGCACCTAAGGGGAAGTTTGAGTTATGATTTTGTAATGAAGTACAAGGATTAGGTAAGAAAATGGTAAAATGATGAATTGATAATACACTTGAAGATACAGAGGTTGGCTACACTTAGAAACTCTAGAAGAATAAGTTATAACAAAACTATCTGCAAAGCTTGACTAAATTCATTAGTTCATGCCAAGCAGATTATCAGTAAGTGATGAGCAATCTAGTGTGTGCCAAGTGAAACAAAAGGTGTCGAGCAAGTTCAGGTGCCAAGCTAGATAAAATGTAATAGGTGCGAAGCATTAGTAAAACTTAGTTGATGTCGAGTGAATCCATAGTAGGTGCCAAGTAACATAGTATGTGCCAAGCATTAGAAAGTCAATAGTGTTGAGCTGTTGCATTATTTGAAAAGTCAAAGATTCACCAGATTTGAGTCGACAAGTTTGTTACCTTGAGTTTTGTGAACTAGATGGAAAATAAGAATGTTGAGCTAGTGGCACAAAATTCTACATTTACCATTTTTAGGCGAATACAAGTGGATTTCACATGATGTTTCTAGAAGAAACAAGATAAGGGGTAGATACATTATATCTTACCTAATCCATTCGAACCAAAAATAAGAGTGGGAAGATTAGAATGGGAAAAGTATTCCAAACTTCTATTTAAGGAGTTATATGTCAAGAAGCAAGGAGATTGGAGAGAGTGTGTGGTGTCAAGGAGAAGACATCGAGAGGGAGGAATAGAGTACAAATACTACTTCGATAGATTACCATAGAGGTGATTGCATTGGCACAACAAGCATGGAGACTCAAGGATACAAAGCTTGAAAGAAGGACAAGCTATCAGAGCTACAAAGACTAAAAGCTAGGCAAATTTGTGAATTGAATTGAGATATGAAATCTGCAAGTTATGTTGTGAGTTATATCAAATCAAAAGACCATATTGTTACTCTCTAGCAATTGTATCAGTTAGGGAAAAATCCTATGGACTTAGGTTGGTTTAATAACCATTTTGTAAATCCTTTAACAAGGTGATATTCCAAATGAATGTTCTAAAGTCCTTTAACCAGGCCCACTTCTAATAGGGTGGTTGAAATCCTTTAACCAAGTCACATTTAACAGTGTGTTTTGTAGCCTTGAATAGGGCAGGCCTTTCACATGGCATCACTTCAGAAGAATGAAAAAGGAGTAGCATGTTATTGGTGGTTTTTCCCAAATTGGGTTTCTACGTAAATCACTGTGTTATGTGTTGATCTTTCATGTCTTATTCCTGCATGTTGATTAATCAATAACTTGCTAAGAAGAATGCTTAGCTTAGATGCATGGTTAGTTTAAATCGGCTCACTATACTTAGTGAAAAAGTTTTATTAGGACATTTGGACCTTGAATAACTAATTCACACCCCCCCCCCCCCCCCCCCCCTCTTAGTTATTCTAAAGCATTTCTATCAAGTCTAGCAACATCATGCACACATGTTGATTGGATTCCTAGATCCAATATATGTCCCCCTTTCAAGTGAGAAAATTCTCTAAAATATATACACAACTAGTCTAAGTTGGGTTAATCACATGGATTAGAATGTTTTAAAGTCTTAAAGAAAGGATTTGACCAAAATCTTGTAGGACACATTGAGGAGTGTGACATGAATCTAATTTGTAATTAAGGACATGTCTACCTTCTTTCAAAATAAGTTCGATGAGCCTACAATTAATATCCCTTCCAAGTGACCTTTTCTCAATAGCTTCTACACAGACCTAGCTTAGTTTTTCTCCAATCTAACTAATAGTATCTTTGTAAAATTTAACAATGATTCCATCATACCTTATCATTTCTTAGGGTCTAGGTAGTTATATTAATTTATGCCATTGTGATTAGTCTATCCAAGAGTTCAAACTCTTCCCTAGAAAATCTCTTTGGAGTGATGTTGCCAATCTTTTCTCTAACACTCAATCTCATGACCTGCAATATCCTTAGAGATAAATATTTTGAAATAGTTGGCTGCAAAGGCCCAATGAAAATTCTCTTGAGTATTGATTTTTCTATCATTTTCTCAAAGGCATTCAATCATGTCCTTGGCTTCTTTATATTTGAGGATCTAAGGAAATGTTTAGACCCTCTATCACCACGAGTAACCCAATTGAGCCTAGATATTATCTTACCTTCCTATATTTTTAGATTGTCCCTAGTCTAATATAAATTTTCTTTGCTCTCTAGACAAGAAAGAACATTATATAAGAAATATTTAGCTAAACATATATTATTATGAAGTTTAGTTTCTAATATCTTGTTGTATTTTTCCTTTTTCTTCCCCACCACTTAGAATAATATCTTCCAATTATTAATATTTTGATTTTGCCTCACAATTTCACTATTTTACTCCACAAATATTGGTATACTATCTAATAACACTAATAAAACTCTTTAAATCAATGTGTTTCAAGAGGTTAATGTTTAGGGAAAAACCTCCATTTTTACCCTTTGGTCTACAAGACTTATGGATGTGGAATATATCCTAAATAATGGGGCAATGATCAGATAGTTTATATGACATGACTCTCCCAACCAAGATATTATATTATTTTTTGAAAGTAATTATATCTTCATTTACATATAATATATTCAACCTACTATAGATTCTCTTATCTCCTTGTTGAAAGTTAGACCATGTGGTCCAAATACCCTTGAAATTAGACTTATTATCTGCTACTCAGTCCAATAATTTATGCTTATTGAGCATTTTGAACAAGTAAATTTTCTGACATCTCAAACTTACACTCACCAAATTTATCTTGAGGCCCTTTTACTATAGTGAGATTCAGACCTATGATCTATGGTATTCTCTCCATTTGAAATATCCAATTCCATAACTCTGTCCTCTCTCTATAGTCATTGGATGCATACACAAATAATATATCAACTTCCTCCTTACTTATATTAAACATTACCTAGACAATATTGTGGTATGGAGAGCATCCCCATCTTGAGATATATTTACTCTACTTAGGTCCTACAAAATATAAGTAGCTAAGGCATGAGCCTACAATGCAAAGTAAATTACAAGCCTCTCATTGGGAAGGTCTTAGGTTCGAATCTATTCAAGATTAACACATAATAATAATAAATATTAACAATAATAATAAATGAATAAATAATAAGAGCCACCACTTGTAAGTTAGTTGGTTTGTGCCTTGAGGTCACAGGTTCGACTCCCCTTCATAGTGGAGAATGGCTCTGGGCTAGTTTCCCTTACGGGACTTCTATGCCACATACCTGCTCTATTGGCCCAAGGTATAGGTGTGGACTTAGCCTCAAAAAATTTATATATAGTGGCTTGCTCACTTTTGCCAAAAAAATAAAATATTAAATGAATAAAAAATAATCTAGGCTTTGACCAATTACCTATCAAAAAATATATATATAATTACCTCATTTCCCTCTTTTATGACTAGTGGTTAAAATCTTAGCATCCTTCAATATACACATCATTTTAACATCAAGAGAAATGCCAATGAATTTGATCTCTTGAAGTAGGAGAACATCTATATCTCTATCTGTCAGGAGAAATCTTTTAATGGCATTTTTTGGTTAGGGGAATTAAGCCCTTTGACACTCTAAGAAGCACATTTTATCTCCATGAGAAACATTAGGGATTAGTGTTCATGGGAGCTTTAAATCTCTTGTATTAGTGAGGAAGTAACTTCTTAGATTGCATAGTCTTTCTCTTGCTAGAATTTGAGCCAAGAAAGTTTCCCCTCTTTTCTTTTGTCACAAGCTTTGTGGAATCAATTTCTCAAGTCACAATCTAATTCTCCTTATTACCATTTTAAGTTTCCAATCTCCTTTTTTTGTGACAATTAAAAACAAATATTTTAGGTTCCTCCTAAGCACCTTTATAAGGCAAAATTACCAACTCTTTTATTTCTCCATCTTCTAACTCCTATCTAGTAGGATCCAAGAGAGAACCCCCATTAAATCCTTTCTTTTGAAGGGGAATGATACCATGGGAGACAATGTCTTGAGTTCTTACTAAACATTGGAAAGGCCTAGGAGAAGGAAGAGTACTATGGAAATCCACCAATGAGTATTTGGAGAGGTTATCCACATGGTAAGCCAATTTTAGGTCACCAAGCCCATCAAGGATCACATGTGGATCAAGGAAAACTATATCATTCCCAACCCTTCCCCTAGAATCCTCTAAAGCTTTATCAACCTTCAGGGTTCCATATCTTAATGCATCATTCCCTTTTGAAGAGAGGAAATATGGAGATCCTTCAAAGAATATTTTCTATTGGTAATAAAATGGTCTTATGTATCCATCCTACCTTTTGAATTATTATTACTTCTAAATTTAGGATTAAAAATTCTCCTTATCCTCTTTAGGGAAATTTTGTTGAGCATTTTAAGTCTTATCTATATGTCAAAGAATCCGGTAATGCATTAAAGAACAAAACACATTGATATTAGATATTAGTTTATCAAAGAGAAAGTTGAGGCTGAAGAATTTAACTTGGAGTACATACCTACAATAGAGTAGATCACAAGCATATTTAGAAAAAAATTTCCTCTAAGGATACTTTCAAGTATCTTAGAGGGAAGGTAGTATTTCTACCCCTACTTAGTACTCATTAGTGTGCACTGATGTGTACATTGGTTTAATAGTTTTCAACATTTGTATCTTTCTAGATCAATGGGAAGAAGGCAACAAGGAGATTGGTGTGCTTCCTCTTAGGGGGAGTAGAGTGTGTTTGACAAGGGGAGCAATTTTTTTCTTCCTAGCCTTTTATCATCACTATTAAAGGGGAAGAGTTTTACAGAGTTTTTTCTTGGAGAGTTATGATGATCTTCTTTCTAAGATTTTTTATTGAATATTGTTTCCATTAATGAAAAAGGAAGATATTTTTAGAATGTGAGATTGATGGTTATCATTTCTATCAACATCCTTATCTTAACCTTTGGTGTATCGACATCTATGTACCAACATCTTGTTTCTTATAAGGTGTATTGATTGGTTTCATATTGGATATATTCCTTCATTTATTGCACGCAAAGGTTTAGGTGTATTACCATTGATTGAGCATTAATTGTTTTACCATTTTATGCCTTAGTGATGGGTTGCCTCATTCTGGTGGATCCTATTTTTAGATTGATCCTTGTAATGCATGTGGTTTGATTTTAGTCCCAATATTTTTTCTTAGCATGTGCAACCATAACCCTTGGTATCAATACATTTTGTGGCCTATTGTTATACTCAATGATCATTGCATTGCTTGATGTGGTGTTTCCTATCTCAAATATATTTTAGCTGATAAATTTATATCGCACATCTAGTATATATAGAAGATCAATTCAAGAGGGATGTATGCAAGTCAATGAATTCAAGATTTTAGTATCTCAATTCATGTGATTGTGTTGCTTATATGCTAGCTAGATGAGTTGGTAGTATGAACTTACTTGGTTGGATGATTGAAGGAGGTACATACCATTGTAGACCATAATTGCAAAGGCTCAACAACTTTATTCTGTGACATTTTATACTTAATCTTTCACGTATTGGCTATACTCCTATTGGAAGTAAGCCTTATTCTACCAATGACAATTCTTTTTGTATTTTTGGGGCATAGCTATCCTAGTAGTTAAGCCTCACAGAAGAACCCTTTCATATTGTAGTGAGCATTTCAAGTAGTCAGCTCTATTGTACAAAATCACCTTAATTAGTATCACCTTAACTAGTATTGTTTAATTTCATGGCAATTAACTTCTTTGTGGTTTTTTCAATTTAATATTTCTATGTAAATCCTAGTGTTGATTGTGTTGGTGTTTCTATGCTTTCATGCTTATATTTATGTGGTGATAGCTATGCTATAATCAAACAATATTAAGTGGTGTTTGTTGATTATTAAGTATTAACTGACGAATAATTTTTTTTAAAAGTGTGTGGGAACAACTTAACACCCCCCTCTCATTTATTCAGACTATTCAATAAAGGATATTGATGGGATACCTTACTTAGAGACATGGTTAGAGGGATGTGAATATATGGCTCCTACCAAATATCTTTAGATAAATTGAAGTTCACAAGTTTTCTTCATCTTATGTTATTGATAGTTAGGACCTCTTATAGCATTGTAGTATAGTAGAATTTTACAAAATATATCAATAACAAAGAGAAAATTCTTTTTGCCTTAGACTACTACATCAAATAGGTTGAGACAATCACAACTTGTAATAATATATCAAAAGTCATGGTATATTTCGAGCACTGCATTAAATTATAGTAAAATTAAATATACCTACAAGGATCTCTACAAATGGTGTAATGTATTTTGAAGCACATTATTTTTAAATTTGTATATTAAATATGAAATTGATCCCTTGTTTCTTCATCTATCTCTCATGCCTAGGGATAACAGTAAGTTGAGACCAATAATAAAATCCTCATCAAGATAATCAAAAGAATGTCATACATGAACAAAATAAGGTGAGATGATAAGTTAATGATGAGGTGGTTTGCGACTGATAATCTCTAGTTAGAGTCCATAACTTGTTTATGGATTGCTGCTAATATGAGAATATGTTAAGAGTACTTGTGTGTCAATTATTATAAGATATCAATGGAAGAGAAAAAAATGGCATAAACTAACATGGAGAAATGTAGCTAATTTATATATAAGAAATAAGAAGGCTTGCACATGAAACTTTTTTATCACATAAGTACAAACTAAAGCAATATTTTATAATAAATGACTACAAATAAACTCACAACTAGTTAGGATATTTTATCTTCATGTGACATCGTAGATCCAAGCATGGTAAGCATAATCAATTATGGCTTGGTCCATATAAAGTTGTAATTGATTATGGTCAAAATTTGTACCATTTCAAATAGTTTATGGGCAATCTAATGGATTTACCCATTCATGGCTTGAATTTAAAGCCAATGCTATACATCATTCAAATAAAGATATTGTACCATGTATAATATTATATTTTGTTTCATGTTTTTTTTTTGTTGTGTTCAAACTATTAACTTGTTTATTTCATGCTTTTTTGTTGTGTTTAAACATTTAACTTATTTATGCATTTGTATAGCCATGATCCCATTTTGATCATGACTAGACTCACATGCTCCTATTTATGCCTCTTTATTATTTTCTTTGAAAGATTTGAATTTTCTTTGTATTTTCAAGAAACTTGTACATAATTTGGCCAATTAAAGCTCAATTTGATGATTTATCATATTCACATATGTCCTCTTCCTTTATTTTTTCTAACCCTAGTCACCCATTGTTGACTATGGATCTTATAAATTATAATTGGATCCCTTTTAGTAAAATATCATTGAGGGATAGGCAAGAGCCTACAACACAATGGTAAAGTATGAGCCTCTTATCAAAGAGGTCTTGGGTTCGAATCTACTCACACTTAATAAATAATAATAATAATTAATCGCAACACATAATAATTAATCTTGGCTTCGACCTCTTACCGATCAAATATATATATATCACCGAGGGATGCTCATTTAATTTACTCTCATGAAAGACCCTTAGTAGACTTATTTAAAAGAACATGTTTTAGTTTGTGGTTAATGTCAATTATCACAACTTTAGTTGTGATTGAGCTTGTGTATGCATATGTGAATGATTATTCATAATGTCCCTTTTCTATTTTGACCCTAGAACCTAAAATTATAATTGCACAAGATTATGGTTAGGTTTTACCAAATAGAGGTTTTTTCCCAAATTTGTAATCCATGATTTCAATCTTTGCAACATATTTAGTGTTTATTCATAATTATAATGCCCTAGTTAGATATAGTTTAGCATATATGAGAGATGTAAATTGAATCAATAGATTGCTAGAATTAACCTCAACATGATTCAACCTTAAAGATAACAAGGTAAGATGACTTAATGAGGTATTCTAGCAACTTCCTCCTATCCTAGGCTCAAGTACTGATATGAAATCCATCTTTGCCTCATGTGGCCCATGTCCTACATATGAGGTGACTAGTGTGGGGCTCTATCATTGTTTCCCTTCATCTCACCATTACTAACTTGGCTTAAAATATAAAATTCCCATTTTTCATGGTAAGGATTATGAGGATAATTTTCCACAAGGTGCCAAGTAAGTATATATTCTTCCTAATCCAAAAGGAAGTCCACTTTGGCCCCATTTGGCTCCATGTGGACTCCCTAGTCACCACCATGGGGTGATGTGCCTCATAGTTGACCTCATCACCACTATCCCAATAATGACCACCACATCAACCTCATCATGGTTGATAATAGTAGTTAGAAATATAAATGCACATAATATTCTACTTAAAATAATATATTCCATATATGCTCATTTACCAAACTATAAATAATGAATCCACGACTATCTAAATATAACACAATACATTTTATCTCAAGAAGTACACTTTTCAATCATATGTATTAATTGTAAGTACTTATTTTAATGAGTAGCAATATGTTAGATGTATAAAATAAATCAATGTACTAAAAATAAAAAATACAACTATGAGTTGTCATGTATTTATTATAATTACTAGCTGTCATTTTATCCTTCTTCCTCATTCCATGACTTGTGAAAATGGGGCAGATCCTTTATATATATGTTGCAATCCAAATGATTTGTCCTTTGAGTGTATTAAGGGACATGCCCTTCCTACCAATTGAGTCAAATGACATCCATGCATAAGTTATTGTTATTTCATGTCCAAATTGCCAATTTAAATTAGTTGTTATGATATGATAATTGTTGATAACCATTTTATAATTAATTAGGATAACTATAACTTAGTGATTTCATAATGATGAATTTTTATAATCATCGTGTGTAATTAATACTATTAGTGTTTTTTCAATGATATGAAGTTATTATGAATTCACACTACTATGATGATCTTTTGGGCTCCAAGACAGATATTTCCTTGTGATTTCTTTGTTGAAGATTACTATTAGTCTTGTGAAAACCCTAAGAAACAATATGATAACCTTCAAATGATGTTGGTTGATGTTCACACTTTCTTCTCTATAACACATTATAGAAGATATCTATGTGATCACTTTGACAATAGTATAATTGATATCTATGTTACCAATTCGAAATTGTACCTTCATTAGTATCAATGGGACTTGGTCTTAGAAGATGCATGTCTTTCTATCTCCAACTTAGATCATGAACCAATTATCCTAGGAATGTTACTGATATAATCTTTGATATAGAATCTTATATTTTATACAATTATACTCTTGTCATTTATGCAAACTTATTTTCTATCAACCTTCAATATTGGAAGAAAATTGTTTAGTACTATATTGGGACAATTTTCAAAATAGTTCCATCGCTAAAGTATAAAGATCACATAATTTGTAATTTCCTATGTAGATAATATTTGTAATGATATCCAAATCTTTAAAGGCTCCAATAATCCTTATATTTAATTAAAATATTAGTCATCAATACTACAACCACTCTAAATAATAACATAGTTTTGAGCCACAAGTTTATAAATTTGCAAGTGTACTATGGTCTATGATTTATTATTATTCTTTAGGTGAACTGGTTCACTTCAAAGATCTTTTCTCTCAAATTAAAGCTACAAGATTAAATTAATATCATCATATCGAGGGAATGACATTTTTTTGGGTTCTTTGTTCTTCTTCAAGCTATGAACCTTTGTTAGGACTTAAGAGCCAAGCTCTAGGATCCTTCCCCTTCTCCTCCCACTCTATTACTTTTCTATTAAATAATTGGTTATCCAAGACATCCAATATGTTGGAAGTATGCATTACAAGATCACCATCTTTCTATTTCTTCATCTCACCAATCTTCTTCCCTTTTCTTTGATTCCCTTCTCCTTTGTGTGTAGACCCTTCGGTGAATCTACACATGAGATTCAAGGTTCTCACAACCTCATTCATCTTAGTTATACTGCTCTTTTATGCTCCCTTGGTCACATCCTTGATCTCATGTACTACCTAAGACTCAATCCTTCCTTCACTCTTTACCTTGGGCCTTCTCACTAATTACTTCCCAAGCCTCAAGACCTATAGTACATATTCTCTTTAGAATCTACTCTATCAAGGGAGCCTATCACCATCACACCTAATCTCTTATCTAAATTTCTTCATTTTTTATTTCTTTTTATCCCTTGTCAAGGTCCCTTCACATTGCCAAATTATCACCTTGTGATACATTTTAGACCATGACCACTAAAATATTCTCACTCCTTAGCCTTAAATCTCTCATGTTTTCCCTACTCTGCATTCTTTCTTGGTTGGACTAATCATCAACTCTTCTCTTTATTTATGTCGTTCAACTTTGTCTTTGACTTGAAAACCTACCACATGTCTAATATGGCAAGGAAACCCTTAGAGTACTATTTCACTTACTCCCTGTAATGACAAGATGTCTTAACCACTATTGATCAACCATTTCATACATTGAAAATCATTTCTGGATTAGATTATGTAAGTACTTTTTTGCATAATTAATATTTTGGATCACACTCTGTGATCCATCATCAAGATGAAACGAAGAGAGAAAATAGAGAAAAATGATTTTGTGTGAATTTTCAAGGTGTCATACCATGCTTTATGAGACTGCCATGCTTCTGTAAATGACTATGTGTGAGTTTTTAATCATTTGAAAAAGCATAGCAGTGCCAATTCATGGATTGTGGAAATTTTCGATCATTAATGCTCTATGAGTACAACAATCATTTGTGCCATGCCCTCATATTGTAAATGACCAATGAATGATGCTCAGTTGGTTTAGGTCCATGCTACCAATAATGTTATTTATTGATGTCCGTACAACTCTAACATCCCCATTTGCATATTTTCTAATCAGTTTGTAATGCCCATAAGATTGAATGAATCTGACAAATTGCATCGCATTACATTCATTTTCTTCCCAATATTTTGATATGACTATATATACTAAATTGTGAGATTACATATACTCCTAATTATTAAAAACAATATGAAATGAGATTTGGTTATTTAATAGACCATTATTATCAAATTTAAGTAGTCTTTTAAATTTATCTCTAAACAAATTTATGTAAATTAACCATTATATTGAAATCTTGCATTTTAATTAATAAGTGAATAGTTTCATATTTACTTTGGAAAATAATGTATGCGTTTTTTTCAAATTTCATATAAAGTAAATATTATTTTTATTATTATTAAATAGATTGTATCATACTAAAATCTTACATTTCAATAGTAAATAAGTTTTTTTTTTTATAAATAAAATAAAAATGTATGCGCTTTTTTCTTAAATTCCTTTCCAACGGCTCTACAGAAATGTCACCGTTTGAAAAATCACGAGTTCACCTTGTTTTTTGGTTTTTTCGGTCCAATTTAGCGTCAGTTCTATTTCCAATCAGCCGCTCTGGCTTTGGCAATTTTGATATTTATATGACAGAAGAGCTCTCCTCTCTGCATCATGAATTGAAAAGAGTAGTTTCATTATTCATAGCATAAACCAGAAAATTCTTCGAGGAGATCTCTGACAGGGCATTCGGGACTTTGTCAGGAGAATTGCCACAAAATGGGGAATTCGCACTATAAATTGTTGAGCAGTTCTTTTTAAGGAAATGTTAAGATCACCGTTACAGTTTGTTGGTTTGTTTCTCGTCGTTTGTTTCTATATCGGGAGGTTTTTTGGTTTTCCTCTGCATAACTTGAATATCAGAGATGCATAACTTGAGAGAGCCTCAGAAGAGAGAGTGAACTGGAGCATCTGCATTCCTTCGAGCAAATCGAGGACTCTAATTCCTATCGGAAGGGAAGATGGGTGGTAGGGTTTGTAAGGAATCGAGGAAGGATTTTTATAGAGAGCTTAAATCATGAAGGCACCTGCCTGTACCGAAATACCGACAATGTTCGTGGAGGATGATAATTGGCAACCCACAGGTAATAAACACACAATATAAGTACAATTTGAATTTCTACTGTAACAAAGATCTTGCTTATGCGTCACTCTGTAAATCTTAACTATTCTTTTCCTTCTATTTTGCAGTTTTCTGACTTGTTTGAACTTTGGCGAATGAAAGAGAGGAATCGTTGCTTTCCTGGTAATTTTGAACTCAAATGAGCGTTCATTTAGAGTGAGGCCTTTTTCATTGGCTCCTGTTTGCTTTTGAATTATATTTTTGAAATCAACTCAGATTTGAGTTCAGGGACAGGGGAATTGCAGACTAACAAGATTAGATTGATTGTTTGTTGCAGAATTCGGTGCTCCTCATCACTCATATCTTTCTTGAGGCCAATCTTCTGCGAAGGAATGTTGTGTCCCACATATGAGGGCCTCTGACATCTATCGAGCGGCCCAATCTACAGGGCATTGCAACCACATTGCTAAAGGTCGGTTTTAGCATAATTTGGTTTTGTAAAGTTTATCTGGTATTTAAATTATTAGGATAATCAAATTAAATTCGTAGGAACCAAGAATAGATGTTCCCAAACAACAATGTAATAGGTGATGCAGATTGTGAATATCTCGCGTAGAATTGGGACTCTCATTTAATTATAATATGCTCATGCTTTTGTTAGGGATTTTGTTTCTACTTATCTCTCAAACCCTTCAGAAGCATGACATATTCACAGTTTTATTCGCACGAGTATTTCCCTTAGAATTTATAAACCATAATTATGTGACTTGTGAAAAACTGAACACTAACCTGCCAAATATCATTCAGTAGTCCATATATCAGATCAACAGACTATTAACTGCAATAGATTATACTTTGTTCTTAAATTATATTCCTCTCACATAAATAAACAGGGTCAAAATTCCCATAAAATTGCTGAAAATACCCATCCGATACGTTGGAAGATAATTTAAGAAGCCAGCTTGTAATTTAGAATCATAACAAGATTAACAAGAGCTCTGTAGAGCTATAGTCCCGCCTTAAAGCATTAGTTGTTTGAAGAGAAGAAAAACCAATGAAGAGGACATTGTGGAGACACTACTTACAGGAACCTAGCGTATTATTTTTGTAGTTGACAGTAATGAAAGAGATTGTGTTGTTGATATCTATATGGTAGTAATTACAGAAATAAATGTATTCATTTTATTGTTGACTTGTATAGAATTAGAAACATAGACTGAATTGTATGCCCTAGTTGACCCAGCAAATTTAGATGTGTTTTTGATAGAATTGTTACAGGACTAGTTTTTGAAATTTTGTTTATAGCAACATTGGGACCCATATTTGCTTAAAAAATTATAGAACATGACAGTTATCCACACGATTACGAGATGATCCTTGTATGAGCATGTTGTAGTGAGTGCCGAGTCTCATTCAGTTTATTTGTAAATACAACACAGTGTCTCCCAGATACAAAATGATAAATCACATCATTTATTCTTACATTCTGGAGAACTCAGGTAAAAATTATTCACAGGAAGCAGCCACACAAATCAATAGTGCCTAGCAAAACTGCATTTATAAGATAGTTTATAAAGAGATGAATAACGATACTACAATCCCACTGTTTTCTATCTAAAGTCTGCTACATTTAATATTGATGAATATCGAAATGCACATTGTAATTTGTGATGGATAATAAAGGCATCATTGGCAAGAATTATCACAATTGTGAATGTGACACCGTTACCAGCCATTGGCCACTCAATTGGTCTGTTATCTGACAACTGTAGGATAGGTATCCATTTTGAAGGTGAATTCTATCTCCAGTATTTGTAGCTTTGACCGAAGATGCACACCCATATGAGTGATGTTTCCATTCAAGTGCATGATGACAATACCTCAAAGTACGATGGCTTGGGGAAAATTATCTTTGTGTCATTACTACAACTCTTATCTAATGTATTCTCTCCTAATAGTTTTTAATAGATGTAAAACTTTATGAAACTATTGTTGAGAATCAAAGAGATCAAACTGTTTCAAAATTGAACATTTGTAGTGAAAAACCTAATAGACAAAGTAAGACAACTGATCTAGGCCAACTAATTTTTTTTAATAGAGGATAATAAAATTTTCAGCTGCCATGGCACCTTAACTGCAACATTCACGGTGTTTAATGAAATCTATGAATGGTAGCTGCCTTGAAGTCTCCTCCTTTGCCCCATTTACACATTGAAGGTGGTACTGATTCTAGATGTGCAACACAACACGTGGAAGGAGTTCAGGGATGTGGCTAAAGAGGCTAGCTTTTTCTTCAAATGGCATATCCTTGCCCTTTGTATTATAATTAAGGGATCACCACAAAGCATCTAAAATAAAACTGAGGGTATGCAAGTAAAAGGAGGGAGCTCTGGCCTTAGCTGCCCCGATTAGCCTAGCCCTCTTTACTATAGCTTCTCTTGCTGTACCTTTGTCGCTGTTCACTTTCCCCAGTGTCCTGCCTAGACCTACTTGGTTGTGAAATGGAGATTTAACAGTGATCGAGTTATTATTGAATTCAATTTCAGAAGGCAGGAAGGAGAGAGACAATGCGAAGAGGAGAAAAAAAAGAATCTGAAAAATACATCAAGATGTCTCATAAATCAAAACCTCTAGCGGTACTCCATAGATTTCCAGAATATTTCTGCATTTTGAACTTGTGCAGGGGCTGATCTTACTTATAATAAACCAGTTCTTTGATATATTTGGAGGTGAGCTGCTTTAGCTGTCCGCACATTTTGATTTCTTTGTCAGATTTTCTTCCTCTGTTAACTAAGTGAGTAATGTCATGTTTAGAAGTAAGTTATAGGGTGATGAAGTAGAATGTTCAACCCCAGCAAGGTGAGACTCCTCCTATAATGCTCGTAAGGCAGCTTGATTTCACGTCATTTAAGGGAGTAACAATATCTTCTTTAAGTGCTCCTCCTTCAGCTACAATCGCAACTGCTGCTTTTGCTTCGATTTCTTATGAGCCTCGCATGCGAGGTGCGGTGCCATTTGTCATGTATGACTCTTTAAGTTTTATATTTATTTTCTAATTTCTGATCCACAAGAAGTTTCCAGAGACAATATTTTTTTGAAATTTTGAATGTAAAAATAACCCAGAAAAAATCTAAAGAGCCAATTACAAAAAAGAAAATTTCTTCAAATGAATTAAAATTAAAATAGGACGACCAACATTATAAATTATGAAATTTATGTTAGGTTGCACTGATTCCAAGGCAACTAATTATAGAAGCATTCACCTGAAAACATTAGTCTCCGCCTATGTAGGCAGGACTAATAAGGCTGCAATCTTTGGTCCCAACAGGGGTAGTGATGGTCCCTTATGTCTTTGGATTCTGGAAGGATGACCGTGACTAATCTGAGTTCAAACCATTACAAGCATTCAAGCAATCTTATAGCTCATTACGCATCAAAAAGTTTTCCATTGTTTGTCAACCCATGGACTGTATAGTGCATCATCAAACCCAGTTTCCCAGTTCATAGAAAAGAGGCTCATAATATCTATAATGTAATAGCTTTTACATTGTTCATCATCTGTGTGTTGTATTTTACACCAACATCCTGAGAATCCCCAACACATTCATTCCCCTGTTTTCCTCATTTATTCTTTCAAGGTTATCCAACAACCACTTTGCCTCCATAGAGTTATCCACAAATTCTTTGCTAGTCACACTATGTTTCTCCATCTGGAAGAAGACGGTCTCCAACTGATGAGTTTGAGTGGCCTGCTTAAACACCATCTATTGCAGATCAGCCATGATAACTACTCTAGCTTAACAGAGGAATTAAAAGTGTACTAGGTTTATGTAGATTTTCCCTTTTTGATATTTTCTGTGAATGATTAACTTTCAGTTGTGCATGCTCATCCTTACTATAGGATCTCTTTACTGAAGTTTTTTTTGTCTCATTTATGCATGCACATCATCTTCCAGCATTTTCCCAATAACTTCCCTCACAATTTTTATCATTTGGATGCATCTTTCAATTCTTACTTCTTCAAGACTAAATATGTTGTCTAATCTTATGCATTCATCAAAACAGCAGCAACATCTGTACTTCAAATCTGATGTTGTATAATCCATAGATTCGTTGCCAGTTGTGTTGTGCATTTCTAAAATAGGATTAAAAGATCTCCAACTGATGAGCTCAAATGCCCCATTCCAATGCCATTTGTTGTGAATCAGCTACCATAGCTACCTCTGGTTAACAGAGGAATCAAAACTGAACTAGATTTATGGATATTCCCCCTTTGTGACATACCATGACAAATGACTCTCAGTTGTGAATGCAATTTGTATTGTGGGATATATCCACTTCATTTTTTATTTTATTGTCTCATTTGCATATGTTAATCATCTTTTTGTATTTTCACAATAACTCCCTGGTAACTTTTTGATCAATAGACGCATCTTTTAGTTCACATTTTTACAAGGACAAATATGCTACCTCATCCTATGCATTTTTTAAAGCAGTTGCAACCAAAGTTAAACAGAAACTATTCTGCCCTTTGATGGAGCCCTATTTTTTGGCAAAAATCAGGACCTCCATTTATGATGTTGGAGACTTGAAAAGGAATAATCATTGATGTCAAATATCATGAGAAAATAAGTATGAAGAATCCTAGACTTTGTCTCAAGGATGAAGCAGCAATTATTAGTATATAAGGTTGAGACAAAGTTTCCAGTCATAATGAATTGGTCTGATGAAATTCCTTTCTCAGAATTTGTTCTGTTCCAGCCTAGATGTCTGTATAGTTCTTTACTGCAAATACATACTGTCCAGACTCGTAAATTCTTGAACTACTGCTGTATGTTCTTCAGAAGAAATGCTTCAGATCTTCATTCTTTGGCAGATCTGAAATATGGCTAATCATACCTAAAATGTTCTTAAATATAATCATAATCATTCTCTCTACAGTATATTACTTCTGATTCCCAACAAGAAGCTGTGCATGATATGATTAAAGTGTTGCACTCTCAAGCAGATAAGAATCATCAAAGTATTCACTCGGGACCATCGAGAATTTTATGCAGTAAAAGGAGACCATGTGCCATGAAATACATAGCAGCAATAATCTTGTATAATGATGCCTTCAAACATTTACTGTCCTTGTTTATCTCATGAGGCTGATGAACTTAGTTATTGTGACTATGGCAGCGATAAAGATAAAATAAGTAACAATTAAGTACTGAACAAATGAAGCAAGTGGGATGGTGATATATATTTGATTATTGCAAGATAGTATAGGTCACGATGAAGGTGGATGGGGTGGCTATGGGTTCCCCACTATCCTTTCTCACTCCCATAGTTTTTACTAGAGCTACTGGAAAGGGAAAGAGGAAGATGTAGACTATTTTTATATTGTACTTGACATTTTTTATTTAGTTGTTGTCTTTTTACAAAGACAATTTGCTATTTTTAGTTTGCTTTAGAATCTCATTTTATAAATAATTAATTAATTTGCTATTTTTAGTTTTCTGTAATAAATACTTATGCATTGATATTGTGACTGTACCCTGAAGAATTGCTCAATTTGGGTGTAATGTACTATCATTTTCTACATGGTCTCCTAGCCATAACCTTTTCTTCTCTCTACTTTCTTGAGGTCATAGAAATTAATGTAAATAACAATGTCCTTTATCAAATTAGATACAAATTTTTCTTGATTGCTCCATAGGGCTGTGATTGTGTTCTCCACACCACTGTGACTGCTGGTCTGAGCTTTTATTTTGTCTTTATGTATCTTCGAGTTGATCTTGAATACCATTTATAATAACTCTCTCCAGTACTTTTGACTATCTTTGGCTAGCTTCTAGTGCAGTATCATTGAATTGATCGATTCTACATGGAACTGATCTTAGTGACTCTTCTTGTGATCTTATACTGCTGCTATCTTTTTCTGTTTTAGAAAACTGTCCTTTTTATTAACTCTCCACACCTTCCTTGAAAAGTCACACTCTTTCATAAGAGCTGGAATTCTTTGGAATAAGCTTGTGTGTTATTATGATATACCTAAATATCATTGCCTTATTTTCTGGGATGGTCTGCCTTGCTCCCTTATGCAAAGTAAACTCTTCAAATATTGCATCATTTTCAGATCTGAAGATGAAAAGTGCCTTAAAACTGATTTCTGTGATCATCAAAATATTTAGACTTAAAATTCTTTACCACAACCTTAGCAGGAAATTCTACATTTTCAGATGCAGGTAACAGATATCTCATTATGGTGGGTTTATGATGAATTTGATGTTAAGTTTATAGTTACAGTCAGATTGATATGATCATGAGTTTCATTATTGATAATAATATAAGTATTCCTTTATATATATATATATATATATATATATATATATATATACAATAATGTATATATTATATATATGGTTAGTTATATTATTTGATGTTTAAACCTTGGAGACATGTCTCTTCAAAAGACATGTCTCCTCTCATACTTATATGAGATCCAAATTTGCATTTAAATATATCTGTAACAATGGCAACATTATTACATTTGCAGACACAATCCATGTTACTTAACATGGTATCAGAGCCTAGCTGCAAATGTAAGATGGCCAGATCGATGCTGATTGAGAAAATGTGCTAGATTGGCGAGTCAGTGTCTTGCATGACTGATTAAAAATGTTGGCCAGATCATGCTCAGAATGGATAATGATCCAATGTTTCGATCGGATCAATGGACGAATAATTGAGACCACAATGAATGCTCCAATGTCTTCATTCACCAAGTCAAATTTTGAAGGATATAAGTTGGAGCATCTTTGATATTTCCATGTTTATGTATCTACGCAAGCTACAACAATTGCAATTAGAATCACCACTCTTCATGAATTGACATCTCTTTGGGGATGTAGTAGAAAAATAGAAAGAAGTCCACTATGGACATTGTAGATTAGGTGGAGCACAGTCGGTGTAGGTCGTCAAGGACGATCAACATGAATTAAATCCATGACAAGCCCGAATCCCTGCCAACACTCTTGAACTACTCAATTTATTTATTTTTCTTCTTGGATGAGTTCGCTAAGGGAATGGACCAAGTGCAAGGGGGCTCAGTCAAATGCTAATGATAGATCAAAGAATATCACGTTCGCATGCCATCCACTTGGATCAATAGTTGTCGGTCACACTGCCTAGCATAGTTCCTTCAAAAATGTTGGTCAACATTCAACCTCGCTTGGTCTATACTATGAATAGCAAAGAATATTCAATGGAGAGGTTGTGATGGTGAGAGATTGTGCCCACAGATCGTAGTTTTATTTTTTATTTTTTTATGAATTAATTTCTACAATCACTTGGTATCGATGAATTGAGAGTTGATAATGTCGAGTGAGATCACCAAGTGTAATAAGGATATCAAATATTGTGCACCATGGAGGAAGATCGAAAATAAGAAAACCTATCAGTAACCACTGGGCACGTGGTTAAGTTTTCTGCAGGAATTGAAGAAAAGAGAAAAGTGAATGGATAATAAGAAACGATACTCAATATAATAAAAATATTAATTCAAAACCTCCGAGACTTTTCATATTATAAAGGAGTAACATAAATATGAAAACAAACTCCATCTATTAGAAGTATATATGTGCATTAAATTTAGTAAAATATATAAGTAGGGAAGACATCACACATATCATGGGCGAATTGAGAAAAGGATGGTGAAGTACAAGAAAAAGATAATCATCCCATACAAAAGCACAATGAAATAAATAGAGCCACACTACTTAATACCTCGACCTGCACATTAGTCTATGTGTTAAGCAACAATGCACACTTCTTATTACACAAAAAGAGTGATGAGCATATACCTGGGTGATCGGCAAGTTTAGTATGAACAATAGCTTATGTGGTAATAGGAATTGCAGTGCAGTAAGTTGAGAGCGCATATCACCGACAGGTAAGTATGTATGTATGTGAAGCTTTCGATAATGATATTGTTCAGAGTCTTTAGCTATATGAGTTAAGTTTGAATGGTGATTCATTTTAAAGTACAAAGATGGTAAAAGAATTCGGAAGCAATCTAAGGTAAAGTTAATTAAAAATTTCTTTATACTATTGAGATGAATTTATAAATCTAGTGATATATAATATGCTAATATGAAATATTGAAATAGAATTAATTCATGATGAATTAATTTTCTAATGTTCTTATAGTTATAATATAATAATATTATTATTAAAGTATGAGTAATCAAGTGCCTTATAAAGAGGAGCTATTTCTAGAGATACTACCTCTAAAGGATATTAAGTGGAACTCAAGATATGGAGAGAGATAAGTATTTTTTATTATATCTTAAAAACTGCCTTTATTTACTTTTTCTAGTTAAACTCTTCTATACGTACTATACAAGCCTTTTGTATTGATCGTTTCCTCTAAGAATGTTATTACAAGAAGAGAAAGATTGAAATATTGAAATTCAGAGGGAGGTTGACAATTGAGGCAACCTTAAAAGAGAGCTAGCATATAGAGGATATGATTCAGTCAACCTTTAGTGATCTTGATCATATTGATTCAGAGGGAGTAAACCATGTTGTAATGGAATCTTCAGTGATCTATAAATTGTAACAGTCAAGAGGACTGTAATTCATGCAACTATGTGATTTTAATGGGCCTATGAGTTGTAGAGTCATTCAAGTGGCACAATCATACTCAATCAAGATATTGGTGTATTGTGGACAAGTTTGTGTTCGCTTCTACTATTAAGCTAAATGAATGGTTGCAATTTCAATGGATAAAAGAAGCAAGTTAGAACTTAGAAAGGAGTTATCATATTTGATACAAATTATTCAACATTTAAGAATAAGTGGAAATTTTACATTGTGGGGGGGATAATAGTCAATGTTCCATTGCCACTTTTAGAGGGGAGATGGTCCATTCTCAAATAATCTAAGAAGAAAATTTTGAATCTTGATTGTGCAGATAAGTATTCTTATTTTTAACATTTATCTCTCTCTCTCTTATTTGTAATTTATATATATACTATAAAGTTTATTTGCCTTGATCTTTTCTTTTATGGCTGAGGATATTCTTACATGAAAAGAAAGTTGGTACTTTAAACAAGCTACTAGATATTGTGCAGACTCAACCTAATGATAGTAGCTCCAAAGACCTTGATGATCAAGATGGATAAAATGAGGCTCTCATCTATGATGATTAAGATTATGAGAGTCTTCTACATTAAGAGGGAGTATGACACTTCTTCGAAGGCAACGTAGGAGCTTAGAAGATTGATGCTCAGAGGGAGTCTAGAAATACACGTGGGTGACTGCATGATGTTGATGGGCCAAATCCTATGTTTTTCATTGAGGAAGTGATGACTTATCACCACGAAATTAGATTCAAAGTGAGTTTGACAAGCATCCTTGGGTAAAGAGAGTTTTTAAGGAAGTAACTGTTGATGTCAGTTTTGTACCACTACATAACATATAGCAATTGAATACATGATATGGAATATCAAACACTCAATTCCTCTCTTGAAAAGTTAATACTTATGAAGACATGAGAAAAACTCTAATGTTCCTTACACCTATGGATACTAACTTAGTTATATCAATGTGATTTGTTGGCAATCACATAGGTGGCCTTACATTGTTCTTTCAAGGATAACTTGGACTTTTGGTGTGATGGTGATGATTTTGTATGAGTGCCAAATGATGTTGATGTTGATGATGATGGGGGTGTGTCTGCCAATGGTGCTTCTCCTTTTCTAACTTTCTAAGAATGAACTCCAATTACTAAAATACTTGCTACTTTACTCCTACTCCTATGAATGAAAAGATTAGCAAATGGACGGGGATTGAATCTGATGAAAGCTAACCAGCGGCTCTACCTCCATAGATGCAATGATTCGAGGAAAAATACTAGATTACTGCAGGCTTCCCAACAAGCCGCTAGGATGCTAGTGGCCTAGTTATAGATCCCTATCAAACATTCACTAATATCACCATGCAACTATCCATCTACTTTACTCTTACTTAGCAGCTTTCTCAAAATGAAATTTACTTTAACAACTTCAAAAGAATCTAACTTTAACTATTGGAAGTAGAAACCATGCAATAACACCAAATGTTCTTAATCACCATGCAAGTCACAACAATGATAAAGAGAGGCAATTTTGGTATTATCTTAGCAACAATTTTCTTCAACCCTTTACAAATGACAGCAAATGGCCTTATATAGAGGCCAAAATTACAACCGACCGTAGAGATTAAGAGGCAAAATCAACAATCCATATTGGATCCTAGAAACCCTTATTAGGGTTGCCACCCCATCGGCCAATGAGAAGACACCACCTCATCACTGGACCAATGAAAAAAAGAAAAAGTGGCAACCAATGAGAAGGCACCAAAATGGTAGCTAATCAAAATTAGACACCCATCCTACCCAAGAAGGAGAATTTTCCACTTGGGCTCACATCAAATGATCTTCTAATATAGTTCTACTCTTTTCTTTCATCCTTTTAGCCAAAGTGATGAACTTGGCTAGCATGTCGTTGACTTCCTTCACGGGAGAGCAAAATGTATGCTTCATCTTGAGCTCAACTGAATTCATCATGTTGCTTGTTGCTTGCAGTGTCTTCTCATGATCTTTCTCATATTCTTTTGCATATCCGATAAAGGCATTGACGGAGGCAAGGGTTCCCAAATGTTTCTTCTAAATGGAAACCTTCCCCAACTCATCCAATCTTGATCCAAATTCTGTCTCGTTGACATTCTCCTCTTGCCCTTAATTGTTCTTTGTTGTTGGCTATTGCCTCCACCCTTCTGTCCGACTGACTCTGCTGGACTTTCCTTCGGTTTCATCTTCTCATAAGTAAGGCGTATCTTCTAACTTTGTAATTTCCTTAACTTCCCATTGTACCATGACTCAGTGTGCAGATCAATTGTCCTTGTTACTGCCTCCAAGGAAGGATCTTGATGATCATCCCAATCCACTGGACTCAATTCCGTTCCATCCATTGTATCATAATCTTCTCTTAGCACATATTTATCATCTTCTAGTTGACCGGGAATATCAAGGACTCTCCATCTGACTGCCTTCATCATGTTTACCGATAATCTTGAGAAAGCTAGCTTTCTCACATGAAAGTCATCTGGGCCCAAAAATCTTCTATAGTAGGAACATGTTTAAATGTATTTCCGTGAGATGCTTTGATAAGACCATTAGGATCGAATCCTTGCCTTGCTCTATACCATCCTAGATGATACCATTCTAACTCTTTCTCCGCAGTTGCAAAGGCGACAGGATTGGGGCAAGTATCATTGCCAATTCCAGATGAGAAGATAATCCCTATCTCACCTTTAAGTTTCGTCATATTGTCATAATGCTCCAGTGACCTAGCCAACTCCATCAAAACTACCTTGTTGGGTGGGTACCTTGGAAGTCTCTTGGGACAAACTGTACTTCTAATATATGTGAATTGCGGAAATTGGATGAACCAACTCCCATACTTCTTAAGTTTTTCTTCTACTTACGATGATAGCCTCTTAGCAAGTGTCCCTTGCAATATCCTTACCCTCTTCATGGCAAAGGCGTCATAAAACATTTTATAATCTTTGGTGTTGTGGAAATGGAGCTATGGATAACACTCATGCACCAAACATTGCCCCAACCCATTGCCAATTACTCCTAAGGCCTTAAGTCCAGGATTTTCATATAGTCTCGCAATCAGATAGAAAAGATAAGATCCCATATAGAACTGCTTTTGATTTTGCACTGTCCTAAGTTGCAACTCTAAATTCTCGCTTATAATCCTAGCCCAATCAAATCTTCTCTTTCCATTCTCAATTTCATCAATAAAGAAATACATCCAATTCTCGAATTCCATACCTTGAGCTATGCCCATGATTCGGATGAGAAGCACAATGAGATCGTTGTAGTCTGATTTGAAATTTGACCTAGTGATCTTTGACGACTTGGTAACTCCCTTCTTGCCTTCGTGTAACCAATTTTGCTTTAGGTGAATGAAGTAAGCCTCTTGATTATCCTGAAATAAATTAGCCGCTTGATCCATCATTACCACTATCATGTTTTTATACTGGGGAATATTAAATGCTTCTTCGACCACTTGTCCGCCGATGTTGGCCAACACTCTCTTCCCTTCATCAAAAATGATGGATTTAGTAACAATATCAAATCAAGATGCACACTCCATTACCAATTTTGGACAAGGCGAGGTAGGAGAGAAAGCCGTTGCATGAACAATTCTGCTCTTGTAGATCTTCTTTGCCATGGGGGATTGTCCTCCCTTCAATCTGTCCTTCAACTATACCATGTTCACTACTCCGATATTGGTATCGCTTATTCGCCTCACTTTCGAGAAGAAGGTGGTCTTAGGCATCATGTCTTCTTCTTTTTTTAGTATTCATTCCCTTTGGGTTCTTGCTTGCAAACATCTACCATCCTAAACACTTATTTCTGCCCCTTCGTTCTAAATGATATGGACTACACTTATCAATCTCCAACCTTCAACCTAGGGGTGGGACTACCACTTATTTCTGCTTCTTCGTTGCCTTAGGATGGACTACACTTATATCTCCCAACTTCAATCCTAGGGTGGTCTAGCTTATTTCTGCCTCTCCAAGTGTTCTGTCATGAAATCTACACTTATCTCTCCAAACTGCAACCTATCAATGGAATGATGAAGTGGTGGATGATGAATGCAAGAAGAATATAAGGGAAACGAACCAAGCAAGAACAAGGAATAGAATCCGCCTTTGAACCAATCGTCATTTCTAAAAATGAATATAATTTTACCTTAAATTTGCCTTTACCACTAACCGGACCCTCTTCGAATTCGAATCAAATTTCAGAAATTTCAACCTTCCTTGCAAATAATGATACCCTAGCAAAAATCAGAATTTTGACTTTCTTGAAATTGCCCACATTTGCCAAAAATTAGACTTTGAATCACATAGCCTCTTCACCAAACAAAGTCGCCTAAATCTAGAAGTTGAAATTGCAGCCTTTGGGAAGAAAAATCAGACCCCCAAAAAAAACATCCAAGATAGAGAAAATTCAGATCTGCTCCAAAATTTGACCTAGGGCAGAAATTCGCCTAAGATAGAAGAAGAAAATGCCACCAAGCAAAGAGAAAATCTGCCCAAGAATTGTTCAAATCTGCAAGTTTCTCTTCTAGAAGAAAATCGCTCACCAAAGGAGGAGGATGAAGAAGGAATGAGCAAACAAGAGGGGAGAGCCCCCTCTTATACCAAATTTTCTTGCCTCTCCAAGTGGGCCGACTTGCCCTGGAGGAAAGAAAAATTAAATTAGCCTCTTTACTAATGGCCTATATTTAAATGCCATGTTAAAATTACTTAGCTCATAGTGAAATTAGCCCATTTAATTGCCGGTTTTGATCAAAAATTGCAAAATAGAAACAAGGTTAGCCTAGGAGATGTCAAAATTTTCATTTAACAATGTTTTGGCAATTAAAATATCATTAAAATCAAATGTAGCAAGCTAAAATTCATTTTCAATTCCAATTTACTAACTTCTTTCAACATTTAAAAATCTCCTAAGCAATATTTCAACCAATTTAATGAGATTTTGCAATTTAATCCACTTTCAATTTTGCAATGCAATTTTAGTTTATTTTACCAAAATAAATCATTTTTCTAGCATTCAAATTTCACTATCAAAAAATTTCTTTTCACCAAAAAATTCAAGATTTTTTGAAATGACTAAATCTAACAAATTCATTTTGAAAATGTTCAAGCTTATACAATTATTTCAAATTTTCAAAATCCGTCTAAGTCCAAAAATTTGCAAATTTATCCTGCCAAATATTGTTCTAACCATCAAAAAATGTTGTTTTTGAAATTTGTTTGGCCTAGGGATAAAATTACATTTTCCGGAAAATCAAGTTCCGCAGTGGGTGAAAAATAAATCCAACCACATCCCTCTGGCCCGAAGGCATCCAAGGCGTAACATTTTCAAATCGAAAACTTTTGGACAACTCCAAAAAACTTGCTAAGGTAACCGAAAAAAACAGGTGGTCCCTAAAATTTTGAGGCGATGATGTGAAAACCTCACAATAGTAACTAGAGGACTTGACTCCCAGGATCAATGTTTAGAGAGAGAAATTTTGAGATGCAATCCTTTGTGGATAATATCTTCTCTATGAGAAGTTCTAAGATAAATTCTTTATAATATGCTCTCCTCTATGAGAGAGAAGTATGAGGTGAAAATCCTTTGTTCCACCATCTAACTTGGTTCATGGTGGATATCATGTGAATTATTACATGATGTTGTTGTAATTATGTCATGAAAGATGACGATCTTCCATTGATGTATATATTTAGAGGGGAGTTATTGAAAGGTGACGATCTTATCAATAACTGGACCTGTTATCATAATAGACTACATTAAGTTGTTGTCTCAGTGTGCCGAAAGTTATGATAACAAATATAAGGTAACTATTGTAAGGTGACGATCTTATCAATAGATGACCTACCTTTAAATACCAAAAAAGTATTGATGGTTATTGGTGTCATTGTTATAGGCCGGATTCTATCAGACACATTGATATCCATCATGATTATAGGCTAGATCTTGCTGGACATCATGAAAATTATTGGTGTCATTATTCTAGGCCGGATTCTGCCGGACACATTGATATCCATCATGATTATAGGCCGGATTTTGCCGGACATATTCATATCCATCATGGTTATTAGGCCGGATCTTTCCAGACACCGTGAAAATTATTGGTGTCATTGCTATTAGTCTGGATCTTACCAGACACCATGAAAATTATTGTTGTCATTGCTATTAGGCTGGATCTTGCCAGACACCATGAAAGTTGTTATGGTTCTTCGGGCCGGATATTTCCGGACACCATAACTTAAATCTATTATAGACCACACTTAAGGTGGTATTGAAACTCATATTAAAGTTATAGTAATTGCTTAATTTCCATCCTTGCTAAAAGGAAGAGTGTTGAGAAATTTAGTCTCATTATGAATTGTAGCAAATTCCATATATAACATCTATGTGTTGATGGATTTATGTTGATATCCTTAAATATGTTATTCTAGGAATATCATACTGAGATGATATCTCTTCGTATACTCAAGAACATAATATGTTCTATATCAATCCTTCATAACTAAGAGGGAGTGTTAAGTTTGTAGTTACAATCAGATTGATATGATCATGAGTTTCATTATTGATGATAATATAAGTATTCTGTTATATATATATATATATATATATATATATATATATATATATATATGGTTAGTTATATTATTTGATGTTTAAACCTTGGAGACATGTCTCCTTCTCTCGTACTTATATGATATCCAAATCTGTATTTGAAATATTATAACAGTGGCAATATTATTACATTTGCAGACATGGTCCATGTTACTTAACATTTGATGCCAACAATGGTCTTCTAGATGAGGGTTTGTACAAGTTTTAAGAACTTGGGGCTTCCATATGGCTTCTTTTTTATAAACCAGCATCAATAACTATGATGCAAGAAATCAAAAAAGAACAATTCAGAAGCCAACGAAAACAAGCATCTCATTTTTGTTGTCAGATGAAGATGCAAGTAAGCCATCTTAATGACACTATTAAAATTTGACAATAAAACCCAATCATATCACTGTATATATCAAATCTATCACAACTAAATCTCTATTACAAAAATGATGGATAATCTTCAATTTTGATGATGAAATCCTATCTATTCCCCTATACCATGTCACTAGAGTCCCATGTCTCTTTTATTGACCATGTGTTTACTCATTTTCTCACCCATGACTGTCATCCTATCATGATCATTGAGAAGGAAAAATTTCTTTCAAATTTTGAGTGTTTCTACTGACCTGTAAACCTTCTCTTGGATTTCAAATTACATTCAGCACTATCCTCTAGCTTTTCTTGGTTATCATGGCCTTCCAATCTCTATATTATGTTAATAGTATAAGTTTGTGAAGTCTCATCTTTGCACTATCCTCTGCCTTTTCTTCTATCTTTTCCAATTCCTTTGTTGTACTCATACACATTAAACTGTGATTTTGGTCCTTTTGGTTGCTTCAATGTCCTAGATATCTGCATGACATGTGGAAGCAAATGTGCCTGAAAGTCAGCCCTCATGATATCATCTGAGTCTGATCTTCCTCCCACCCTATCTCAAGGAAATACTTCACAGTCGTTGCAGATTTTGTGTTGTTAAAGAGTTGATCACAATATATTTTACCTTTTGACATGAACAAAAATGTGTCTGCAAGATAAAATAGGAAAAGTAATCAACAAGATGATTTCTTTTCAAGATGTGGATATTAGCTCCATACTGAGAAAAACCTCTTTATATATTAAAGCAAGTTGATGTAAGTCACCAAAACAATATAAATGTGGAAATCATGAACAGGGTAGTGCAGCTGAAATCAATTCTATGGAGCTCAACCTTTGTTTTTATCTGTATCTACATGTCACCATGTAATATTTGATCATTACCCAATCTATCACAGATCATATATTGCAGCACGGATGCAATATGGATATTAACACTAACAGATATTTGGTGGGGATTTCAGTCCCATAAGATTTGGTGCAGCAAAAGATAAGTTGTAGGCATGTGGCTGAAAAACTCAACCATTTTATGCTGACCTGTACTTTAGATCTCAGGCCATGCACAACTCTCAACGAGGTTACAGAATATAAAATTGTTGAACCACTGATCCATTTGCCTTCAGGTCACCGGGTCTTCTATATTATGAAAATACAAGTTCAGATTTAAGAATTTGTGGCTTCAATAGTCAGGATTGTTGGATTGCTAGTCCTCGTGCGCTACATGTTTCCTGTAGTGGATCATAAGCATATAAAAATTCCTTGACTCTACAATTATAAATTTGGAATATCATAGTCTCTTATTCCAATAACTAAAAAGCATTCAAGCTCAATTGGATCATGTCAAAAATGAGAAATAGTATTCCATAAGAAGCTCAAGGATGATGATCAGTGACACCTAAGTAACCTCAAAATTCTACAGAAAAGTAAGACCTACTGACATAAAAGCATTGAAAGCTAATGCGTCAAGAAATGAGATTCCAACACAATTTTTCTTCCTGCAATCTGCCTTTGAAAAACAATATTTTTAATGTTGCTCTATCTGAAATATGGACGAGTAGGTTGAAAATCTTAGTATATCATTCTCGTAGCTATCTTTAATTTTCCATGTACTACTACCCCAACAATCACATGAAGATTGAAAATAGATTCAACAGACAAATCATCCCATCAATTTCACATATCATTCCAAGAGAAGAAAATGACAAATGCATCCACCAAATCATAAAGAATGAACTCAAAGAGATGACATGCTCTTTCCCCCAGAATAAGACACTAAGACTGAATTGGTTCCTAGACCAGTTTATAATGGAGTTTGGGGTATTGTCAAAAAAAATCTTCTCGAGATAGTGAAAGAATTAGGAGACAAAATAAATTTGAGGAGCATCAATACAACCAAATTATGCTTGATTCGTAAATCTCCAAGAACTAATAAGATTGATGCCTTTCAACTTGTTTTTCTTTGCATTATTGTTCACGAAGTCAAATCCAAAAATATTTCAAGGAGAACTCTACTACAACTCCACAATTTTATATCCTTCTCTTAGTCATCATTATTTATAGGAAAGAAAACAACTGCTACATCTTTGCAATACCAAAAATAATCCATTCCCTTTATAGCCAATCTTGTTTCAGAGCAATGATAATTTTGGATGATGCAATTGGATCTCTCATTGCAAATCAATGAACCACTTGATCTCAATCAAACAATGGTGGGTTGGATATCACGTTTGCCACACTTAGAATAACAATCAATGAACTAGAGGAAGATTAGCAATTTGACATTCCATGAGAAAATATTTTGTAATTTGAATTCTCGCATTGTCAATGCTATAAGCAATTTAAACTTAAGTCCATACATCATTAAAAGTAGATATTTTTGGAGATTTGCATCTAGAGTTTTGTCCTCTTTCAATGAATCTTAGCTCCAAATTTCAGCTGAAGTTTTGGAATTTTGATCCTAGTTTGTAATGTTCCAACAATTATTATGCAACACCTCAACCTCTGTATGGTCTACAAAACCCCCATGTAGTACGAACAAGCCATTCCGATGGCATTTTCTTTGCTATCATACAACAATCTATTCTATTCATACAATCAAGATTTGACTTGACACTTTGTAAGACAATTGTTTGTATGCCTACCACTACATGCATGACAATCTCTGTTAATCATCGTACAACAACCCTTTCTCACCATAGACACCATAGGATAACCTTGATGTTCATTGTACACACCATATTGATGTTTCCTCCTCTCCACCATATGGTAGACTAACTATACAACTATGTGTCATTCGTATGATGGTTATAGGTATGTTTCCATCCTCGAAATGACTTCATAATTGATACCTTCGTGGGTATTATTTCTAGAAATAACCAATACCAAAGAGACAAGGACTCACACAAGAGATTATTGCACAGAGATGAAGATTTGCACAAGTAAGATGAAATTGTATTAAATAATGATAGCACTTCAGATTACAATAATTTCGGACCAAGACCAGAGCAAAATAAGGTGAGGAGCTATTCCCACCACCAAAACCTTAGATGTCAAGTAGAGAGGGTTTTTCACCTCCAAAATGGGAGACAAATATCAAACTCGCATGCAATGACACCAACTAACCCAATCTTATATATGGCTTCAGGGAAACTTCCCAGAGGATTACAAAAAGTGCCAACATGGCCAAAATGTTGTCAACAATAAAATAAAAAAGGGTCCAAGAGAATAATATTAATTTTGAGGCCATAGGCCAAATTATTAAATTAAATTGTTTAATTATATTGGGGACATTGCAGTCCTCCCGATCAAGAATAGCTTGCCCTCATGCAATTGCAGATTTGGATGCTACGAAATCTATTTACCTTTTCAAGTGGCATCCTCGATCGGTAGATCCTTCCATTGCACTAGGAATTCCTTGACTGTGTGTGATCTTAACTTCTCTCTCCAACATCAATGATCTAAGCTGGTTCCAAACTTAGTCAATGGGTGACAGTTCCTTCAACACTTTGACACTCTAGTCAACGACCTTCTTGAGGCAGGACACATGCATTGTGAACCCGATTGTCCTTAGGAAGTTCCAACTTATAAGAACTTTGCCCACCCTTTGAATCACTCTATAGGGTCCACATAAATGCGGCTTCAACTTCTTAACTCATGGCTTTAGAGAGGATTGTGTGTACGGTTGAAGTCGGAGGTATACCAGATCACCTACCTTAAATCTCTAGTAAATCCAATGCTGATTGGCATACATGTTCTGCTAGTTTTGAGCCCTCTATAGGTTATGCTTAAGAGATCTCATGATATCTAGACTTTTCTGTTGCCAATTCTTTTTCCCTCGGTGTTTGACTTTCACTTAATGCCATATCTACGAATGACAAAGATTGATAGCCATATAGAATTTCGAAGGGTGTCATACCTATCCACATGTGGGGTGGTGTTGTCTCCATCATGTTTCAATTTCCTAGGGAATTTTTGACAAGTTTCACACTTTCTAACATATGTATGATAGTCTTTGAAAACAAAAGGCCAGGAATACCTTGCTTAAAGGATCTTGTGTGTTGGTGTTTTTGTTGAAATGTTTCCTCCACAAAATCCTTCATGCAATTCTCTTAGGATAGACTTAGCTTGATACATATCTAGACATAAAAGTAGGATACCATCTTGGTTTCTCCAATATAAGTCTCCTTGAATGAGTACGTACCTTGCTGCCTAAAGTTTAATAGTTCTCTTTTGGTCATTGTTACACTGACGCAGGGGTGTGGGGGGATGTCAAGATGAGTTTCAGGTGCGGGAAAAAAAGGGCCTCAATTTGGGAACGACAAGGGGACGATGGGGATGCGGCAACGGCGGTGTGGAAGTGGGGGGGCGGTTGCATAGAGTGTGTGTGTGTGTGTGTGTATAACTGAAAATGCTAATTATGAAATGATACTTCAACATTCCAAATATAGTTAAATATAAAAAATTGAAATGTGATTCACAAACCATAAATTCAAACTGGAAACTTGAAACTTCATAACCATTACCAATGATCGTTGAACTTAGTAAAATACTAAAACTTTTAAACACGATAATGATAATGATAAATGAAAAATATAAACCACATAGTACCATGGAAGTCAACCATTGACTATCAATTTATCAAATGACAAAGATGAAAGATTCAAAATTCATTGTTCAAATATGAATATCATATATCATAAAGATGCTCATGATGACAATGAGCCGAGTAGCATGAAACAGGGAAATGAATAATGTATCATAGCCATATCAAAGTGAGTACAATCAACAAAATGATAAAATGTCAATAATGAGAATGGAATCATCCCAACTGTTCTCTAATCATCCCCCATACCAAAGTCTTCATCGCTAAAAGGAACAATAAAAAACAATTGCAAAAAATGTTTTTTTGTTTTGACTTTTTAAACATGTCAAACGCACCCAACGCACACCCTCGCACCCCGGATGCATCCATGTCCCCGCGTCCCACCCGGGTGTGGTCACACTTTTTGCGTGGTGGGGGTACTTGGGTGTACAATGTACCCGCTGCATTGGGTTACATTGCTTTTAGTTTTCAGACAACTCTTCTTTGTATTTCATGTTTCTCAAGTAATAAACAATATTTACGTACCAATCAATGTTCAATAGTTTTGAATTTTCTAATTCTACTTGGTGCTCTTGGGCAACTTCTAGATAAGAATCAACCATGAGTTTTGTTAGACCTTGGCTTCTTACCAACTTAGTTTAATGAATGTCTATGTTACACTCTTGAATCTGGTTAATCCATCTACACCTTCTACAGATAGTCTCTGATTTCCTGAAGATGTCCTTGATTGCAACATTAGGTACATAGGCAACTATACTTGTGTCAAAGCCCATTTTCGTGACACTTGGGCAATAATGGGTCCACGTTAAGTGTGGACATTTAAATTTTACTATATGAAGTAGGGAGTTCTCCTTACAAAATTTTAAGAAGCTAATGTAGTCTTTCTAAATAATGACATTGATGAGTAAACCTAAGCAAAACCTGAAATGGATATTAACGATTGAAAATGGTCAACCATATTAGATAAATTAGTCTTAAGGACTTGAAAACAACTGATTTGATGCAAGAATGTTACATTTATATTAAGGTAGATTATGGTCTCATAAAGTAATTCGAAATTATATTGAGCACGATCACCTTGGGGAAAACTAAGTTAAGAATCCAAAAAAAATAATTTTTTAAAATCTTTTAATCATGTGAGTGAGAACAAGTAAATAACCTAGTGATCAGAGACAAAGTGTTTCACACCATCTTTAGTAGAAGTCAGATTTTGTCTGACATGATCACTCGTGGAAGCATTGTAGTTCATATCAAGTATGGAAGTGATCAAGTCGATTGGTATTGATTTAGAAATTACTAAAATAAGTAAAGGAAACCCACAACCTTCATAATTTAATTTTGTACCTTCGGATTAAAATGTTGAATAGATAAATTGAATGGTGAATAAAAAGAAAGGTAACACTTGAAAAGTATACCATGTTACCAAGCTATTGGGATACCTCTAACCTATTACAAATTTAAAATGTATTGTTCCAGTAATCCTCAGAAAACAAACAAGAACTCAATTGAAATCTGCAAGTAACATTTTGGGAACCTCAAACGATAGGATTACTAATGCAAGAAGCTATTCAAGAAGAGAGAGTTAGTTAGGAACGTGCAAAGAAGATGAATATCTTAGTCTACTATAGGGAATAAAACCCTAATCGAGGAATAAATTAACTAAATATGGTGGTAAGAACAAAATTTAAATGGTGGAAACTATGTAACATATAGTATTGAATCGGTAAGATAGGAAAATGCAAACTTTTGAGTTAGGGTTATGTGAGTCTATTTATGTTAGTGGATGTATTGTATAAGCATGAATAATACTAAATTTTAACTATCAAGTGAATGCTCCTAGATTCTGGTATTGAAATTATTGGATCAACTATAACCCTACAATTTAGAGAAAGTAAACTCACGATGAGGTCATCAACCTAATACGAACTAAAGGTTCAGGTATCAGAGTTAAGTAATAAGAGGATTATAAGCCATGAGTCATGATAAGATCAATGATGATGACCTATATTGACAACAAGGAGATAGTTGTAAGAATGAATAAGTAAACATTAACAACATCCTAATAATGGTTTTATACCTAACTAGTTGCATCCCTACAACCTAAGGATGAATTCATAAGTCATTTATGACTAGGAGATGTGAAATATGGAATTATTGATAAGAATAGTAGCATTTAGTGCATTCTCGGATGATAATTAGAACTTGTGTAAACAATGAAATAATACAGGGCAGTGATATATGTATGTATGTATGTATACAAGACCATACCAAATTTGGTGAGATTGATAACACAACTTCAGCATGTATATAATGGTGAAATTGATTTAAGAAAGTTTGTGGGTAGATGCCCTAGTATGTAATTATAAGTGAATTGAGGATAAGAGACTTGGGAATTGTAACTGCAACTCAGAGTACAACTCTACTGACACTAATGTCCCCACATGTTTAGATTCTTCGAAAAGTAACCAATGTAACAACAAGAGGATGGAAGGGGACTCATTTTAGTATCCTTGCATTTGCACTTTTGAGTGAGTTCTGATTAGGCCAAACCCCTTAGTACAGTAAACCTTAATCGTAGGGTGATGTCGATAAAGTGACCTATGTAGTTAGTATGTGGGATCAATCATAATTTGAGCGTCATAATCTTAGGACCACCATCTAATTTCAATTCAAGATCCCTGCAATGTATTTGGAAGACTTAAGATTCCTCTTTTCCCTTAGTAACCCTGGTACGACCACATTATGTCAATAGTGTAAATTTTGCAAGTAATTGGATTTATTTCCTTATTTGTCTGATTTCAGATTTTGGTATTTTAATGCTCTTTCCTTTTTGCCAGCAATGTGATGTGAGGTTGTTTAGCCAAATTTATTACAGATGATTCTATTTTGCCTCTAGGTTGCGTCTTTATTTCTTGATTAAATTTTTTTACTATTGTGGCCACTCTTTATTTCTTTTGTTTCAGACTTTTGCATTGGATGTTTCATCCTTGATGTTGATTTTTGAGGCACTTTCTTGTGAATTTTATTGGCAAAGTGACATATGATGAGCCTACCAAAGGGATTCTTGACAAATCAAGTGGAACAATAATCCAACTGAAAATTTAAGGGGTCCCCTTTCCTCTTGAAAGAATGATGCTAAAGCTTGTTGAGGAGCATTGTCCGATCTGTCTGAGAAACTTTGTCGAGGCAATTGACTAGAAAATTCCTTGGATATCCCCGGGTACGAAGTATGAGATAAAAGTGCTTTTTGAGCTAAACAAAATCAAAGGGAATCAGAGTCTTGAAGCATAGGGTGCCAATATCTAAAAGGAATGTATTGATAAGCATTGAGGGGCTTTTGGAAGCAGCAAGTGTCCAAGATACTGGAAGTAGCAAAATGGGTCACCTTTGAAAAAATTGATATCCAAAATTTCTATAGAAGAGGAAGAAACACAAGTAATGATCTTAATTTGTGGATAGAAGCTCTAGTATTGCTGGAAGAAACGAAAGTCTCTATTGAATTGGTCCAAACACCAATATAACACTTGAAGAAGACAAGATTTGAGCAGTCAAAACTGGAAAACAAATGATTCTTTTGATGGCAAAGGAAGAGGAAAGATAAAATACTACGAAATTGCTACCCATGATAGTTCCTCTAAATTGCTTGAAAGTAATATTGTCAAATTCCAGAAAATGAAAAGTAAACATAGTTTAGTCACAGATAATAAGATCAATAAGCTGAGAATCCAAAAGTTTAACCTTGAAGTACTTTAAAACCATCACCTCGAGAGATTCAATCCCAATAGGGGTAGGAATGTCAAGGTAAAGGGATTCAACATCAAAGGTGAAAAGAATGCAATTAGCAGGGAGAGGGAGAGAGGCAAGGTCTCTAAGGAGAGCACACAAGTTGAAGAGATAGGATTTCTATTCAAGAACGATGGGAAACAAAAGGTAATGTAGAAACTGGGAGGCATGCTCAAGTAAATAACTTGTGTAACTGCAGATAGGGCGACCAACCAATGCAGGTTTGTGAATCTTCAAGAGAAGACAAAAAGTACAAGGACGAGAAGAGGAAGGTGGAAACTTTGTGAGAAAAGTAGAAAAGGTTTAAGAAAGTACTCGAAATCATTAATGATAATAGAAAGTTGACTCCACATAAGTTGCCAAGGATCAAAATCCACATGCTCATAAACCAAAACGTTAGAAAGTTGCTTGAAACCTTTTGAAGGACACCAGGAAGAATCCAAAATGACAAGCCCAAGATTCTTGGCAGCAAGCTTAATGATAATAGATTTGTCTCGTTTCAGAGATCTAAGATTGTTAAGAAGTCTAGAAGTCAATTATAGGACAAGCAAAAAAAGAAACAGAGGCAAGTTGTTTGTGAAGGATAACTTCACCTAGATGGAGAATATCCTCTAACTGATTCTTTCGTTTGAATTGAGGGAAAAAAGGGGTTATGCCAAAAGGAGAGACAGGAGCAAGTTTAGCTGAATTAGGACCATAGAAAGTACAAAGCTGAAAGAGTCGAGCGAAGGATTTGAATTCCTAGAAAATGAAAGAAAGCGACATAGGGGTCTTCGAGCAATGAACTTAGTACTAAGACTGAAAAGGCTTCCAATCATCATAGGAAAGGTGTTGGAAAGAAAAATTGTGAATGGTGAAGCTATAATTAAATATGTTGAGGAATTTGACTATCTTGAAAGGCACTTGTATTGCTCTTCAACATTTACCTTTTATAGGGGTTTTTTCCATTTTTACCAAAGAATGGTACAAAGAAGGTTTAATTGATTTCCAGGTTAAATGTAGTCAGTTCATGATTTATCACTCTTTGAAAAAGGTTGCTAAGGTTCATGCTAATGCTTTCAGAGAATCTTCCAGAGATGCTTGAATGACGGAGGCAAACCAATTGCCTCTTGATCCTACCATTGCCTAGCTGGTCAATGACAAAATCAATCAAAAATTGAGTACTTTGACCCAAAAGATTGATTCTCTTCTTAACAATGGTTCTGTTGCAAGTAACTCTAAGAAGAAGAAATCAAAGAAATTTGTTCAGAAGAATTTTGATTTGAGGCAATCTCTTGCCTCTGCTAATGATATTGTTCCAAAAAATGAGGTTTCGATAGTTAGGAAGAACTCCACCTCGACTGCCTTTGGTGCATTACCCTCAAATACAAGATCGAATCCTTGCCAAAGAAGGAAGATGAATTTTCAATGTACAGAACATTTAAAATCATTGAAAGACAAAAGCAGTGTAGAACTTCTTCAAAGCACCTCTATTTTGGGTCATCCTCCTCTGAGTCAGAGTAACCCTTGTGGATTTAGTCGAGCACCTAGCAAAAATTGGGGTTGAGGTTATGGTTGTGGTCAAGGTCTTGGTACTGCTACTCCTTAAAATTTTGGGGACGGACTGTCAACCAAACCTACACAGCTCTCTATTTCTTCAAGAAAACTATTGTTGATGTGGATAATTGAATTTCTAATGCTTCCATTCACAATTTTTCTTCTCGGCACCTTTCCTATGATGATCAAAAGCTTTTGGGTCTTGGTATTATGTTCATTCCTCGACCTCCCCCTATGTCTCTTTCTCTAATTTTCAAGGAATTTGGATCCTTCACTCGACTCTTTCAGCTTCGTTCTTTCTATGGTCTTGATTTTGTTGAACCTACCCCTGTCTCTCCTTTTGACAAAGCCTCTTTTCTATTTTTTATAGAGGACTTTTGCAAATGTATTGGCACTGCCATCTTGGTATGTATTTTCCAATTGCAGGCACCTCTTATATGAGAGAGAGAGAGAGAGAGAGAGAGAGAGAGAGAGAGAGAGTGTGTGTGTGTGTGTGTGTGTGAGAGAGAGAGAGAGAGAGAGAGAGAGAGAGAGAGAGAGAGAGAGAGAGAGTGGACATGTCCCTTCATGGGACATGTCTATTTATGAACATGATTAAATCTCTTAGTTATATATTATTTATTATAAATATAAATATATAATATCTCTTAATATAAATTTTATGTATGTATATACATATATATCTCATATATATACATATCTTGATGTTATTTATCCGAGTAAAGCTACAAAACATCAACACTCCCTCTTAGCTAGGGAGGATAAACACATGACCATAAATTAACTCAATGTAATATACAAATATTTTTTATCAGAAAATCTTCAACATTTTGATATCACATTTAATATCAAGAGTATTGGTCTTCCAGAATATCAACACATGATATTCACCAAATACTCAAATAAGGTTTGATATCACATCTGATATCATGAGTCTTGGTCTCCTAGAATATCGACATTCGATATCCAGCAAATACTAAAAAAAATTTGATATGACATCTAATATCATGAGTATTGATCTCCCAGAATACATGGTATTCACCAATTACTCAAAAATGTCTGATATCACATATGATATCATGAGTATTGGCCTCCCAAAATATCAATGATATTCTGTAAGGACTCTTAGTTCCTAAAAATAAAATAAGAAGTATTAAGGAAGATAACTCATTAAGATAGCCCATTTCATTAGTTGAGTTTTAGGTACTTTTTTTTTTGTTTTGCTCAGGAGAAGTTTTATCTCAGCAAGATAGACACTTAAGCATTGTAAGCGGCCATCTATGGTCATAACTTAATTTATATTTTTCTTTTGTTTCCAAGTTTTCTATTACCTAAGCTTTTGAAATAAATTATTAATTGTTGTGAATCAAGAATCTACCACACCTATGTCCAGAGTATTTGTGCTCAGGAGGTATTCTTCACCGTCCAGGTTGCCTACATACCCGTATCCACGGGATCAAGATATCAATGGAACACGCACTCACTACCGATATGTAGTTCTGTTTGTTCTAAGTTTGATGTAACTACTGTGGAGACGACCCTTGTGGGGTTTTCTTGTTTCCGAGTAGTTCTTCAACGTCGTACACCTAGTAAGGCGAATCAAGCGGCAATTATAGTTTCCATCATGTTATGCATAAAGTTAGTTTCCAGAGAACTTAGTTGGTTCATATAACGCTCACCTATGCGTATGTGCCTAAGTCTCTCACTTGGTTAGTTATTGTAAGTAAGGAACTTCCCAATAGTTGAAACATATTATGCTGAGGATAACGTACTATGCCTATACTGCAAGTAGGCTCTGAGTCTTAAGTTTGCACAAAAGAATAAGGTTTGTCTACCTAAGTTTTTTTTTGTCTTTCTTTTCAAGATCTATAATAACTGATAATTTTATTTGCAGAGATAAAGTTTATCACAAGCTATCATGCTATTAGTAAAGCCAACAGAGAGAGATTTTCCAGTTAAGACTCTTAAACTTGACTGCAGCAAACATACTAGTTTTCCAGACTTCATCAAACATCAATAAATTACTTGTTTTTAGTGTTGAGATTTGATAAATAAATAAATTAAAACACTTCAGCTATCTTGCTGTTTATACTGGAAATTAAGTACAGCAGGTCACTCCAACTGTAATGTAAATTGAAAATGAACTGTCTAAGTCCATCACAGTATATGTGTACGTATATCTTCAACACAACTAAGACTTCCCTAACATTATATTCAGCTGTAACAAACACCATTATAAGACTTCCTTACCAAATAACGAACATAACATAATTAATTACGTTCTCTTCTCTTATTCTCATCACTCACCTAGATAACTTTGAAAGAACAAGTTTTTTTTCAAATAAGATTTTACATACCTGATGAAACTGAATCAGTTTGAAATGAGAAAAGGGAAGAGCTTGCAATTTTCTGTACTATGCTACCAAACAGCTACTTCTTCACTCTTCACGTTTTTCTTCTCTTTACTGCAAATTCTGTCTATGGCTGAGATGTTACATTAGAAATATAAACATGGTTCAGATTTTCCTATTCGTCTCAGTTTTCTGATAAGTATTCTCCTCTATCCCCGTCAAGAGAACGACTTGCTTCTTTTTATCCCCATTTTGTGGCGGCCAAACCTCAACTCTTTCCATACTCGCGCTGCCCTTTTGCGGTCGACCTAGGTCTGATTCACGTCTTTCCCAGGCGTCCACGTTGCTAGTTTCAAGAGAGGCCACACCTGTAGCGTCCACGTGATCGCCCTTTTCCTCCTGGGTCGACACATCTCTGCTCCAGTTTTCATGTATCCGGCGCTTTCTCTTCCAGATGTAAAATGCCCATTCCCGTGTTTTGAAAAATGGCTCAGTTGACCAAGTATTAAATGCATTATATTTATATTTCATAAACTTCTAACACTATGTGCATTACATTAGACGTCTCACGTTATGTGCCCCCCCGATATTTTAATTAAAAAACTTAGTTCTATATTTTAAAGGTATTTTATAAAAGCTTTGTTGTTGTTTTTTTTTTTAATTGATTTTAAATTCGACTATACAATTTTCGTGGTTGACACTTGATATATAAACAAAAAAACAATATTAAATGTTTTTAAACCAAATACCACCTTATTTAATTAACATTTCAATAATAACAAAACAAAATAAAATAACATTTCCTTATATATATATGTACACTACAAAAACAAACACAATGACTTTTGCACTTTTGAACAAAAACAAAACAAGATGAAAGAAAAAATAATAATAATTTTATTTAATCACGACAATTATTTCAACCAAGTACCTTCATCGAGATCCCATTATACATTCGTTAAATAATCGCAAAATTTATTATATTAAATTAAAACAAAACACTTGAAATATATTTAAATAATGCTTGATAAATAAAACACAAGGAATTATAAAAGACAAATTTATTTATCGGAATTACAACAAATGAACAGTATAGGGGTCATGACATATTCACCAAATACTCTTTAAGTAATGGCCTTCCAGAATGTTGAGATGCAAGATATTCACCAAATATTGTGAGTAATGGCTTTCAAAAACATCAAGTCACATGATATTCACCAAGTACTCTGTGAGTAATGGCCCTCCTGAACATCAAAACACATGATATTCACCAAGTACTCTGTGTAATGGCCTTCCAGAATATCAATATGCAAAAAAAATGTTTATAAGGTATGTGCTCACGCATTCTCATAATGCTTACCATATAAGCATCTACTATGCAAAGTATAATCTATCATTGATCTGCATAGACATCATAAGATATACATCATAATAGAAAATTAAGTTATTGCAAGATCGTCACCTTTCAATAACTTCTACAAATACAAGTGACTTCATTTGGAAGTCGTCACTTCCTTATGATGTACACAGGGGGTAGGCCTATTAAAGTCACATAGTCAGGAGCTATATTCATGAGTCGTAGTCCTCTTGACTTCTACAATTTATTGATCATTGGAGAATGCATCTCAACAAATTTACTCCCTTTGAATCAATATGACTAAGATCACTGAAGGTTGATTGAATCTCCTTCAGACGAATGTGTCAAGACTCCCTCTGAACATCAATCTTCTGAGCTCCTTTACCTTTGAAGAAGTGTTAGACTCCCTTTAAATCTGATATCAATCTCCTTTTTCTTGCATTAACATTCTCGAAGAAAAGATCAAGGCAAATAACTTTTTTAGTGCATATAGAAATACAAATAAGAGAGGTTTACTATATTAGGAATATAGTACTTGAAAATTTTGTACCAAAAAAAGAATACTTATCTCATGTAGTCAAAGGATAATGCTAGGATGATGGTTTTGGGACTGATTTTCTTTTAAGTTCAAGCGTAAAAGAGTTCCTCATCATCAAGACTTCACATGCTAGATTACAAAACTATAAATAGATTTACTTGGTATAGTTTCATCTTCTATCAAATAACTCTAAAGGCTTCAAAATTTAATCTTTATGTACTCTTATAGATTCCTTATAACCTTTCCCTCAATTTTGATTTAATCCATTCTTGTGTAGTCCTATTTATGTAGCTTGATAGATTATCAATAATTTTGTTTGCAAATCTCATGCTAGAGGTCACAATGGTAAGGGAGATTAGAATTCCCAAGATAGTAGAGAATTATCAAGATCTCCCATCAGTTCGCTTTCAGCTCCAGAATTTTCGCATGTATGTAATGGAACAGCATGAAGTGTCAATCTAATCTCAGGCTCAATTTCTACTGAATCCAGGCATTGAATGAAATTGGAAGGACTATCGTATTGAAGAGGTTTCGACCCCTTTTTATATTCCAATACTGACATTCCATTTTTATGTTTGGCAAATGCTAACTGTGTCAGATGTTTAGTTTGACCCAAACAATATAAACTTCAAAACTAATAATCAGTTCAAGTATTCGATCAGTCACCATGTAACTGTATTCTCTGGCATTGAAGTCTAAATAAAAATTATGTTCTTACCTTCATTGTATTAGCACCCATCTTCAAACATTCATTTAATGCCTTCTTTGAATATTTCATTCTCTCACTGCTTAAGAAGTTTATACTCTACTAAAGCAACACTAATGTTTTCTCTACACAAACCCGATAGCAAATAAATGTAATACATAAAACATCATTCATATATACATGATTCCTGTAAACAATTCATATATACATGATTCCTGTAAACAATATATATCTTCAGCTATCGTGTTTTGCATAGATCTACAATTCATCTTTTGATTACTATCTTTTGGAGATTTAGCGTAAAATATCTTTACATATTCACATTAACAATCTCATGGGCCGATAACCCTTCACACTCCCCACATATCCAATGAATGGAAGTTTATATATTTTAATATGCGAGATATTCAAAAGCTTTGCCTTGCTCACACAATTTATTTCTTTAGAAATTAAATTGGCAGGGCTCACACGACTGCTTAAAGCATTTCTAGAATACTTAAATCACATAGTAAAGAATACGTCTTCGTCCATTGTTCCCATGAATAGATAAAAACCTCACTATTTCCAATACTAGGACTAATTTCGGTGGCGTTGGGGTGTTGGTTGCCCTACAACTGTTCATTGGAATTAGAATAGAACCCTTGACAATGATTTCCGTCATTTCTCTCTATCACATGTCACACAACATTACCGTAGAAACCTTACGTTCGGTTGAGTGTTGGTACTCCAGATTTTTTAATTCATAGAGTTCGTATCTGTTCTGTAACTCACATGCATAAATCAAAATATATATTAGCACTGTCTGCTTGAAATGACAAACTCTTGATGCTCTAATGTGGCAATATGTATTTGGAATTTGGATTGAACCAAAGTCTCGATTGTCCAACATTTATGCACCCCATTATTTGTCGCACAATGCCATGATATTATATTTTGGCAATTTCATTCAATCCTTGGCAACAAAAATATGATGGCCTACACAAGCATTTTATTTTTTACTTTTATTTATCATAAAATCTCACAAGCCAAGAGGGAATCTTCTTGGATCCCATATTGGATTTTTTTAGAGGTTTGCTGCAAATGTATTGGCACTGCCATCTTGGAATGTGTTTTCCAATTGCAGACACCTCTTATATTTATGTGTGTGTGTGTGTGTCTGAGAGAGAGAGAGAGAGAGAGAGAGAGAGAGAGAGAGAGAATTGACATATCCTTTCATGGGACATTTCTACTCATTAGCATAATTAAATCTTTTAGTTATATATTATATATTATAAATATAAATATATAATATCTTTTAATATAAATATAAATATATGTATATATATATATATTAATATATCTCATATACATACATATCTTGATGTAATTTATCCGAGGAAAGCTACAAAACATCAACATTTTCCTCCTCAGTTCAAACAGTGAAATCCTCTCTGGAACCCTCCTGAGTGTTGTTGTCAACTAGAAGCAAGGTGAACTTATCCTTCACAAATTATTCCCCTTTGTTTCTTTTTTTGTTCACCCTATATTGGCTTCTAGACTTCTTAAGACTTTTAGATCTTTGAAACGAGATAAATCTATTATCATTAAGCCTGCTGACAAGAATCTTGCGGTTGCCACTTTGGATTCTTCCTAGTATTTTTCAGAGGGTTTCAAACGACTTTTTGATGTTTTGATTTATGAGCATGTGGATTATGTTTCTTGGCAGCATATGTGGAGTCAACTCTTTGTTATCATTAATGATTTCAATTACTTTCTTAAACCAAACTTGCAAGGCTCAGACTGACCATCATATTGATAGTGGAGAGCGGATCTATAAGCTCTGTACATTAGGGGAGGTGGAGACTAAGGCTCACTTCCTTTTTCGATGCCCTATATATTATGAGATCAGAGGGAGATTTTTCTTCCTATTTCAGGAATGCTTCTCTCTATATGACTTTTTCTCTACTATGATCAGCGACACTCTTCTGCGAGTGGCCAGAGACAGTACGTAGCCTCTACACATTGGCATGCGTATCATTCAGTGATTGATTTCTCCTTGCCTACGAAGGACTCCTAGTCTTTCTTGGCGTTCTCTCTATCTCTTTATTTGTTGTTGTTTGGTTTTGTCTTTTATTTTCAGACACCTTTGTGTGTTCCTGCTGGTGTCAGCCTCACTATTGTAATCTTTCAGTCCCATAGACCTCTTATTGGTCTTTTGTTGGACATTAATATCATTATCTTATCTTATCTTATATGTCGAGATGCTCCACTGTCTATAATCCAGGTGTTTTTGTTTGAGTTTAATTCACTTGAAAGAGCTAAATAAAATGCATAGTTTTCTTTTCTTCTTTCTCTTCTTTGATTTTTGCTAGGGCTGCTTGAAATTCTCTTTTGTTCAGGGTAGAAGTTGTGTGAGTGACCAATTTTGTCACATTTGAAACATTTTACTTTAGACCAATCTCATTTCCTATATGGTTTGTCAAATCCCTTCTTATTATGTTTGTATTTTCTTTTCTTATTAAAATTTGCATGAAAAGCTTGAATGTCTACCTCTTGATTTATACTTAGTCCTCTTGAGACTAATCTTGATTCTTCCTGTATGCATTCATTTTTTAATAATTCAAATTTAGGAAGCTCAGGTCGGGAGCTTAGACCTTGAATAAATGTTTCCCAAGATAGAGGAAGTCCTCTTAATGCTATCATGCTAAGTTCTTTGTCATCAACTAGATTTTCAATTGCTGCAAGTTGATTTTTTAATTCAGAAATTCTTAGAAAATAGGATGTAATTGATTCCCCATTATTTACCTTTATGTATAGTAGATCTTTTTTTAGAGTTAACAATCTACCAGTATTGTTGATTTCAAACGTGTCTTTAATAGTAGAGAACATCTCAAATGTAGTCTTAAGACTGGATATAGAAGGAAGGATATGATCTTTCACAGAGTCTATAATAATCTTCATAGCTTTGTTGTTGTGTCTTTTCCATGTCGTTTTATCGGGATCATTTTTAGGCATGGATTTATTTGATTCTATGTATTCTTCTAATTCCATTTTCCTTAATATTATCATGACTCGAATTTTCCATAATGCAAAGTTTGATGCTCTCTCAAGTCTATCCTCTAATCTTACGTGATTAACCATTTTGAGGATATAATTAAAATTTTATAAATCTGAGATTTTAAATCTAATTCTGAATAATAGAGTTTCTTATTAGAATGGCTCTGATACCATGTTAATGCAATAGGATCTCTAATAGAATAAACTATATTTCAGACTGTAATGAAATATGTAGCTTGCTCTTAGATTTGTATGTTGCAGATCTTCAATTCAAAACAATGCTTTGGTGCTTGGAGAATCTTCTAGTTGAATTATAATGTATAATAATTTGCAAGAGAAACAGATTGTTGCGACTGCATATATGACTTGTAATTGATATATGATAAGTCCCACCGATGCCAATAAATATATCCAATGAAGAGTTGCATCCCCGTAGGGGCATGACTCTATGTGGCCTTTGGTCACCTAGGGTCATGACCCTACGTTGACACAACTATTGAATTACCTTAAACAAAACAGTATTAATAAAGATCAGCGGCAGTATTTACCTTGAGTGATTCTATTCTTATAATCAATGTATTATACCCGATGTGAGATCGGTGAAAGAGAATTCTTTAACAACATGAGAAGCCTAATATAATTCAAAGGTAATGATGTGTAAATTCATATGTAGATATATATGTCTGTATATATGTATATGCACATATGTGTATATGTCGGTCTAGCATAACCACAGAATCACTGTAATATCCTTGTCCAAATCTGATTGAAACTTACTATATTTGCTTTTAGAAATTTTGTCAAACACTTGTATAGCAGAGGGATATATGACTGATTTTATTTTCAGATTGTTTTTAGAATAAGAAAGATGACTTCTAATATCATAGAATGACTGAAAAATAACTTCTCTTCCGCATAGTCTACACCTAACATGAAATACAACTCTTTTTTTGTTTTTTCTTGATGCAATATATGACATCTATTCAATGCAAATTAACACTTACAATCAAGTGACTTATACCAAACAGTTGGCATGCAAACTAACATTATATTTCAAACTTTGAAATTGATATTTTGCTGATATAAAAATTCTGATATAAAATCAAGTTACAATGCTTTCAACAATCTAAGTAGACTGTCCATACAGAACCATGTTGATGTATTTCCAAATAATGCATAAACATGAAAATAAAATGAAGGGAACCTGAGATTGGTAGGCAGCTTTAAAACTTATCAGAATCTGTCATGCACTGTAGCGATATTGTTCACAGCATTGTAGCAATACTATTCACAACCACTGTAGTGATAACACTATTCACGATTCCTGTAGCAATGACACTATTCATGATTCTTGTAGCAATGGCGCTATAGCAGATGGGTATAAACTTCCTAATATGCCTCTAAATTAGCTGCTTAACTCCTTCCAAAGTGTAGATAAAATGAGGGCATCGAATGACCCTTAAATCTGAAGTGTATCTTCTTCATGAATTGCTGCAAAAACTTAATAAGCTTCAATGAGATGACTGAAATATCACTTCCAGCAAATGCAACAATATCAGCTGATAGTTTCACAGCCTCAAAGTTGTCAATCAAAGAGAATTATCGTTCTTAATGACTGAAATGTCCTGTAGAAACCCTTGGCTCCACAAGTGCACAAGCAAATGTCAATATCAAATCTGGATGCCCTACAATGAGGCTCCTTCCTCTATTTATTCTATTCCTTCACCCCTTCTAGAAGAACATAAAATATTGTTTTATTGCACTTTTCTAGAAGCTTCCTCCTTTCCAACAATAATTATTTGTGCTTCTAGAAGATTCCCTTTTCCATATAATATAATATTATTTTAGTGACTTATGATTTAATATTTATTTTAGTCACTTTTTAATTAAATTAATTGAATATAAAGTCACCTTTTACTTTTAAAATTATTTAATGACTTTATAAGAAATTAATTTAATTATTTCACCTTATTTCTCCACTTAGCCTTCAAAGAATGAAAGGCTAAGAACTCCATTGAGAGGCTAAAAAGATGGGGACATTACAGTTTGCCCCTCTGGAAATTGCTTGTCCCCAAGCAATCTCAACTTTGGATGTTGCAAAATCTCTTCACTCTCCCATGTAGCATCCTCAATATGTATGTCCTTCCATCTAATCAAATATTCTCTAATGACACGGTTTCTCAATTGCTTCTCTCTAAAATCTAATATAGCCTTTGGTATCAAAATCAACTTACCCTCATCATCTAAGGGTGGTAGAACCGCAGAAGGAACCACATGATGTCCTAATGCTTTCTTCAGGTGTGATACATGGAAAATATTGTGCACTTTGTTGTCCGCCGACAACTCTAGCTCATAAGCCACCTCACCCACACGCCTAATGACCCAGAAGAGTCCATAATATGGCGGCTTGAGCTTCTCTGCACCACTCTTCTTGAGAGTAGACTGTCTGTAGGGCTACAACATTAAATACACCATGTTCCCAACCTCAAAAGAGCATTCCACTCTCTTTTGATTTGCATACTATTTTTTCTAGTTTTGTGCCTTCCAGATGTTTTCACAAAGAGCCCTCATGATATCCTAATTTTCCTATAACATGTCTCTAGCACTAGGCACTCTATTATCACTCATCAACAAATCAAGAAAGCTAGGAGCCTCATAACCATACAAGGCCATGAATGGTGTCATCTGAATAGAAAGATGGTAAGTGGTATTGTAGCAATACTCACAAAGGTATATCCATTTAACCCACCCTTTTTGCTGCCCAACAATATAATTTCTAAGGTACCCTTCCACCCATTTGTTGACTATCTCCGTTTGTCCATCTATCTGAGGGTGGTAACTAGTACTCGGAGAAAGCTCAGTCCCACACAATCTAAAAAGCTCCTGCCAGAAATTGCTCATAAACCGACTGTCTTGGTCACTAACAATGTTTTGTGGTAATCCATGCAATCTAAACACCTCACGAGAAAAAAAATTCAGCAACCTGTGTGGCTGAATATGAAATAGTGACCGAAAAGAAATGTGCAAATTTGGTCAAGCAATCAACCACCACATATACACAATCCTTACCTTGCACTTTTGGCAACCTTGTGATGAAGTCCATGGATATACATTCTCACTTCCTGTCTGGAATTGGAAGTGGTTGTAATAAACCAACAAGATATGTATGGTCTTGTTTGTTCTGCTGAAAAACAACACACTCCCTAACATATTGTAGAACATTAGATTTTAGTCCCTTCCAAGTGAACCTCTCCCAAACCTGTCGATAGGTTTTGAAATACCTGGGATGGCCTGTCAATGGTGAATCATGAAAAGACCTCAATACTATGTTCTTTACTTCTGATCCTGGAGTCAAGAAGATCCTCCCCTTGTAAATGATATGATCATTCACCACCGTGTACCTATCATCCTGCAGTGACCCATCAATAATAACTGAAGCCCAAGAATCCTTAGCATATTTTACCACAATCAAATGACTCCAATCCTTTGAAACCTCAGCCATAGAGCTTAAATGTGGTCGGCGAGACAAGGCATCAACGACTATATTCTGTGAACCTTTGACAAAAGAAATGTCAAAGTCATAAGATTGCAACTTGCTTACCCACTTCTGCTGACAGTCATTAAGATCCTGCTGCCCAAGGAAATGTCTCAAGCTATTATTGTCTGTTTTTACAACGAACTTATTGCCCACTAAGTACTGCCTGAACTTTGGCCAATGCATGCATTATGGCCAACATTTCCTTCTCATATATACTATAGCTCCTCTCAGGACCTCTCAGCTTCTTTCTCTCATATGCAATTGGATGTTTGTCTTGCATAAGGACATCTCCAATCCCCTCACCTGAAGCGTCATACTGCAACTCAAAGGGTTTAGTGAAATCAGGCAATGCAAGCACTGGGCAAGTAGTCATAAGTCGTTTGAACATCTCAAAGCATTCCTGTGTCTCATGAGTCCAAACAAAAGCCCCTTTCTTGGTCAAATTTGTGAGTGGTGCTGCATGACAAGAATATCTATTGACAAATCTGCAATAGAATCCACATAAGCCCAAAAATCCTTTGAGTTGTGTCAAATTCATCAAAGTAGGCCACTCAACAATTGCCTTGACCTTATCCGGATCCATCCGAACTCCTTCTGCACTAATGATGTGACCCAAATATAATAATTCTATCATGCCCGAGTCACATTTAGATTCCTTGGCATATAGAGATTCGTTACCAAGAATACCCAAAACTATGTCAAGATGTGCAAGATGCTCTTCCCATGTCCTACTATAAACCAAGATATCATCAAAGAAGACTAACACAAATCGCCTCAACTGTGAATGAAATACCCTATTCGTAGCAGACTGGAATGTAGCAAGGGCATTGGTTAACCCAAACGACATAACCACAAACTCAAAATGTCCATAGTGCAACGAAAAGCTATCTTCTCAATATCTTCTTCCCTCACACGAATTTGGTGGTAACCCAATCTCAGATCAATTTTGGAGAAGTACTTGGCACCATGCAATTCATCAATCAACTCATCAATCCTTGGAATGAGATATTTGTTCTTAATTATTCTCTTGTTAAGCATTCTATAATCAATACACATCCTTAGAGTACCATCCTTCTTTTTAACCAATACCACTGATAAAGCAAAAGGTGACTTACTTGGTCTAATATGCCCCATAGCTAGCAACTCCCTGATAGTTTTTTCTATCTCATCTTTGAGCCACTTAGGGTGCCTGTAGGGAGTGACTATCACGGGCTTAGCACCCTCCTCCAATTCAATGATGTGCTCCATCCCTCTATCTGGAGGTCTACGGGGTGGAATCTCGCTAAAGACCCTATCATGCTTGATCCTCAACTCTTGTATATCAGGAGGATAAATAGGTTTTTGCTGCTCTTCCTGTGTTGGCTTCAAAGCACAACTTGTTGCCCACTCAACTATGTCATGATGCAAGAGACGTTCCATTTTCTTGAAAGAAATAGTCTTGCAACTGGTGTCTCTGAGTGCTTTCAACACATGATTTTTTCCATCCATCTCAAATTTCATTTCCATCTCACGAAGTTGAGGGTGAATATTCCTATGTCATGTAACCATATCATTCCCAAAACCATAACTGTGTCTCCCATGTTCACTACATAAAAATCTGCCTTGAACTCATAATTATTCAAGCACATGGGCAAATTTGAAATCATCTTGTCACACCTAAGAGTGTAACCATCAGCAAACTTAACTCGAATTCCCTCAAACTCCTCGGTGTGTATACCACACCTCTCAACAAGCCTAGCATCAATGAAATTGTGTGTCGCACCTGTATCAAGAAGGGTAATAATCTTTTGTGCACTTGTGGAGCCAAGGGTTTCTGCAGGACATTTCAGTCATTGAGAACGATAATTCTCTTTGATTGGCAACTTTGAGGCTATGAAACTATTAGCTGATATTGTTGCATTTGCTGGAAGTGATATTTCAGTCATCTCATTGAAGCTTATTAAGTTTTTGCAGCAATTCATGAAGAAGATACACTTCAGATTTAAGGGTCATTCGATGCCCTCATTTTATCTACACTTTGGAAGGAGTTAAGCAGCTAATTCAGAGGCATATTAGGAAGTTTATACCCATCTGCTACAGTGCCATCGCTACAAGAATCATGAACAGTGTCATCGCTACAGGAATTGTGAATAGTGTCATCGCTATAGGAATCGTGAATAGTGTTATCACTACAGTGGTTGTGAATAGTATTGCTACAATGCTGTGCACAATACCGCTACAATGCATGACAGATTTTGATAAGTTTTAAAGTTGTCTACCAATCTCAAGTTCCCTTCATTTTATATTCATGTTTATGCATTATTTGGAAATACATCAACATGGTTTTGTATGGACAGTCTAGTTAGATTGTTGAAAGCATTGTAACTTGATTTTATATCAGAATTTTTATATCAGCAAAATATCAATTTTGAAGTTTGAAATATAATGTTAGTTTGCATGCCAATTGTTTGGCATAATGTCACCTGGCTATAAGTGTTAATTTGCATTGAGTAGATGTCATATATTGCATCAAGAAAAAACAAAAAAAGAGTTGCATTTCATGTTAGGTGTAGACTAAGCGGAAGAGAAGTTATTTTTCAGTCATCCTATGATACTAGAAGTCATCTTTCTTATTCTAAAAACAAATTGAAAATAAAAGCAGTCATATATCCCTTTGTTGTACAAGTGTTTGACAAAATTTCTAAAAGCAAATATAACAAGTTTCAATCAGATTTGGACAGGGATATTACAGTATATATATATATATATATATATAAGCATATATGCCGGTCTAGCATAACCACATAATCAGATTTAATCTGTTCAGAATTACTTCGACAGAAGCTATATCTCAACAACTATGAAAGAAAACCAAGCGAAAGAGTTGGTGTGATAGAAGAGGGTTTTAGAGCCCTCTAGAGAAAAGGGTGAGCACTGCAAGAGGAGCCATGTAGAGGAGGTAATATTAGGGAAAGGAGGTCGAGTTGGAGAAGAATAAGAAGTGGTCAAAAAACCTAACAAGGCTAAGTTCCCAAGGGCTATTTCCAAGATTGGAAAAAGACTAAAGATTTAAGTTTCCACAATTTTTCGAAATCTTAATCCAAAAGAGTTGATCGATTGGATCAATGATATATGGAAGAGTATTTTGAGCACGAAGAAGTAGAAGATCTTAAGGGGGTCAAGTTTGCAAAGACCAAGCTCAACAATCATGCTAAAATTCGGTGGAAAGAAGTTCAATTAGCGAGAAATAGAAGAGTGAAAGAGAAATTAACAAGATGGGATCAAATGGTGGGACAATTGTAGTGATAATTCATTCTTGTTAAGTATGAGCCTGCTTTAATGAAGAAACTGCAAGGCTTGAAGTCTTGATCAAAACAAGCCATTTTGAGGCAAAAAGGAGAATGTTGCCCACCACATAAATCAGTTGAAGCTGAGGATTTGAGAAGAGTTGAGTTTGGTAAGAATGTCCACCAATGAAGATGGGTGTCAGTTTTCCCTAAAGGTAATGTTACCTACTTTTTATATTTGGCTTAAGTTGTCAAGAATAGGTCTTGTATGTCTTACTCTTGTTAAATGACAATTATTTATAGAAATAAGACGTGTTTTTCTTAAAATAGGAAAGCTTTAGGGATATAAAAGTCATAGATTTTCATAGGTGCCTAGCATCCATGTTGCATTCCTTTAATGGTGGTTTTGAGTTTTGACTTAGTCTTTTTCCGAAAGATCATACATTCCATTCTTTGGTGGGAATTATTTTATTGAAAGTTTGATTTCTGTGAGACTGGTTGAAGCATTTAGTGTTTGGTCATTTTTGACCTCTTTTCCATTGTGTTTCAGAGTTTCATGGTGACCAGTAGTACCTGAAGCCTTTCATGCATTCATTTGTGCTAGAATGACTTAGTCTTGTCCATAGACAATGCCCAAAGTACTTGCAACAAGACAAGCTTAAGTGTGAATACATTGACAGGAAGTAAGTCACATTTCCTTTTCCCATACAAGAGATACACCCGCAGACGTTTTGGAGGCATGGAGTTCAGAATTTTGGAGGGAAAAGAAGGCATATAACAACACATTTCAGGGAATGAACAGCAGTGCCATAATGAAGAAGCCAGATTTTGATTAGAAGAGACACTCGACATTGGCATAACAGCATATCAAGCCTGTGAGAACAGCATTTTCATTAAGAAACAGAGGTTTCAATGAAGGGACACCCATAAAAAGATGGAGAACAGCGAGTTACATTGAAGGACACAACAGATAGAAGGTTTGCATATTGCTTTGAAAGGTCATTCTTGGTTATAAAGGGTATTTCACCACTATTTTATGGGTTTTTTTTTCTCATCTTTCATCCGAAGGATTTAAAAGAAGTGGCCATTTCTTCATGAGCTTTTCATTGTTCACAATGCACAAGGATTTGCTAATTTTCTGTTCTTGAACTCGTCTTACTATTTTTCAAGATTCTTCAATGCTTTCCAAAGCTTAATCATTGTTTATAATAGGTATTATAATGTTCTCCAAAGCTTTCATTGAGTTTCTACATTTAGTCCTTGGCATTCAAGGTTGGACTGTTTTCTTACAAGGGATTCATTCTCTATTTGAAATTATTAAATCACTAAGAGAGTTCAAAGGCATTATGATATAAGAGATGCAATGATTGTGATTTGTAGATTAAGGAACAATAATTGTTGTTATGAAATGAGATAAACAATGAATGATGTTAAGGATACAGTGCTTCTATAAAGACACAAAACAATGATATAGCCCCTGCCACAGAGCTATCATTAAGAATAGAGGACCTTCTGTAACAGTAATATCATGAATGTCGTAGAGTAGTGAGTAAAATGTTTGAGAGAAGTGGTAAAAAAGATGATGGTATGTACTCACTGTTGAAGGTACAAGTGACCTGCTCAAGATTTTGAGATCACTGAAAACATGTTCATTCAGAGAAAATAGTGATGTTAATAAGACATTACAGTAACAATGACACTGAACAATGTCAAGAATAATAAAGGGCGTTATTAAAAATGTAAGTGAACATGCAATAAAGGCTAAACAATGACACTAGAAAGGTGAAATAACAATGAAGAAAACAGTGGCAGGGCTATATGTTTATAATAGTACTAAGCATAAGCCAAAACATGACATAACTCTAATGTTGAAGGGTAAAACTGTGATTTCATATGCTGTTACGACAGTCAATAAGATGATAGCAGCATCAAAAGATGGAAGCATAGACCACAAAGACAAAATCGGAGACAAGAGGTCATGTTGGGATAGTCAAAGAATCAAAGAAAGCAACAAAGCACAAGAGGGCACCTATTTCAGTTTGAAGGTTAGTAGAGATCATGAGCAGCAGTCTCGTGGACGTCAGAGGGAAGTCAAAGAGGCAAGAGTGTCGATTCTTGTAAGTAAAACAGTCATTGTGAAGGGCAAGGCAGAAGGAGGATCAATAATGTCATTTATACTATTTTAATGACCTAAATATGTGAAGTAACGATAAGTGGCAGTCAAGTCCAGATCTAATGATGTTGGTGCGTCGATTTGGTATTAAGATCAGGGCTTAAGGTATGAGGTCAATTCTGATTGGGCATCTTTGGGTTGAAATGACGTGAAGCATCAATGACAGAGATACAATTCTTGTTGCATAGCAATGTTGGAAATGTTTCATAAGATGTTAGTACTGGAGGCGTGATAAACTGTCAATGGGTTTACTTGGTTAAGAGGAAAGGCATCTTGAGGAATAGGGACAAATTGGGTGCAATTTCAAGTCATAAAATTTCAACAAATAGGCGTCAAAGTTGAGTAGTATAGTGGAAAGAGAATCTCCATCAAATAAAGAAATAACAATCAGTCATACATACAACATACCAGACATGCTTAGAATGTAACATACAACATACCTTTCCGATTCCCAAAAGCAGACACACTTAGAATGAGAAGTGTCCTGTAAAGAATGAGAAATCAGCCTACAAGGAACTTAACAACCATATAAGTTAAGAATGCAACAACAAAAGCCTAAAGGACAGGGACAGGTTGCTTCTAAATCATTGTGGCAGTCATTCGGCAACAATTATGAAGGAAAGAGCACTCAGATACAAAGTTATATGACAATTTATGATAGGCATGAAGGATTCAAAGGTTGGGACTGCAGTTGACAGCAGTAATTTTATGACTCATAATGACCATCTTGACATGTGTAAAGGAGCCTAATAGATATGCATGCATCTAAGGATTTGTTTCAGATCAAAATGATGCATCTAAGGATTTGTTTCAGATCAAAATGATGCATTTTAGAGGAGTATGAACGTTTGGAGCGCTAAAAATCAACTGCATTCAACCTAAGGCGGTTGGGAAATAGTTGCAGGCTTTTAGTGACTTGTTTTTATACTTCATTAAGCTGGAGTACAGATATAAGGCCAGATTTAGCAGCTTCCCAAGCTTCAAGAGAGAATATAGGGCAAGGTTGATGACTTCTACAAAAAATTTAGAGCACCTAGGGGATGTTTAAAGTCTCCCAAGTGTGTAACTGTAGATATGGTCAAGGGGCATAAATGGCCTTAAATGGCCATTTTTACATCCGACCCATCAAGAGTAAGAAATTTGTCATCTTTTCAGCCAACACATGTTGTGAATTTTCAGGGTGTGTAAACATTTATAACTATTCAACTGTTAAGTCTTTAGAAGGCTGGTTCTTGCATCTTTTTGGTAAGTATTGTATCTTTTTTGGAACTCTTTCAAGCATAATAGGCATAATAGATTGTTTTGTAACTCCATATCGCTCACATGAAGACTAAAGTAAACACGCCCTTTCATTTTCACAGTATATTAAGAATTATATTTTCTGTTGTAACCCCTTTCATTAAAAAAAATTCAGTATTTTTGCCTTCAATAGCATGTTACATTGAAATTTCATAGATTATGTCATTCATGTGATTTCATATGGACTCCTCAAATGAATGCAATGTCTCTTGTACCTTTGAAATGAAAAGGCATACTTTATGTAGGGAGTAGTTGGGTGGTCCCAGAATATTGGTTCCCATTTTTGGCCACCTTTGACATTGAAACAAATATGTTTTAAAAAAATCACTTTCAAATGCGTATTACTAATACACTGTAAAGAATTTGAAGATGATGTAAACTAGTAATTTCTAGCATTTTTTTATAGTTTCTAACTATATTTTTTTTAAAGTTAATTGAATTGAATTGAGTCCACATTTCCTTCTTTGAAAAATGATTTATATGAGAAATTGACATTTTTAAAGAGTGATAGTTATATGGATGGACATGACTTTTTAAAAAAAATATGATAATAGAAAATTCTTCCAAGGATAGAATTGTAACATCAATACCTATATACTGTAGTTGGTTTTATTCAATTTGGTTCAAAATCATATATTTTATTGAGTTACAAAGTGACGTCAACAGTAACTTAAACATAGGTTGTTTTAGATCAATATAACGGTAACACAAATATCTTCATAATACATATTTTCAAATTTATTTTTTTTGTCATTTTCTATTTTTCCTGAAGCTTTGAACAAAGATCTTGTGAAATGGTTAAGACAACCTATATTTAATAAAACAAAAAATAGAACATTATGATAGACACAAAATATAATAAAAGTATGGTCATTGCAAAGCTTGTTCAGAATACAACAATCTTGTATTTTTTGTTTCAAAATATGGCCCTATTTTATCCATTGTTCAAGCCCTCTGAAGGGTAGAATTTGCAAGAAATTCAATGGACTTCGAAAAAATGTCATTTAGGACCCTATTGAGCAAGGACCCTGTTCGCTCAAAGGGGTCTTGTACCGTTTAGAAAAGGGGGGTTTCTAGCAAAGCCACTTGGCAAAAAATTGAGGAGTTTTGACTTTGTCAATTTTTTGCCAAGGGGGTTTCAGTGGCCAATATTTTTTTTGATATAAAATAATACTTTTTTTTGTTTTCAAAGCAATTCAAAATCTTTTTAATTCGTTGTTTTTGAAGAGAAGGGAAGAAGACTTGTATAAATTAACAGTTTTTGTTTTAAAAGCAATTTGTAAGCTTCTTAATTTTTTATTTTTTAAGAGAAGGGAACCAAACTAGTATATTGTATTTGACAATTTTTTTGAAGAACAAAGATGGGACATCAAAAAGGAAGACAATAAATCTACACGAAAAAGATCAACTAGTACAGAGCAGAATTTTTTTGAAGCATCATTAGCATATTATTAGAAAAAGAAAGAAGGTATGTGTTGTCGGTAAAAACCATATTATAGCCAACGAGTAGAGTTGGTAACCGAAAGGTCGTGTGATGGTAAAGTCACTCCTTCGGGAAGTATATGTACATCATTCAAATGGATTTATGGAGCATCATTATAATTGGAATGCATATGTGCTTATATATGAATAAAGTATATGTTCTATGTCACATTCTAATCTATTAATGTGATAAGTATCCATTTACCATGTATGGTAAACATTTGGCGTTGTTGCCAGTTGAACCTGGTACAAAAAAGGTGTTATGAAGATTAATGCCAAATTTGCGTAATAAGGATAGGAATAAAATAAAAGACAACGATGAGATAGGCACAAAACGAGAAGCATTAATACTCACACAACAGGTGGAGCACAGACAAAAGTTTCAACAACTCACCGACGGGTATCGAAGTGGTGAAGGAGCACAGACAGGGGTAGTGCATTCACCTAGCAGACTAAGGAGTGCCAAGGACTTACTTGAAGAAACGCGCCACAGATTGAATTGTAGAAGATACAAGGGAGGAGTTCCTAAACTTGTATACACCAAGGGTAGAGAATCCAAACGGAAGGGAAGGAACCTGCACAACTCAAGGTGTCGAAGGAGCACGAGCATGGGGTGAACTCTTCGTTCCTAATACACCTGACAAATGGATACAAGTAGAGAATCAACAACTTCACTCGGAGAAGATCCCTTTACACCAAATAATGTGATTGTCTGAAGTAGTGCGGTTGTGCAAAACAATGCAAATATTCAGAGCAGCATGGGCTTGCAGCAAGTACCACAAATTCAAAAGAAATTAACAATGACAGGACCTAAGGAAAATTTGTTGAAATTTAAAGGTGATGGGAGTAATGGGATGGTTGATCTAGTTAGGCATTGTAAAACATGTGAAATAATCTGGACTGCGAATGGTATAACAGATCAGGATGATTGGGTCCGACAGTTTTCGGCTACCCTACGAGGTGTAGCGATCAATTGGTTTTCAAACATCGATCCAAAGAAGTTCAATACATGGCCAGACGTCAAGAAAGAATTCATAGTAGAGTTTCGACTACTAAGATCAGATGATAACGAGATAGTAGTGGAAATCTACAGTACCAAGCAGGACAAGAATGTAACAGTCCGCGTGTATGGTAGGAGGCTGAAGGAGGTCGTAAGAAAAATGGAAATCCAACTAGCAAACAGGTAGAAGAAAAGGTGGTTCGTCGAAGGGTTACGACCATCATTGCAGAAAAAGATGAAAATTGTACCTCCAACATCATGTGGATGCATATAACCATGTGATGGACTTGGAAAGTGAATCGAAAATGGGTAAAAAGAAGAAAAACATATCATCGGTCTTAGAAGATTCATCCTCCAAAAGTAGCAATGACAAGGAGTCAAGTAAGAAGGTTCGTGCACTACAAAAGGACATGATACGTATGGAGTTCAAAAACATGAAAAAGAATCTTGGCCAAGCAAGAGAAGGGGAACTACGGTGTATAGATTGTAAGGAGTGCCACACAAAGGTTTCTTGCCCGAAAAATAATTTTGCGATATCTACCAAATTGCAGGACATTCCACCAAGGAATGCCCGTTCAATATGAAAACGAAGGGACACCAACAAGTACTACTAATGCAAGAAGTATCCACCTTGGGAGTAGGAAAGAATACGAACAATGAAGCAACCTCAGGAGGGTACCATAACAACCAACACAAACGAGTTGGTAAGAACAATAATAATAACAATAATGGGGTCGAAGCCGGATATAGTACGATCCGATTTGACAGTCAATTATACAATGTCATGCGTGTAACCTCTAGGGACACTTCACCAAAAATTGCACTATGAAGGGAACACTATAGTTGTTGTGTGGATGATGTGGCCCTAGAGATCACGAGGATTCAAAATGCCCTAAGCCTAGGGTGAAGCTTTTAAATATAGAAACATGTGATGATGAAGAGACATTAGTCATCACTCGCACACAAGTGAAAATGTATCCAAATTCGGAGGAGGAAAAGAAAAGGTTGCAGCAAACATGATCAAAATTAGAAAAAGGAATGAAGGCTGAAAAATCACAACCGAAGGACACTATCGACACCTCAAGGAGGAACCTGGCAGAACAAAATAGCATACGGTAGGTAATGCAAGTCAAGCTTACCATGAAGCTAAAAGACCTTACAATGCCTCAATTATAGACTACAATCTTGAACATGCCACCATCCTTGAAGTTGATGGAAGAGCTAGGAAAAGACACACAAGGTGGAAGTGGAACGACTATAGTGGACCAAATGCTACTTGCGCTCACCACAAGAAGATATCCTACAATATTAGAAATGGGTATTCTACAAACCATCCTCACAGACACAATCATAGATGGAGGGTCAAGAGTGAATGTACTACTGAAAGATACATGGAAGAAGCTCGGGCAACCTATGCTATGGCCATCTAAATTTCAGCTTCTCGTCGTTGATCAACACTGGATCAAACCCCTAGGGACTCTGATAGCACAACCAGTAATGATTGGGACACAACCATTTTTATTGGACTTTGTGCTTATACAATTGAAAAGGAAAGGGTACGATGCTATCCTCAGACAGGGTTGGCTCATACAAGCAAAAGTAAAACACGAATGGAAAAAGAAAACCTTGTCCAGAGAAGGAAGAGGTCGTAGATTTATAATTGACATACATACACAAGTGGTAAGAGAGGAGGCAATATCATCTGATTCTAAACGTGAAGGCGAAGGAGATGACAAAGGAAAGAAATGAATGGAGCCAAATGAAGAAGGAATCCTAAGATTGGAAGGAGGGTCCAACAATGAGGACCTCAATTCGGTGAACGACTTACTCCATTGGCAAATAGAGGACTATGAGCTCTTTTCGAGATATAAGATGTTAGGGGTCAAGGATGGAAATAAATGAGAGGAAAATGAATATCTGAAGGAATATAGAGAAGTAAAGGAAGAAGCGCAGATAGATGAAACACCTGCACATACATTTAGTGAAGACAAGCCTATTAAATACGATGAACCCACAGTAAAAATGATGAACTTAGGGGACGAGGCTAACCCAAAAAATATATTTGTGCGAGATGACTAGAATCCAGTTTTGAAAGCGACAGAGTTTAAAATATTTGTGGAATATAAGGATGTTTTTTCCTGGATGTATAAGGACTTGAAAGGGGAACCACCGAAATTATGCGTTCATTGCATCCCACTGATAGGAGCAATATCTATATGGAAGCGATCATACTAGATGAACAAAAATTAAGTGGCACGGGTTAGTGATAAGATCAACGAAATGTATGAAGAAGCATTATTTTTAGGGTACAGATAGGTGAGTGGGTATTTGTTGATGTCAGTTTTTGTACCACTACATGACATATAGCAATTGAACATCTAATACGAGGTATCGAACACACAATTCCTCTCTTGAAAAGTTAATACTTATGCAGACATAAGCAAGAACTCCAATGTTCCTTACACCTGTGGATACTAACTCAATATATCGATGTGATTTGCTATTAATCGCGTAGGTGGGCTTACGGTATTCATTCGAAGATAACTTTGTGGTACTTCGCTCGCTTGACTTGTTCTTTTCTCCTTGATCACTTCCATTTTCAACTACTCCTACCACTAAATGCTTATTGATGTACTACTACTCCTATAGATGGAGAAATTGGGAAATGGACAGGGATCTAACCAAATGAAAGCTTGCCGGTAGTGGTACCTCCATTAGTGTGATGATTCTAAGGGATACTCTTAGGATTTTCCCACTGATATCGATCTTCCAACCCAACTTAAAGTACAAGCAGAAAGATGATATGCAAGTAGAACTTAGGAGCGATTGGACTAGATTACCACACAAGGCTTCCTAACAAGCCGCTAGGATACTAGTGGCCTAGTATATAGGTCCCTATCAAACATACACTAACATCACCATACAATTAGCCGTCTACTTCTACTCTAGCAACATGAAATGAAATCCTACTTTTAATTTGAGAGATGAGAAGAACCATGCAATACACCAAAATGATCATATATATCCACCATGCAAGTCACAACAATGAATAGAGAACAATTTTGATAGTATTTTGGCCACAATTCTCCAACATAGCTCCCTCACAAATGAGAGCAAAATGACCTTATATAGAGACTCCAAATTACAATGAATGGCCGAGATAAAGAGGCAAAATCAAGGCCCAAGATTATATCTTACAAACCCTAATTAGGGTTACCATTATTCAACCAATTACATGAGGGCACCAACTTTGTGGGCCAATGAGAAAATTACAATACTTTGTCAACCAATGAGAACATAGGACACTTGGCATGATTTGATTGCATGCACATGAAAGTGCCACCTCATCAACCTTATCTTATAAATTTATTCAATCCTTGAGACCAGGTGAAGCCTTGGATGCTTGAGCTTGTCCTTAGAAACTTTATAATCACCACTCGAACTTGCTTGTACTTGATGTCCTGACCTTGAAAGGATGAGGTCTTCATGCACTTGGGGTAATCTTGTCTTGGCCTCGATGGCTTCCTTGGATGCGAACTTCTTTGCAACTTGAAAGCCAACTTGCTCTTGTCCACCACCTTGAAATCAAACTTAATCTTCCCCATTATCCTTGCCTTCTTGGTCTTCCAACCTTCCTGTTCGAATTCAACCAAGCTAGCTTGCACAAATAGCCAAGCCTTGCCTAGCCTCAAATATTTTCAAATCTCTTATACTAATCCACTCTCTCTTGAAATTGCGGGGCTTCTTGAATCTTAATCTTCAATCAAATTCGCCCCTCACCCGATTTCATTCTTCGCAAAAGCTCGCACTTCAACCTTTGCCATCTTGCAATCAACTAGAAGGGCTAGGACCCCATGTGGAATTGCTTCTAGTTTTGCACTACCCCAAGTTGTACTTCTAGATTTTCACTTATAATTCTAGCCCAATCTAATTTGCCCCTTCCATTTGCAATTTCATCAATAAAGAAGTACATCTAGTTTTTGGATTGCATACCTTGAGCTAGGCCCATGATCTGGCTGAGAAGCACCATGAGATTGCCATATTCTGATTTGAAGTCTGCCACTATGAGCGTCAATGATCTGGTGACTCCTTTCTTTCCTTTGTGTAGCCAATTCTGCTTTTGTAGATCTTTGCCATGGGGAATTGTCCTTCCTTTAGTCGATCCTTTACCTATATCATATTTACTGTACCGACATTGGTATTTGTTATTCGCCTCATTTTTTAGAAGAAAGTTGTTTTGGACATCATATTGTCTTTTTCTTTTTTAGTATTTGTTCCCTTAGGATTCTTGCTTGCACTAACATCTACCATCCTAAACACTTATTTGTGCCCCTTCGTTCTAAGTGATATGGACTACCCTTATCAATCTCTACCCTTCTTTCTATCAATGGATTCTACACTTATTTCTACCTCACCAAGTCCTATCACTACAGTTATCAATCTCCAATCTTCAACCTATGATGGGACTAACACTTATTTCTGCCTCACCATTATCTTCGGATGGAATACACTTATATCTCCCAACTTCAACCTAGGGTGGTTTAGCTTATTTTTGCCTCTTCAAATGTGATTTCACCATCACAAATTTTTAAAAAAATATCACTGAAAAAAATTGAGATTTTCGAAAAAATCCAAATCTAACAAAACTTTCATTTTTTGAAAATTACTCCAAGTTTATACAATTATATCCAAATTTTCAAAAAAATTGTCTAAGTACAAAATTCACAATTTTATCTTGCCAAGTGTTGTTCTTTGAAATTTGTTTGGCCTAAAGATAAAATTAGTCGTTCTGGAAAATCAAGTTAAAATCGGGCGAAAACAAACATAAACCTTTCTCCCTCCAAGCTCGAAGATGTCCAAGAAGTAAAATTTTCTAAGATCGAAATTTTTTTGAACAACTTCAAGAAATTTTGCCAAGGCAATCCAAAAAAAAGGGGATCCCCAAAATTTTTGGGGCGATGGTGTGAAAACTTCACAGTAGCTAGCATCAACCCAAAGAAATGTTCCTGAACATTTCAAGAAATAAGTAACTTAGAACAAAAATCTTAGGATGGCCTATCCAGTCTATCTGAAAATCTACTTAAGGACAAGCACTCAACAAGGAAATAACTCTCAAGTTGATCCTAAGCACCTTGACCATAAGTTACCCACATGTGTGCAAATGATTTATTTCCCACTCGACAAGAACTTGATACTCTCTCAGATCCATTGAACTTAGCTACTCTCTCAGATCCATTGAACTTAGCTATTATAATATCCTTACTTCAAAATCAACCTGGATAGAGCCCCACTGCTAGTCTAGCATCTATAGCCCCGACGGAGTTATCGCTTTGGGACGACAATCATGGTTCTACCTTTAATGATTATTTTTATAGCACCAGTAGAGATGATTGCACACCCTTGAACCAAATTTCATCTTTATTTTCACTTTGATACTACTTTTTCTCTTTTTTCATGATACCTCTCTCTCTCTCTCTCTCTCTCTCTCTCTCTCTCTCTCATAATCTTTTTGTTTAGCTTGCAGGCATTGAAGCTTGTGAAGGGTTTTGAAGACCACAATGGCGCTGAAGCAAGTGTATGATTTTACTAAATCCAATTTCACTTCAAAACACCAAGAACTTAGAGTAATTAAAAGTGAGTAGAATGTTGTAACCATGTCAATGATAACTTAAGAACCTCCATCAAGTTTGACCCAAATTTAGTACAAGTCCTACCATAGACCAACGACTAAGCACATCCTTAAATCTTTGAACCTTGTTAAATGTATTCAAGAAATGAACAAGATAGACTCTGTTTTGTCACCAAAAATGTAAAATCTACACACCTCACCCATGAGTGATAACATGGACCCCCCCTTGCTCTTGCAAAGGCCCAAAACCAAAACTGTTCTCCAACTGAGGGAAGCTAAAAGATCCCAAGTCAAAAGATTTGATGCAAATCAAACTTGAGCTTCCTCACAACACCTAAACTAAACAAGTGAAAGAAAACTACTCTAATCCTCGGGCCAAACATTACAAGACAAATCTATCGTAACTATGTACAAGAATCTAAAGGGACAACACTAACCAATCTAATATATACACTGGATCTAATGTGGTTTCTCAAGATGTTCAAAAGTAACAAGGTTTGGGTGATAGTTCTCAATTTCACAAACTCATCCTTGTACTTTGAAAAAAAAAAAAAAATTGTCACCTCAAACTCAAACTCTAGAAAATTATCATGCAGGACCAACAATTGAGGCAACTCATAGGGTCCATGATTAATCCAAATACAAGTTGTTTCTCCAGAATTTCCATAATCAAAATAAAAACTTTCAAACCTTTTATCTTTAAGAGTAGGGAAAGAAACAACCTGGTGTGCTTCAGGTGGTAACTCTTGTTTAAACCTCAATTGATCATCCAAAGCTTCAGGAGGTCGCAATTGGTGATGAATTTTCCCTCTAACATCCACATCGGACTCATTGGTAGTCCAGGCAGGATCAATCTTGGAATAAAGCTCTTGAAATATCATCTTTGGGGGCTTGTCCCTGTGAACAGTGAACCATGAATCCTTGTGAATTTCCTCAGTTATATCCTCAAAAATCAAGCATTTTTTGATATTCTCCCCATCAAACACCTCTCCAAGTTGCTCGAACACAATATCCAACTGTAGCATCAACCCAAATTGTTCTTTGTTTTCCTTTTCCATGGGAGCAACTTGATCACCACTCAACAATCATTGCATATCCTTGCCAATAGAAGCTTCATCATCTAACATGTAATTTCCCTTTGAACTCTCTTTAGGAACATCTTGCCATTCTTTATATAGACTCTCACCAAACATAGCATCTTCAAGACTAGTAGGAGAACCATCATACGTCTTTGTGAGTTACCCATCAGCTTCCATTTCAAGTGGCAAAATTTCTGGAGGTTGGAGTTGATGGTGAATCATGCCACTTGCAACAACTTGATCACCTTGAAAGGTTTCAGGCAATGAATCCTTTTGTATTTCTTTAGCAAGATCTTCAAGCATCCCCCCAAAGAACATAGTGGAGATAGTGCCTTGTATTTTTTCCTCATATCTTGATTCTCTTGTGATATCTTGTAATTCCTTGTTCAACTCACCCACTTGATTATCTTCCTCTTCAAGGATATTTGAAACTTCTTGCAACCCATCCCCAAAAGTCACCCCTTGAATTATGCATGAAGGCTGACCAAAGATTTCCTCTTCGTCCACCTTTTGATGTTCCATTTGTAGTTCTTTGTGTGCCCTCACATGTTGACCTTTGCCTACCATCCTTTCTCTCTCTTGGATAAATTCAGTTGTTTCCTCGATTTTCTTGTCAACCTCTCCACCTCATGATATAATGTGTGAAGGTTCATCCACTTGGTTATCTTGAAAATTAGAATCAATCATATCATCTTGATAAATCTTACCCTCTTCATTCTTTGGTTTCCAACTTAAAAGTTGAAAGAAATCTTTACCACACCCCACTAATATCATCTTGATAAATCTTACCCTCATACCAAGCCAATTGAAACTTGACCAAGTCAATGGTGTCTTGGCAAGATGGGCAAGTAGGCTCTGAATGTGAAAGACTGTGTACACTGCACCAAGAACTTCTTCCACATGTTTTTCGGATCCCTATTGATATCTTCTTTGCAATTACTAAAATCTTCCTCTAAATTGACAAAAACTGCAGGCTCATGTACTTGTGAAAAAGAAAATTTTCCTCTTAATGCCAAGTCCACTCTCAAGAATTCATCTCCTCATGATCTGTAGTACCATGTACCCTGCACTTCCCTGATGTTGCAATTTGAGAAATATCCAATGGAGGTAACCTTTTGTTCAAATCAAACCAAATGGGAAGAACATCCACCTCCCTGTCCATTGAGAAACCTTTCTTTTTTGAATTTTTTGATTTTATTTTTGGATTTTCACTTTAAAACAGATCTCATCTCAAATCTAGCTTTGAAAGCTTACTCCTCATCAATCTCTGCTCTGAATTTCCAAGTTGATCTAAGAATGAAAGTCATTCACGCCCTCCTTTAGCGCCAGATAATGTTGATGGCTCAATGATGGAGGGTATGTGCCTCACCAATGCTCCAATTTCCTTGAGAATGAATTTAAATTCAGCCCTCCTTCTAGTGCCAGATAATGTTGATGGTGCAATGATGGAGGGTATGTGCCTCACCAATGCTCCAATTTTCTCAAGAATGAATTTAAATCAGCCATCCCTCTAGCGCTAGATAATGTTGATGTCAGTTTTTGTACCACTACATAACATATAGAAATTGAACATTTGATACGGGGTATCAAACACACAATTCCTCTCTTGAAATGTTAATACTTATGTAGACATAAGCAAGAACTCCAATGTTCCTTACCCTTGTGGATACTAACTCAGTATGTCGATGTGATTTGTTGGTAATCACCTAGGCGGGCTTACGTTATTCATTCAAAGATAACTTGGTGGTACTTCGCTCGCTTGACTTGTTCTTTTCTTCTTGATCCTTCCACTTTCAACTACTCCTACCACTAAATGCTTATGGCTCTACTACTACTCCTATAGATAGAGAAATTAGGAAATGGACAGGGATATAACCAAATGAAAGCTTGCCAGCGGCGCCACCTCCATTGGTGTGATGATTCTGAAGGATACTCTTAGGATTGTCACACTGACACCTATCTTCCAACCCAACTTAAAGTACAAGCGGAAAGATCATATGCAAGTAGAAGTTAGGAGCGATTGGACTAGATTACCACACAAGGCTTCCTAACAAGCTGCTAGGATGCTAGTGGCCTACTATATAGGTCCCTATCAAACATTCACTAACATCACCATACAATTAGCTATCTACTTCTACTCTAGCAACATGAAATGAAATCCTACTTTTAATTTGAGAGATGACAAGAACCATGTAGTACACCAAAATGATCATGTATATCCACCATGCAAGTCACAACAATGAATAGAGAACAATTTTGATAGTATTTTGGCAACAATTCTCCAACATAACTCCCTCACAAATGAGAGAAAAATGGCCTTATATAGAGGCTCCAAATTACAATGAATGGTCGAGATTAAGAGGCAAAATCAAGGGCCAAGATTATATCTTACAAACCCTAATTAGGGTTACCATTATTCAACCTGCTACATGAGGGCACCAACTTTGTGGGCCAATGAGAAAATTACAATAATTTATCAACCAATGAGAACATAGGACACTTGGCATGATTTGATTGCATGCACATGAAAGTGCCACCTCATCAACCTTATCTTATAAATTTATTCAATCCTTGAGATAAGGTGAAGCCTTGGATGCTTGAGCTTGTCTTTAGAAACTTTCTCATCACCACTCGAACTTGCTTGTACTTGATGTCCTGACCCTGAAAGGTTGAGGTCTTCATGCACTTGGGGTAATCTTGTCTTGGCCTCGATGGCTTCCTTGGATGCGAACTTCTTTGCAACTTTAGAGCCTTTCTCTTGTCCACTACCTTAAAAATCGAACTTAATCTCCCCCATTATCCTTGCCTTCCTGGTCTTCCAACCTTCCCCTTCGAATTCAACCAAGCTAGCTTGCATGAATAGCCAAGCTTTGCCTAGCCTCAAATATTTTCAAATCTCTTTTACTAATCCACTCTTTCTTGAAATTGCAGAGCTTTTTGAATCTTAATCTTCAATCAAATTCACCTTTCACCCGATTTCATTCTTCACCAAAGCCCGCACTTCAACCTTTGCCAACTTGCAATCAACTAGAAGGGCTAGGACCCCATGTGGAATTGCTTCTAGTTTTGCACTGCCCTAAGTTGTAATTCTAGATTTTCACTTATAATTCTAGCCCAATCAAATTTTCCCCTTCCATTTGCAATTTCATCAATAAAGAAGTACATCTAGTTTTTGGATTGTATACCTTGAGCTAGGCCCATGATCCGGCCGAGAAGCACCATGAGATCGCCATATTCTGATTTGAAGTCTGTGACTGTGATCCTTGATGATTTGGTGACTCCTTTCTTTCCTTCGTGTAGCCAATTCTGGTTTTGTAGATCTTTTCCATGGGGAATTATCCTTCCTTTAGTTTGTCCTTTACCTATATCATATTTACTGTACCAACATTGGTATTGGTTATTCGCCTCATTTTCAAGAAGAAAGTTGTTTTGGGCATCAATTCGTCTTTGTCTTTCTTAGTATTTGTTCTCTTAGGGTTCTTTCTTGCACTAACATCTACCATTCTAAACACTTATTTCTGCCCCTTCATTCTAAGTGATATGGACTACCCTTATTGATCTCCAACCTTCTTTCTATCAATGGATTCTACACTTATTTCTACCTCGCCAAGTCTTATCACTACACTTATCAATCTTCAATCTTCAACTTAGGACGAGACTAACACTTATTACACTTATATCTCCCAACTTCAACCTATGGTGGTCTAACTTATTTCTGCCTCTTCAAATGTTCTATCATGGATTCTACCCTTATCAATCTCCAATCTTCAACCTAGGATGGGATGATGAAGTGGTGGATGATGAATGCAATAAGAATCAAGAGAAGCAAAACTAGACAAGAACAAAAGAGCGAAATCCACTTAAGGACCACTTTCAACTCTAAATGAATTGAACTTACCTTTACCAATGGTTGGGTCTTCTTTTAAATTTTGGATCAAACCTAAGAATTTCAAGCCCTTTGCAAATATTGATGCCCTAGCTAAAGAAATCAAAATTTTGCCCACTTGAAATTGCCCATGCATGTGCCAAAAAATTAGACTTTAATTGCCTATTTCCTTTGCCAAATAATATTGTCTAGATCTTATGCAAAATCGCAGCTCCTCAAGAAAATCAGACTTCCACAAATTTCAACTCCACAAAATTTGGCTCCACAAAGTTTGTAGCACTCTATGGAAATCATACCTCAATCAAGAATCATCTAAAGCAAGAAAAATTAGATCTGCCTTATAAAAATTGCCAAGAAAGAAGAGTTGCTCCCACATGCAAATCTACCCTTTGCCAAAAATCGTCCAAGGAGGAAGAGCTACACCAAGCATGGAAGAGGAAGATGGAAGAGCTACCCAATTCACTTGCCTTCTCTAGCTGGCCGATTTGCTCCTAGGAGAGGAAAAAAAGCAAAAAACATTAATTAGTGCACATTTGGCCTAGATTAAATGATAAGCCAAAAATTAATTTTGCTACAATGAGATTTGCATTATTAAATTGTTGGTTAGACCAAAATTGCAAAAATAAAATTATTAAAGCCTTGGAGTTGCTAAACGTTTTCATTTAATGACAATTTAGTAATTAATATATCATTAAAATCGGATTTGGCAAGCCAAAATTGATTTTTCCAATTTTAAATTACTAATCACTTTAAAGATTTAAAATCTTCAAGGCAAAATTAACCCATTTAAAGCCAATTTTTTTGCAATTTAATCCAAAATCAAATTTTCCATGCAATTTTAATTTTTAATTTTAACCAAAATAAAATCATTTCTCTAGAGTCTACAATCAATTTTCCCATTTGATTTCACCATCACAAAATTTATTTATTTTTCAGTGAATAAATTCAAGATTTTCCAGAAAACCCAAATCTAACAAAAAATTTGTGTTTTGAAAATTACAAGTTTATACAATTATATCCAAATTTTCAAAAAAATCATCTAAGTACAAAGTTCACAATTTTATCTTGCCAAGTGTTGTTCTTTGAAATTTGTTTGGCTTAAATATAAAATTGGTCATTCTGGAAAATCAAGTTAAAACCGAGTGAAAATAAACCTAAACCTTTCTCGAGCTCGAAGACGTCCAAGAAGTAAAATTTTCTAAGATCGGCAATTTTTTTAACAACTTCAAGAACTTTTGCCAAGGCAATCCAAAAAAAGGGGTCCCCAAAATTTTTGGGGCGATGGTGTGAAAACTTCACAACATCTAGCATCAACCCAAAGAAATGTTCCTGAACATTTCAAGAAATAAGTAACTTAGAACAAAAATCTCAGGATGGCCTATCTGGCCTATTTGAAAATCTTCTTAAGAACCAGCACTCAACAAGGAATTAACTCTCAGGTTGATCCTAAGCACCCTAACCATAAGTTACCCACGTGTGTGCAAATGATTTATTCCCTGCTTGACAAGAACTTGATACTCTCTCAGATCCATTGAACTTAGCTATTGGAATATCCTTACCTCAAAAGCAACTTGGATAGAGCCCAGTTGCCAGTCTAGCATCTATAGCCCCGACGGAGTTATCGTTGTGGCACGACAATCATGGTTCTACCTTTAATGATTATTTTTATAGCACTTGTAGAGATGGTTGCACATCGTTGAACCAAATTTCATCTTTATTTTCACTTTGATACTACTTTTTCTATTTAATTATGATACTTTTCTCTTCTTTTTTCCTTTATCTTTTTGTTTGGCTTGCAGGCATTGAAGCTTGTGAAGGGTTTGGAAGACCACAGTGGCGCTGAAGTAGGTGTATGATTTTACTATCCAATTTCACTTCAAAACACCAAGAACTCAGAGTAATTAAGTGTGAGTAGAATGTTGTAACCATGTCAACGATAACTTAAGAACCTCCATCAAGTTTGACCCAAATTTAGTATAAGTTCTACCATAGACCAAGACTAAGCACATCCTTAAATCTCTGAACCTCGTTAAATGTATTTAGGAAATGAACAAGATATACTCCATTTTGTCACCAATAATGTAAAATCTACACACCTCGCCCACGAGTGATAACATGGACCCCCTTTTGCTCTTGCAAAGGCCCAAAACCAAAACTGCTCTCCAACTGAGGGAAGCTAAATGACAACAAAGTGGAAGGCTCTTGGAATGGTGTACACCATGCAAAAGTTTAGACATTATCTACTAGCGACTCCATTTGTATTTTATGTAGATCATCAAGTTGTATTATACCTCGTGAACAAACTGATCATCCAAGGATGGATAAGAAGATGGCTACTATTGTTACAGGAGTTTATATTTAAAATTTTGGTACAGCCTGGGAAAATCCATGTAAGCACGGATCATTTATGAAGGATCAAATCGGGAGAACCACTGGAGGGAGTCAATGATGATTTTCCCAACGCACAACTATTCTAGATTGTCGTACTACCATCCTGGTACGTGAGTATCAGGGAATATCTTTCGACGAGGCAATTTCCTATGGGAATGCCGCCAAATGAGAAAAGGAAATTAGTGCTGAGAAGTTGAATGTTTCAATTAATTAACGAATAAATGTATAAGATGGGACCCAACCAAATTTAACGACGATGTGTTCTAGAGGAAGAAATATCGAAGGTGTTCAAAGAAGCATATGCAGGACCCACAGGAGGACATATGTGGTCAAATACAACTATGTGGAAGATACTTCTGGCAGGATAATGGTGGCTAAATGTGCACAATGACACTAGGGAGTGGGTCGTTGCATACAATACATGTTAGAGGGTTGGAAAACCACTGAAGAGGGATTTCATGCCTTTGAACCCTTCACATGCACAAGAATTCTTCGAAGGTTGGGGGTTAGACTTTGTCAGACCCCTCAAGGTGATCAAAACCTGGAGATGCAAGTACAATGTTGTAACAACAAAGTACCTTACCAAGTGAGTACCTTACCAAGTGGGTAGAGGCACAAGCCCTACCAGACAATTTTGTATTAAGCACGACGAGATTCATCTTCAAGCAAATCATCACAAGATACATAATCTCGCTACAGTTGACAAGCGACCATGAAGGACATTTCATCAATCACGTCATCTAGCTACTAACCACAGAGCTCAAAATATACCATTCTCTATCGAGCCTATACTATCTTAGAGAAAACGAACAAATGGAAGCCACAAACAAAATCTTGGTTGTAGTAATCTACAAGTCTTGCGTAGTTGAAGGTGAGGATTGGGAGGAAAAGCTACCATCGACATTATGGGCATATCGTACCTTGTACAAAGTGACCACAGGAAACACTCCATTCCAGCTAATGTATGGTCTAGAAGTCGTGGACCAATAAAGATCATGGTACCAAGTCTGCGAATAGCAACTGAAAACAAGTTGGGAGATATGGAGAGTTTTAGGGAAAGATTGCACAACCTGAATAAACTTGACAAACGACGATTACAAGCACAATGAGTTACTTAAGTTTCACAGTGCAGATGTAAGGTGTGGCATGAGAAGAACTTAATATGAAACAAGTTCTAGCTAGGTCAATTAGTTTTAAAATATAATGGGCGCAACGAGATCAAAAACTGAGCAAATTCAAGGTGAATGGGTCGAGCCATATTAAATTCATGACGTGGGTGATAATAGAGCAATAAAGCTATGGACGCTGGATGGAAAGGAGGTGACGGATGTAGTAAATGGGTTGAAATAAAAAATATATCATGAAAGGAATAATGCCCTTGGAGAGAATAAGAACCGGACGAACAACTCAAAAGCAGTCTAAAAATATATTAAGGATAAATAGTAGATAACAGTAATATTTGTATATATAAATAAATAAAAATAATAATTATAAAAATTAGATAGAGATGGCAGCAAGAAGAAAGAGATAAAAATGTGTACACTATATGGAAAGGAGAAAAACAATGAGGAGGCTTGGAAAGCACCGTATGACCAAGTAGGAAATAAAAGCAAATCTACCATACAAAGAGGGATTGATAACGTATGATGAACTTAACAAGGAGAGGTTAATAGCATATCGTACAATGTACAGACTTGGGAGGCAAGAACCATCGTATGGACACAGAAGGCAGAGCAAGGAACATTGCAAGCCAAGACAAAATATCATATGGCTAGAAACAAAAGGGGGAACATAGCATACAGGGTAAAAAGTTGCTAATAGGTATCAAAACATACCGTATGATCATAACCATGGCAATGGAAAGGGAAACATTAAGAATGCTTTACAAGATACCTGACAACTGTAAACATTAAGGACATCATACGACTATGATAACTTGAACACAAACCACCTGTGCAAGCCATCGTACGACTATAAGGACATAGGGAATCAAAGTGATTGTAAAACAAGTGACTATTACATAATGGGGGACTACCGTACGGACTTGAAGGAAGATCATGTGGTCAGTAGAAGACTAAGAACATCACTATAAGGCACAAAGAAAAAATCAAGGAGATACCATCCAACAGGAGGTTACAGACTTAAAGAGAAGAAAGTGCAAACTACTGTACGACCTTCACGGAATCCAAGTCACCATAACACCATGTCGTGGAAAAGATTAAACTTACCGTATGACTATAGGACAAGTTTTGTAGGAACACTAAGCAGTTTGGGGTGACTGTACGACCATACAGGCAGGATGGAAGTGTAGTGGTGACGCATGTTTTTGGATACTATATGGTAAGGATAAACACTAACTGGAGATCCACATCGTTATAAAATATCATACCATACGATTGGGAGGGGAGGTATTAAGAGCACAGTACAAAAAACATCAACAGAGAAACAAAGTGCACAACATACAAATTGGATAAATAAACATCAGAGGCCCTATAGGCAACAAGGAAAATGACTTGGAGTACATAAAGTCAACCCATAGAGGCAGTACCTCCCATACATAACACAAGTAAAAGACATCATGGCTGATTAAGAGAGCAAAAGAGAAAGCATCATACAAGCATAACAAGAATTGGGACCATCATTTTATGGCTGGACTCATGCAAAGGACTGGCAAACGGTAGTTGTGAAACCGTTTCACCATTTGCAACCGTTTTTGACGAGAAAAGGACAAAAAGGGAAGAGAGTGTGGAAGAAGAAAATAGAAAAAGATTCATCAAGCAACACAATGAACAAGAATGTACAGGCTTTACCATCAGGAGTGCGGATTGTAGGCAATACTTGCAAAAAGAAGGCAATGGCACAACCTTCTGTAATTACGCACCTCAAACCTCAGAATGTGGTGTTCGAGGGTTTGAATGGATTAGAGTGTAGGAAGTGGTGGCAGGAAGCCCCAAATGACCACTTTGCGAAGGAAAGCATACAAAGGGCATAGGTGGAATGGGAGTTGTAGATGTCGGTGTTCTACATTCTTGACTTCGAGGGTTTTCTCTGCACCATGTTAGAAGCCTACGATCGATTTTTCAGAATAAGTTCATTTCCATACCTAGGACAAAGTCTCGTGATATCTTTTAGAGCCACAGACTTCACCAAGGTGTTCAACATACCAAGTCATGCGTAGCGAGGAAGAAAAATTAGTAACAAGCCAAAGAAATTGAGTTAGGAAGTAAAGGCGCAGCTGGTAGAACTAGTATGTGGCAGATGGCCTCAGGTAGAAAATGAAGCCTTAATGGATAATTCAAAGGGAAGGGAATTGAAAAAATCCGATGTGCAGGAAGGACACTAGCGTTGTCTGATGGACTTAGTGCAAAGTAGACTCACTGGTTTGAGTAGGGCATCAAACATCTCATTTTTATAGGTGACCATGATGAACAACATCAATAATGGTAGAGTATATGACTGGGCATCTTTATTGGTTGAGCGCATGAATGAGTTCATGACACTGCAACACAAAATATTTTATATGTCGCACTACGCCATTAGTCTATTTCTCGATGCTACAACACGGATGATAAATAATGATAGATTGGAGATCAAGCTAGGCCTGACAGAACCAAGGGAGCCTCTGATCATGCAGTGAAAACACCTTGATACTCCAAGAGGGCAGAAGGCCATCAGATAGAAGAGGTTGCAGTAGGAGGTAGAGAGATCAGAGTAGGGGAACACTGATAGTGGGAGGAAGGACACATCCTCCGAGGACACTGATGACTCAGAGGAGGAAATGAAGGACGAGGAAAATGATGATGTCGAGGTTATCACAACACTAACACTATTATTTCTGAGGTCCCTCACACTTACATCTCACTCGCTTTTAGCCCCTGCAGGCATTCATATTCCTAGGTTTGGACAGTTTAGGCAGCTTATGGTTATGACTCTAGTCACCATAGCAACCAGACCAGCAGCATGGCCAACACCCTAGCCATTAGTCCGACCAACAACATTAGCACCTTTAGGGGTTGTTGAGCCTTCAGTTGATCGAGAGGCTTTTCTAGCTACAGTCATAGTTCTACTGGAGATAGGGGATGAGACGCACAACCACAGTTATACCCGATGATGAGGTAGAGACACAAGAGGGAATGATGGAGGTACCTACACAGGCAAAATAGAAAAAAGTGATAGAGGTACTTATACATGCAGGAACGGGTGAGGATTTGAGGACACCTAATGTTCACTTGGATGTAGTTGGCTCAGATGTAGTGGTCACAGTAGACACAACATTGTTAGCAATGCCAGTAGTAGAGGAGCTGAGCAAGGCTAGCAGATCTCAAAAACTAAGCACATACTTGAGTACGAGGTTTAACCGAATACTAGCACCACTATCGTCATGCATTCTTTCACCTGTGAGACCTCAAAAGGAGACTTTATTGGTACATAGACATAGGTGGAGGAGAGTCGTCTGATGGAGATCAATGAGATGCCACATCCATCGGCAGATAGCACTGCAAAGCAGATGATAGATGCAATAAAGACAACTATGGGTACTCAATAGCCTATAGTAGGGTCGAAGATAGCAATGGGAGAGGGTGTTGAGACATTTCTAGCTGATGTAGTAACTTAGGCTCGCTAAGTGGTGGTCTCTGCGCAAAAACATGCTTTGGATTAAGTCGTAGCTAGAGCATGTCATATCCTTCATGAGAGTAGGGTGCTCAATTGCCTTTTCAGTCTGCTTTAAGGAATGTGGGTAGCTTAGAGTAGAGACTTCAGATATGCAGTAGGATTGGGCCACCACCAAAGAGCCAGTTGTGGAGAGCTACATAGAAACTCTAACTCGTGAGGTAGTCCAGATATATTTTTATGCTTATTATGCTCTTCGGAGGAGCCAGATAGCGACAGAGAGGGCTCATGAGGAGTCAGCTACCAGGTTAATAGTAGTGAAGGCAGACCTAACTACAAAGAGAGTAGCTCGAGAGTTAGAAAGAATAGCCTGGGAGTCTGAGAGGATAACATTTATGGCTCAACTAGATGAGATTAGGAGGGAGAAGAGTTAGCTACAACATGAGTTAGCAGAAAAGGAGGTAGAGCTTGCCTAGATGATGCAATTGGCCTTGGAAATTCAAATGCGGGCTGAAGCAAACTTGGAGATACGGACCAAGCAAGTGCGTGAGCTACAAGCGAATCTGAATGAGCTTAGAGCATAGAGGACGTCTACTACACTAGAGACACATCCCTCTTCTTCTGAGTTGGTTGAATTTTTATGTAATTAGTGTTTGAGTCATATTTTGAGTTTTGATGTATAAGTTGTCTCTATTTTGTCGTCTGGAGACGGCTTTACTTTTTGGGGGGGATGTCGGTAAAAACCATGTTGTAGCCAATAGGTAGAGTTGGTATTCGAAAGGTTGTGTGACGGTTGAGTTACCTTTTCGAGAAGTATGTGTACATCGTCTGAATGAATTTATGGAGCATCATTGTAATTTGAATGCATATGTGCTTATATGAATAAATTGTATCACATTCAAATCTACTAATGCGATAAGTATTTGTTTACCCTATACAGTAAACAGTATGCACCTATAAATTCTTATCTCTCCATCTTCGATTTTCTAAATAATATGTTCTATTTTTTTTCCAAGTTGTGCATGTAGCCTAGAACCAACAATTCCATGATGAAATAGAAGCTTGGGCAAGAAGATCGAACCAAGTTGAACAAATGGATGTTGAAGAAGGTTCATGACTTAACAGTATAGAAGCTCGCAATGAAGTTGGAGAAGCGCCAAGATTGGTTTCTCCTATTGGTGTGGATGAACATATAAAACTAGCTCAAACTATAAAGAAGAAAATCACTTATAGAAAATTAGATCATTTACTTACAATGGAAGTGGAAAAATTGAGAACACTTGTTAATATAAAACCCTTAAGTCTTTCTAAGAAGGGGGCCTTGAATAAGATAACAAGAGAAATAACGAATCAATTTGATAATGTAGAAACACTTGAAAAAGCCCAAATACTTTATCTTTTCTTATAGGAAAAAACTTACAAGAGCCGTTAAAATTGTTGAGTTTAGATGCATTAAAAAAGAGAAATTTCTAACAAGCAAAGTGATATTATTGAAAATGGTAGGATAGGTTTGAGCTCTTTAGGAAATCAATATTGAACTAAAGATAAGACTATTGCAAGAAAAGTTATGTTGACATCCATTTTTGGTAATGCGATACCTCGAAATAGAAAAATATCTTAAATTTCATCACATATTTGTTTGTCTTTGGAAGGAAATTGGGCAATTATATATACAACTCATTGTGATGGGATTCACGATGGAATCAAGAATTTGGTAATATCATTTTGGAATGATAATATTCGTCCTTCATCAAGCACTAGAAAGATTGAAGTTGTCAGACACAAGGTTAGAGCTAATCAATACAAACATCGTACAAAACATTGGTTGGACACAACACAACATGAGAAGTGTCTCGTTTTGTAATTCAAATCCTAATATAAAGATTGAAGTCATATTATGTCAAGAGAAATAAAGTGTCTGAAACTTGTTGTCGTTATCATATTGAATTTGATTTCCACAATCAAGTTTACTAAATGTTTGTAGAATATATTTTTTGTTATCAAAATGCTTCTCCTAGTAGACAAAGTAAGTTCATCTCATCCATTTTATGTGACAAAATAGATGATGCAATTGGTCAAATAAATAACATAAGAGGAATATGTGAAGCATGTGCTGATTTGGCTTTTTTATTTTAAAAAATAAAAATATTGATGTCACAAAAATGATTAATTACAAGAATTACAAATATGTAAGAAATGAAACTAGATTTGAAAATGAATCCAAATGGTTAGAACATGTTGAAAAGGAGATAACTATTGAAACATTTATGGACAAATTTTAAAGTTTGATTCAACTGCATATTCATCATTTTTTTTTTTTTTGTAAAGTGGCAAACACAACAATTTCAAACACTTATAGATGATTTTCCACCTAGAACTATTCTATCATTAGTTGATTTTGCAGAAAATTATTCTTTTGTTCATTAAAAGGTTATTCAATCATAATACTATTTTCAAAGTGGGTTACTATTATGAGACAAGTGTGTTGTCATCATCCAGATCTCACAACTAGATTTGGATGATATTCTGAGCACATGTGAAGCAGGGGTCATCAAGAAAGAATATCACTTATTCATAAGTGGTGATTAAGAACATTATATTCATTATGTAGAACACTTTTTCAAAAATTGTTTTTCAACTCTGAAAGAAAGGGACATAAATATTGATAAACATTATGTTTGGTCAGATAAGTGTGCCGCACAATTCAAATCATTTAGACCATTTTATGCACTTTGTAGAGATCGTCATAATGAAAATATATCACATGTATGGAGTTTCTTTGAAAATGGGCATGACAAAGGTGAACATAATGGTGCTAGAGCTTTGCATTGGTCATGTTTTACAAAAACATCGAATGAATTTTGAGGGAGTTCGTATAAATGATGCACATGATGTTTGTTGAATAGTGCAAGACATATTTTGCATCAAATGAGGTTAGCACAACATCAAGAATTAGTCAAGCATTACTATGTAGAGTCTTTTGGGAGATAAAAGGTACATGTGCATGTGTATTTTTAATCACATCTATTTTTTTCTTGTTTTAATTTTATATATGTAGTTTATTCATAATTTGTCTCTAATTTTTATGTTAAATATATGTGTTCAGGTGGGTAGAAAAACTATGCATGGTTGCAAGAGGATAGAAAAAATATGATCCTTATATTATGTTATGAGTACCAATTCTCATAATTGGAGAGTGTACACTAGGGACTACTCTCTTTTTTTAATTGCATTGTTGAGAATTATTCTGAATGCATCAATCAAGATCACGGATATGTAGAAGCATGGTCTTTGGTGCCATTTGTTGTTGATACAATAAATGGAGATGAAGATGAAAATTTTGATGACATTCCTTTGATTTCTACTAATTAATCAAAAGAATGTCATCAAAGTTTTCATCTTCATCTCCATTAACTGCATCAGTAACACTAAGTGGCACCAACATCAACATATCCATGATCTCGATTGATGCATTTAGAATATTCTTAGCAATGCAATAACAACAAAAATATGAGTAGTCCCTAGTGTACAGTGTCCAATTGTGAGAATCAGTTGCTCATAATAAAATGTAAGGATCAGGTTTTTGTTAATCGTCTTGGTATCATGCATAGTTTTTCCATCCACACCTGAACACATATTTAATATAAAAGTTAGAGATAAATTATGAATAAAATACATGTATAAAATTTAAACAAGAAAAATTATATATGATTAAAAGTACATAGGTACCTATTATCTTCCAAAAGACTATAATACTGCTTGTCTCAATCTTGATCATGTGCCAACTCGTTTAATGCAAAATGTGTCTTGCACCATTCAACATCATTTGCATTCTTTATGTGAACTCCCTTAAACTTCATTTGATACTTTTGTAGAATACGTTTGTTGCAAGCTCTAGCACTATCAAGTTCGCCTTTTCCATGCTCACTTTCAAAAAAACTCCATACATGTGGTATGTCCAGACGATTTTAATTGTACAACACACACATCTAACCAAACATAATGTTTATCAATATTTATGCCCTTTTCTTTTGGCCATGCAAAAATTCTTAAAAAAGTGTTCTACATAATAAATATCATGTTCTTTATCATCACTTATGTATAAGTGATATTCTTTCTTGATGACCTGTGCTTCACATGCACTTTGAATACCACCCAAATCTAACTATGCATGATAATAACACATTTGTATCATAATAGTAACCCACTCAAAAAATAGTATTATAATTGAATAGTTATTTGTTGAACAAAAGAATAGTTTTTTGCAAAATCAACAACTTATAGAATAGTTTCAAGTGGAAAATTATCTTTAAGTGTTTGAAATTGTCGTGATTGCAACTTTGCAAAAAAAAAATGATGAATATGCAGTTGATTCAACTTTTAAATTTGTCCATAAATGCTTCAATAGTTATCTTCTCTTCAACATATTCTAATATTTTGGATTCTTTTCCGAATTTAGTTTCGTTTGTTACATATTTGTAAGTCTTGCGATTTATCATTTTTGTCACATCAACGTCTTCATTTTTCAAAGGAAAAAGAGTAAAATCAGTATATGTTTCACATATTTATTTTAGGCAATTTATTTGACCAACGATATCATTTGTTCAATCACATAAAATGGATGAGATGAACTCATTTCTTCTACTACAAGAAGCATTTTGATAACCAAAAGTATCTTCTACAAGCTTTCAAAAAAATTGATAGTGAAGATCAAGTTTAATATGATAGCGAAAACAAGTTTCGAACACTTTGTTTCTCTTGACATAATATGGCTTCAATCTTTCAAATAGTATTTGTGCAATTTTTATATTAGGATTTAAATTTCAAAGTACAAAATGAAACATAAATTTCATGGTGTGTTGTATCAAACCAATGTTTGGTATGATGTTCATATTGATTATCTCCAACCCTGTTACTGATAACATCTCTGGTGTTTGATGAAGGACAAGTGTTATCATTCCAAAATGATACTGATAGTGAAGATCGAGTTTAATATGATAACGACAAGTCTCGAACACTTTGTTTCTCTTGACATAATATGGCTTCAATCTTTAAAATAATGTTTGTCCAATTTTTATATTAGGAATTAAAGTACAAACTGAAACATACATTTCATGTTGTGTTGTGTCAAATCAATGTTTGGTATGATGTTCATATTGATTATCTCCAACCATGTTTTTGATAATGTCTCTAGTGTTTAATGAAGGACAAGTATTATCATTTCAAATTGATATTACCAAATTCTTGATTTCATCGTCAACCCTATCACGATGAGGAGCTCTACACATAATTGTCCAATTTCCTTCCAAAGTGCTACCATCCAAAAGTATTCTCCTATTAACATATTTTGATATTATTTTCCTACTAAAACCAATATGTGATGAAATTGAAGATATTAGTGAGTTTCATTGTACAATGCCACCAATAATGAATGTCAGCACAACTCTTCTTGTAATGTTCTTATCTTTACTTTGAGTTTGCTTCCCTTTAGAGCTCAAACCTTTCCTGACATTTTCAATAATATCACTTTGCATGTTAGAAAAAATTTTCTTTTTTGATGTTGTGTCTACAACCAATGATTTTAATGACTTGCAATTTTTTTTCTATAGAAACACAAAATAAGTAGACCAACCACAATGTGTGAGACAAAGTCTCTCCTACCTTAAAGGGAAGGCTTGCCCTTCTCACTGTTCCTTGGATCAACTCAAGGTAAGCAAGAAATTGAAAGATTTTGAAAGGGTATTACCAATATTATTTCCTTTTAACTTTCTAAAAAGAATCCACTTACCCGTAGAGCGTGTAATGGGCAAGATGAAACCTCTAACTACACTTCTATCTAAATTTGTAAATGATGATATCAACAAACCAACACTAACTCAAAGGCAGCTGAAAGCATAATAGTTTGGTTCCAAGTCCATTCTTAATTATGCTATAAGAATAATCTTTACTATTGGGGCACAAAGACTTCTAGAAGTAAAGAATTCTAACTATTTTTGTGAATTAAGAAGGCGATACAAGCTACACTCAAAACTCCTAGTCTATGTATCACCACAACCGTTCCTAGTCAAAGCTTGGCCTCTGATTGCTTCTTAACTCTTTATACTCAATTATCAAGACCATAAAAAAAACACATGAATCAAAGATGAAAAATGCAAATCACAATCAAAGCATCCAACTTGCACTAATCACAATTGTGCTCAAACAAAGTTCAACTCCAATTGTCTCTTTGTATTCAATTTTCTTTGAAAATAGTACTACACAATCAAAGTTATGCTTACACAATTTCTGTAGAGCTTTCTTGCATACAATAAAAGATTTTTATAATGAGGGGGGGATTCCTTTATATAGGCAAAGGAGTTGAGAAAATTGAGAAAAAAATGGGAGCAATTCAACCAACTTTGACCCTGTCTAAAAAATAAGAGAAATTATTGGATTACATGTCATAAGGACGTGCAAATCTTATTACATGTAATTACACAATTTCATGCAATACATCATCTCCAATGTACAACATTAAAAAATAAATAAAGAGGAAGACAGAAGAGAGTTGAAACAATCCTAAGGATTGTTCTTAAGTGCCTTAAACTTGATGATGACATCACACACTATAGGAAGATTTGAGATTTCCATCGTCTTTGATATAGCCTCTATTCTAACTGCATTGGCATATGCTAATTTTACAACTTTGCAATTTTCCACGAGAGAATCCTATAGGTGCTTTGCTAATGATTTATACAAAGAAAACCTATTAATTGTGTGAGAACCAAAATCTTCAAAATCTAAATCAACATTAACTCTGCTTGTATATTCTGAAGTCATCTCCTCAATTGTGGCGAAGTTGTCATGCTCAATAAGAACTTGGCATCCCATTTGTTCCAAGTTGCACATGACCCAGTTTCAATTGATTGACAGTCTTCTAAGGCTTCCTTCAAGTTTGTTATGAGTTTCCTCCATGTTTCTTCCTTGTAATCGACGAGTTTGTGGCATCTGTAGAACATTTCGCAAGATGGGACAACATCACATGCGACCTGGCTGTCCAAATCATAATTGGCAATTTCATTCCAATCACACAGAATTTCCTTGAAGGTGTTAGCTTCTGAGATGCAGTCAAGACATGCAACATCTCTTCAATACCTCTGATAGGTTCAAGAATTTTGACTGCATTTGTAATGGCTCAAACTCCTTCAGAAACAACTTCTTCGAACCAAGTCTTTAATACTTCTATTATCTGTTTCTCTTGAGGTGTCTGAGATTTAGTGACCACATGTTGTGAAGACTGTTACTGAATAGCCTGATTTAGGCAAGCAACCTCCTACTTGAATTGATTTTTCTTCTCCCATAACTTATGATTGTTCTTTGATACATTAGCAAGTGCATCATAAGCATCTTGTAGACAACCTAGATGCAATTGCTTACCAAGTACAATTTTGGTGAACTTGTAATCTAAATGGTTAAGTTCTTCTGTCAGTTTTTCCACCAATGGTTCAACAACCTCTACAGCTTAGTTTTTTCAAAATCCACTACAATTCTTGAAACAATCTCATCTTTCAGAGATTTAGACTTAGTTTTCTTGATAGGAAGATTATTTGGGAGCAACACAACCTTCTCTTCATAGTGATCTTACCCAGCCATGCAGGCAAACTAAAACCTTCATCTGTTGAATTAGGTACAGTGCTAACCATTGACATTGATTTTGATTGTATTTCCATTGCGACTGAGCATGCTTCAGTTTGCATCGTTGTACTGAGAGGTGCCTGATGAGAAGATTATGTCATAAATTCTTCAAAACCAGTCATCAAAGTATCAAGTTGGGAAACTTAACTTTCTGTGAGTGTTGGGAAATCTTCAAACATGTTTCCCAAATTCTCGTACTACTCAGCTGTGAGAATAGGAGTTGCTGAAGAGATAGGAAGTGCTAATTTGTTTACTTCCAAGGCCGGGATGGTAGGTGTGATAACAATGGAGAATGAATCCACATCATCATATTTGACACCCAAAAAATGTGTTTCCTGAATGGATGGAACTTGTTGGTTTATTGTTCGTGGAGGAGAAATGATCATAACCTCTCTTGCTTCCTCTTCATCCTCATCAAGTTCTCATAATTTCTCCTCATTGGGTTCTTGAGCTTGTTGTACTAAAATTTTGCACATGTGTAAAATTTAAGTATGAAGACAGAAAGTACATGAACGTCATTCATTTCACAAAAGAATGCCCTTGTATTATTCATCAAAAGATAGATGCAAATGATATTTACAAGTGATAGAATGAAATGAAATACTAAAGTAAATTTCTCTCACACAATTGGTTGTGAGAGTAACCTTCAAATTTACTAATATCTATCTCTGTTTTATGGAGGTGCGTAAACATGAAAGAAAGAGCATAGAATGAGAAATATATCAATATATCAAAGGCAATCATGATCACATCAAATTTTATTACTAACATGTTCGTTTCGTGTGCAGAATCTTATCTTTCATAGGTACGCAGCTATAACTATAGGCTCCCATGAGGGTTATTGAGTCCGACTTACCTATAAAAGATAAGATCGAAGAAGCTCATCTAAAGATTGCAACAAAGAAATAATGATTGATACTGCTGAAATTGTATAACAAGCAAATGTTTGACAACAATATGAATCAACACCAAATGAACAAGCAGACACAGATGAATCAAAGGGATTATCTGAAGCGGAAAAACTATAAACAAATAGGGCAACTGCAACAAATAAAGTTTATACTGAATAAGATGCAAATGTACTGACAAGAGCAAACAAGGGCCAATCTTTGGCATTGTACAAAGTAGTAGTCGGATAGAATACCATGATATGAATCTTAGCAAATAAATTCTACTAACAAACACCACATCAACATTGGAGAGTGATACTGAAAGAAAGAAGAGAGTAGATTTCTTGACACTCAGATATTGAAGGTTCAACATAGAAGGTCAAGTAGTAGTGGTACTGAATTAGAACAGAAGCAATATTTTAACAACATGAAACTCTCCAAAGATAGAGAAGGTTATCTTCTTGAAAATAAACATGATTCAAGATGAAGTGAAGTGCATCATAGTTTTCACAGTGATAATCAATCTACAACTCTATGGAGACAAATTGGAAATATATTTGTTCGCAAGATGGACTATTGGGTGTTAGTAGTACACTTTGAGGAAGTTGGAACAGACTCTATAGTTGTTTATTCAATCACTATCTATACTAAACATTGTAGAGCAGCATGAAGTATGTGACACTCATTTCATGGCAAGAATCGATGATTGAATGTCTAAAAGTAAATTGCATAAGGAACATTTTGTTTCTCAATTCATGACAACTCCAGATCAGAATTTCTTAGAAAGCTCTGCAATTTCAGTTCTGGAGAAGATTCAACAGTCAGAAGAAATGTAATGGGATTTGCTATAGGCGTGCATCACAAAAACTTACATATAAGATAGTTTTAGACTTAGTAATTTGCTACAGTGGAGATATGCAGCAATTACAAGTACAAATTGAGCACTCTGTGGTTTTAGTGGAAAGGAAAATGAAGGTCTTCAAGTTTGAGGTAAGAACCAACATGAAATGCAGTAGACTTTGTAAGAGGAAAAAAAAATCAAATTTGTATAGCTGGAGCAAGAGCAAAGTATAGCGACTATGAAGCTACAACCAACAATAGATTTTATATTTTCCATCAGGAATATTTTGAGAAGAGGCAAAATGTTTATAAGAAATAGTTCCCCAAGACTATGAGATACCCAACCAATGCAAAATGGAAAATGGCATAAAAATAGCAACTTCTCACATTGTTAGTATTTAGAAATTGGAAAGGAGCAGAAAGAAGACATCAAGTTATTTGTGCAAAGGAGTAGGGCTTCTAGTGATGCAGAGCCACACCTTGGAAAACTCAGGAGGAATCAGACACTCAACTGAGTTGCTTCAAGGGGCATCTACAACCTCCAGGATCACACACTAAAATCAGATTCAAAACAAAACTTTGAAAATAAAATCTCCCAAAATATCTTCTTGCTGCCTCCGGATAGACCTGCACTCAGACATGAATAACTTTTGAACTAGAAAAGATTTACTCAATCCAATCATTGAGATTTGGCGTAACTAGGTTTCAAACAACATATAAATTTTTTAGAGAAATCCAACGGTTCAAACCTGAGATATTGACCACGCATCAGAGTACATTTTTCTGCAAAACATTGCTTCTTGTTGTCTCTAGATAGACCCGTGAACAGACATGTATAACTTTTGAACCAGACAATATTTTCTCAATCCAACCATTGATATTTTGCATAACTAGGTTTCAAACAACATATAAAAATTTGAGAGAAATCCAACGGTTCATTTGGGAGATATTACCCATGCACTGAAACTAATTTTTTGCAAACATACCGAATCCGACCCAAAACTAAAACTTTTTAATCTTCTGCAAACTATCAACTTGTTTCCAATGAGAAGATAAGAAAAATCCGTTCAAAACTCAGACCATCAAAAACTTGCACAAAGACAAAATAAATAAAAACATTCCATATCTCTCCAAATTCGATTCGTGTCTTACATAGCTGACTAGCTCACCCTTAAAACTGACTTTCTTTTTCCTATTAAAGGATGTGAAACATTTTCTTCTTATTTTAGAAAAGAAGAACGTCTTCTATCCAAAAAAAGGATAAGAATCTGAAACTTTTTTTCTACCAATATTAGACAGTCGTTTTCTAAGTGAGGAATATTCCAAAAACTGCCTACTACCTATTATTGGATTCTAAAAATCATTAAACACTCCACCTACGAACTAAAAAAAAACTATTCTAATTTAAGATCCACACACCTGGTCCTAGGTGGCTATATCTGGAGAGCTTATCGAACTGCTACTCTAGGTATGCCACCACATGTAGGACGTTATTACAAACTTCAAAAACTAAAAGCATTTAAAACATAACATTAGATTCCCTATTACATTTTCAACAATGTTGCCTCCTGTAGCATTTCTCTTCTCTGCCACTGCAACGTACTCCCCTATAGAATGAATCTCAAGTCCTCTTGAGATGATGTGTTGTAGAAATGAATCTCATTCTTCTTTCGAACTTTCCAATTTCTTTGAACTAGGATGAGCATATTTACAAGAAAAGCAAAAATAATATCCAACTTCTCCACCTTGTAGCTTTGATTCTTTAATGCTGTAAATGTCACAGAAAAATCTCCAGCATGATTCACTATACATGAAATCTGCATCCCTGCATAAACATTATTAGAAGAAAACATATCATCAGCATTAAGATTATTTGAGTTCTCTTTTTGAATATGAGTTTCCTTATACACCATGTAATGTGCATCATATCTATCTTCATCAATAGTAACCATAAACTTATCTGCCTCTTGACTATCAACCAGTTTCACATTTTGAATCTTAAGAATCGTATTTATCTCTTCTTCCTTTATTAAACATTTATCATCATCTTGATCTTCTGTAGTAATCTCACTTTCAAATATCTCTTTCTTATTACAACTTTGCTCAAGAAAAATAACAGTATTGCACTCTTTCCTTTCTTCTTCAAGCTGAGTTTCCATACTACCGCCATGCCTTTTCCATTCTCCCACAATGGCTGCAAATTTTTCCCATAAATCAGATTCTTCTTCAGAACTTGTTGTTACACATTTCTTAGCTTCATCTTCATGCCATTCCTCTTGACATTTTTCTTCATTATGCATATTTAAGCCTTCATCAGTTGCCTCCAAAATCTTTTCCATAGGAGTACCTTCCAACATTGTACTCTTCTCTATTTTCAAAGGACATGTTACTGTTCCAACCACAAATTGTTCACACTCAAATCCCATAGGACTTTCCTCTTTATTCTTCTCATCAACATTTACTTGCTGCAATTTATCTTCTTTCTGCTCTTCAGGTTCTTTCCCTTCCAAAGGACAACTTACATCTATCATTGTTGAGATTTTTGTACCAACTTCACATACATCTACACTCTTTATGGCTGCCTTCTCTGTAGTTTCATTTGCCTCTACCAAAACTTCTTTCACTTCCTCTTTCACTTCATCATGCATTGGAAATGCTATCCTATCAATAAGACCTATACTTCTTGATTCCTTCCATGTTGTATCATCCTTCAATGGAAGCAAAACCATCTTCTTCCCATTCTTGTTGACGGTATATGTGTTCTCTCTACAATCATATATGGTTGACCTGTCATATTGCCATGCTCTTCCCAAAATCAAGTGACAATCTTTTAAAGGCATAATATCACATTCAATGGTATCAAAATATGGTCCAATGTTAAAAGAAACATATGACTTTTCGAAGACATCAATCCACTGTTCATCTCCTAACCCATAAGCTCTATAAGGTAAATCATGAGGTACTCTTGGAAGATTCAGTTTCTCAACCATTTCTACTAAGATTATATTTTCAAAGGAACCACTGTCAACTATAACTTTGCATACCTTATTCTTGCACTTGCACTTTTTTCGAAATATAGAATGTCTTTGGCTATAGCTTTTTCTTTTTTCTTTTTCTTATTCCATTATGATGCAGAGCTACACTTTGGAAACCTGTCGTGGATATACTCAACTAGAAGGGTTGCTTCAAAGTTTCAAACTCATCAATCTGGAAACCTTCACAAAGGCTCTGATACCAAAAATGATGCAGAGCCACACCTTGAAAAACTCAGGAGGAATCAGACACTCAACTGAGTTGCTTCAAGGGGCATCTACAACCTCCAGGATCACACACTAAAATCAGATTCAAAACAAAACTTTGAAAATAAAATCTCCCAAAATATCTTCTTGCTGCCTCCGGATAGACCTGCACTCAGACATGAATAACTTTCGAATCAGAAAAGATTTACTCAATCCAATCGTTGAGATTTGGCGTAACTAGGTTTCAAACAACATATAAATTTTTTAGAGAAATCCAACGGTTCAAACCTGAGATATTGACCACGCATCAGAGTACATTTTTCTGCAAAACATTGCTTCTTGTTGTCTCTAGATAGACCCATGAACAGACATGTATAACTTTTGAACCAGACAATATTTTATCAATCCAACCATTGATATTTTGCATAACTAGGTTTCAAACAACATATAAAAATTTGAGAGAAATCCAACGGTTCATTTGGGAGATATTACCCATGCACTGAAACTAATTTTCTGCAAACATACCGAATCCGACCCAAAACTAAAACTTTTTAATCTTCTGCAAAATATCAACTTGTTTCCAGTGAGAAGATAAGAAAAATCCATTCAAAACTCAGACTATCGAAAACTTGCACAAAGACAAAATAAAAAAAACATTCCATATCTCTCCAAATTCGATTCATGTCTTACATAGCCGACTAGCTCACCCTTAAAACTGACTTTCTTTTTCCTATTAAAGGATGTGAAACGTTTTCTTCTTATTTTAGAAAAGAAGAACGTCTTCTATCCAAAAAAAGGATAAGAATCTGAAACTTTTTTTCTACCAATATTAGACAGCCATTTTCTAAGTGAGGAATATTCCAAAAACTGCCTACTACCTATTATTGGATTCTAAAAATCATTAAACACTCCACCTACGAACTAAAAAAAAACTATTCTAATTTAAGATCCACACACCTGGTCCTAGGTGGCTATATCTGGAGAGCTTATCGAACTGCTACTCTAGGTATGCCACCACATGTAGGACGTTATTACAAACTTCAAAAACTAAAAGCATTTAAAACATAATATTAAATTCCCTATTACATTTTCAACAATGTTGCCTCCTGTAGCATTTCTCTTCTCTGCCACTGCAACATCTAGAAGTCATGACATCAATCCCACGACAAAGTCCAAGTTACAAAAAACTAAAAATTATCATTTACAGTATCAAAAGACTCATAACCAGGAGTAGTTGCGGCCTTGTAAGATATGAAAACCCCAGAAGCGATAAAATTCATGATGTCAAGATTCAAAGTAGTAGAGGCTCGGAAGTAATCTCATCCATGGCGGCTTAGTAATAAAATAAATAAATTTAAAAGCACAGACAAATATATAAAATAACCATTGTTTACAAATCTAATCTGCAATATGATACGTGGCAGAAAAGCAGCATGAAAAGAAAGAATGTGTTTCTGAACAATAAAAATGAGCAGACATTTTGAACAAAGTACTTGCAGGGGAAAAAATGGCTTTTCATTTTCATCATAATCTCTGACAACAATCATTGAGAAATAACTACACTTGAACCATGAAAATGACTAAAAAAGCTTTAGCAAATCTCTAGTTTTCATTCATGGCGGATGCCAATATAGAAGAAATGAAATATCAGAGGAAAACGCCCAAAATGTTCTTCAAATTTGCAAGGAAAACTCCAAAATTTCTCTCCTAGTAGTAGCGGCCTCTAGAAGTGCACAAGGAAAAGTCATCTTCCAGAATAACAATGGTGGCCAAATCAAAATTTCTCAGAAAACCCTTGCCGTGAGCCTTCCCTTCTTTCTTATTTTCTCTTCCAGAGGAGTCAAATGAAGAAAATGATTAAGTTTAGGTAATTAAAAGGGTGGACTTCAAAGTTTTATTAATAACTCTTCATAATGTTGAGAATGAGAAGGCTTTTTTATTTAAAAAATGAATCATGTTATTATCAACCGAAACTATATTCATTATTCAAGTCAGAGGGGTCTTCATTTTATTAAAATAAATATTGCCATTATAAAGTGTAATTTAATATTATTTGAGCGATATTGTAATAAATCACTTTGTGATATTAAAGTCTTAAATGCAATATAGAGTCAAGAGAAGAGTTGGCAAGTTTTATGTCAAATGGAAGTATCTTGGATTAAGTCTTGGTGACAAGGGATAATGCCATTTATTAAGGGTCAAAGTTGTTCAAAAAAGGACATTAGTGGGAGATCTTTATTGTTGATTTTAAGTTTGATGACTTGTTCATAGAGTTTGAGTTGGTTTGAAGGCATAAGGAGATTTTATAGGGGTTTTTGAGAAAGTCTAGGAGTAAACTCGAATTAGGAGTTTATCATAATTATTGAAGGGTTTCTATGAGCTTTCAAGGCATTTGTAGTGTATTTTAAGCCAAGTGTTGAGTTCCCTATGGGTTGAAAAGACTTTTTCAAAACAGATATCCTCCTTTCATGGCTTCTAGATCCCATTTTTAGAGCCTTCTTTCTAGCATTCAACCACTAGAGGTGGAGTTGCATTTGTACTTAAGGAGTTTTGCAATTCATTCTTAGCAATTCTCAGTTATGCAAAAGTGGGCTCTTAGTGATTTTCTCTATCCTTTGGCCACTTTTCTACATTTCTTTTTTAACTCAATTATGATTATGCAGAGGAGGCTTATGAGACATTTTTTGTCCTTAGCATTTTTGTGCACATATTTGTAACTCATTTTTGAAAGATCAAATACAAGTGACAGCAGCTAAGTTTATGTTATCTGAGTCTATTTTGGAGCCCTCTCTTCTTTCTATAATTCTGTGTGTATTTTCAGGTGATTTGATAAAGACAACTAGTAGATTGTCATTTTTCCATGTTGTTTTGTCTCACTTCCAAACCTAGTTGTAGAAAAGTATGTTTGTTTGCAGGTTGTAGTTCATGTTTTAAAAGGTGAAGCTCATAAGAGAGGCATTTGTTTTCCTCCTTATTCTGGTTCATTTTCCAAACTTTATTACAAAATATTTATGCAAGCTTATACAGAAAGGAAGTGTTTTGTATTCACTTGGATAGTTTAGTAATCCTTCTTAGTTACTAGTATTTGAACTTTCATATCATATTTTGGTGTATCACCTAGTTCTCTAGTTTAGAGTTTAAGATCTTAGGTTCATTTCAGTAACTTCTATCTCTTTTCCCATAAGTTCAAGTAGTTTTGTGGAGTTATTAGTGATTATCCAATAGGAACCGGCCTAGAATCTAGAGGTTTCATTTCTAGTTATGCATTTCCCACATGCAAAAATGAATCCCATGTTAGGCAAGGTTGTTAGATTTGTTTACTTTAACAAGGTGCAAATTTTAGTCTTAACACTTGCACAGGTGCGTGTGAGGGTTCTAGAGGTGATTTAGACCCCTTTCCACCTTTCAACATAAAATTGTAGGATTTAGCCAAAATGGTAGAAGATACACCATCTTTGCATGAAATTTCTAGTTGGGATTTCCTTCTAGGTGGTCCAAAACTACCACAATCTACCTCGAGCTTAGGATTCACCCTCTTTAGGCCTTTGACCTTTAACCATTTGTTGGTATTTTGTAAGATAGATTGAAATCTATCCAAGATAGATACGCCTTCTTTCTACTGCCAATGTATAGGAAAAGGGCACTGCTTGGCAAAACCAGCACGATGGTATTCTAGATCAAGAATATTGCCATCATCTTCAATTTGGAGATTGGATAGGATTTCGAGCATGTTAAATCAATGATCTGTTACAATGTGAGTTTGTAGTAGTCCATTCTCATGATGTCCAACTTCATGCGCAGGTCAATCCATATGTCCTTTGTGCGATGAACATGGGTGAATGCTCTTTTGATCATTGAGTGCATTCCTCAATAATCAAAATCATACCTATCTTTGAACTTCTTCAATGTGATAAGTTGAAGTTTTGCCTCCATGTTTTCTGCCTTGTAGAGTGAATTGATCATAAATTGACCAATTACCAAGTGCTTGGTTGTAGTGATACCATATCCTGGCATATGTTGAGTATTCTAATATGACTGCACTTCCATGAGTTGTCTGGCTAATTCCATTAGTATGATATTATTAGTCACATATATTGGTCGGATATATGGTTCTCCTTTGAAATAACCAACTCTCAAATAAGTGATAGTTTTGAAACTGCAAAAATATAGCACCAAATTTATTTACTCTATTCCAAGCTTCATATAATACTCTTTTGATTAAATCGACACCTAAAATGTCCAAAACATACATCTTGGGGCTCTCCTATAGTGGTATTTGCTATGTGACAAGGTGATTTGATCATAATATTTCCAAATAGGAACTTGAAACCGATCTCCTTTGGTTGAAAGCCTTGAGAAAGATCACATGGAAGCAACAATGAAGACCTATTAGGAGTTCATGTAAAATGGTGCTTAGGTTCCCACATTAAGCAATTGTTCATACAGTGTGTTACCAATAAGGTCTCCCCAAATAATAAGTTCTTTGTTATCAAAGATCTAGAAAATGAATTTTTACATACATTGCTTGAAGTCATAAGAATCTTTAGGATGGCATATCTGGCCAAGGGGAGTAATCAAATCCTTAAATTTTTTATTGAAGTTAGATCTGTGAATGGTTTTGAGCCATCTTGAAAAAATGTTCCTTCTGACCTTCAACCAATATGCATTTATATACTTTTGATAATCCGCCTTCTTCTCGTTCCATAACTCCATGGACATCTCCTTTGAAAAATACATGCACTCTGCATTTTGAGGAACTTTAAAGATTTTTTCAATAACCTCTAGGTCAAGGCTAATGATGACCTTTCCATGTCCAGCTTTAAATGTCTTGGTCTTTGGACTGAAATGCAATGCACATCCTAAGACAAATTCTGGTTCGAAGACAACCATAGGGAAAGTAGACACCAAATGTATATTACTTTTCTTGATGCATCGCATTTCATGAGTTGAAGGAGGTTCGACCCTTTGTATGAAATCAACCATGTCAATGTGTCTGATCTCTGTGTTAGAAACATTATCTAGAGATGATGAAACCTGACATGCAGTTGCATGAGCTAACTCTTTGTCATATTGGTACTTCATGGATGAGGGCATTTATTGTGCTACAACATGAAAATTCCAAAATGTGAACACATCATCAAAGGATATTGATTTCACAAAGATGTTGATTCTTGACTAGCAACAATGGATCTATGAGGGACAATATGCTTGGAGTATGGATTCAAAGGTATTATGCAATGGCTTTGAATGGAAATGTTAAGTATATGCAAAGGGCTAAAATGAGATTTAGAGAGGTGGAATACATGTAGGTGAAGGATGATTCCTTATGTAAATACTTTGAGGAATGAAAGCTAGACACATGGTAATACGTGCAAATGATAAATTTTGGCTTTTAAAGAGTGACCTTTAGCCAAAATTGGGTTCTCTGGATGCAATTACATGTAATTGTTGTTTTTATGCAAACATGCAATTAGGTTCAGAGGATGGAAATGCATGTAAATGAGAATGAAGAATGAGATTACATGTAAGTGTGGATTAGGGATGAGATTACATTTAAATTCATATAGAGGATGAGATGCAATGTGCTATGACATGTAATGATGGATGTGGAATGGAACGATGCACTTGCACGAAAAGGTGAAAAGTGGAATGAAGTGAAATGATCTTGCATTCTTGGGAAAGAACTTGCAACTTCTTCGAAAATAAAATAGCAAACAAACAACCAACAAAGCTAAACACAAAATGAAAACATGCCTTTAGTCTTTGACTCAGGCATGACAAGAACAAAGTTGCTCTCCTATGCAAATTCCAATTTAGTATTTGGGGAAATTTTGAACACTAAAAAATGGAAGTTCTCATCTTATTTAAAGAAAAATTGCACTTTTCATGGCACAGTTTGGGACAAATGTACAAGGATGAATGAAAAGATGTAATGAAATAGCAAGGAATTGAAAACTTGAACTTACTTGGTGATCAAAGAGTCAAATGTGGAGGATTAATATGTTTGAAGAAAAGTTCTCCATATTCAAATCCATAAACAACTATCTTGACTCCTTCAACTTTGCAAGTAATGGATATTAATGAGCAATGAATGGGCATATTTACATCGACATGCTATAAAATTTCAACTTACTTGGTGATCAAAGAGCCAAATTTAGAGGATTGATAGGTTTGAAAAAAAGTTCTCCAAATTTGAATCCACAAACAACTATCTTGACTCCTTCAATTTTGAAAGTAATGGATATCAATGAGCAATGAATGGGCGTTTGTGCATGGACATTCCAAAAACATGCTCTAAAACTCCCAATACACAAGCCATTTTCGCTAAATATCAAATAAAGGGATTTTTTTGCGAAAAAATGCGTTCTCAATATGCCTTGACATAAAATGTTTTTAGCATGGGATAATAAAAACGTGATCTTCAATGGAAAGATCATGCATCCAAAGGTCAAAACAACTTCTCTTTGGTTGAAAATGTGATGAAAATTGCCCCAAATCTGGGCGTTTTTGCAAAAATGTGGTTTCAGAACACCATAAAAGGAAGCATTTTTTGCATGAGATTCAACCTCTAGGGCATCAGAAGGCACAAGGTTGCAAAAGCGACCTTAGCTACATGTATTTTGAGCCATATCATGGGCGGATCTGGAGTTTCTTAGCAAAAATGTGTTCTTGGAATGCAAGAACATGAAAAAATTTTGCCCTCTTTGCAAATTATGGTCTCTAGATGCATTAGCATGTGTTCCAAAGGTAAATCACACTCTAAAAGGTAGTTTGCATGTTTTATATAGCATGAAACTTAGTCACTTATGCAAATCGCACTCTTGGAGTGCATTTGCATATTTTAAAAAGCACATAGATGGAGTCTAGATGCAAATCACATTGTAGGAGAGGCATTATATATTTTAAAAATTGTCAAAAACAAACATGTAGTGCAAAATCTCACTCTTGGAAGGTCACTACATGTTTTAAAGAGGCCTTTAGATGCAAATTGCATTCTAGGAGACCCATTGCAAGTTTTAAAGTTCATGCATTTACATGTTTAAGTATTTGAAAATGCCTTTCTAGTGCAAAATCGAAGTCTCTAGAGACATTTACATGTAAACATGTAAATAGGTTTTAAAACATGTATATGCACAATTTAAATGATCAATTAAGCACATGTCTATTGATTTTTGAGAAAATATCACTTAATTGGGTCAAAAATAACATTTACACTATATAGTTTAATTACTATGTGCAAATATCATTTCAAAATATAATATTTAACTTACATGTTTTAAATAAAACATGAAGTATCTCAAAAATAAATTAAACTATATAGTTAACAAAGTCACTTAAGTGAGAAATTTAAAAAGCAACTCAACATGAAAATATAACATAAAGTGCACTATAGTCACTTAATTCATAAGTGATGAAGTAACTTAAAAATATAATATAAAGTGAATTTATGTTATATTATTCAAAAAGTGAATGTTAGCATGAAAATATAACATGATTTTTTAAATCATGCAATTGCATCTAGAGAATCCATTTTTTGGGCACTTATTTGGTCATATCTTTTGATTGCCAAGTCCGATTAAGCCCTAAGATAAACTAAATCAAAGGTAAAACTGAAAGAAATGATTTGAGAAAAATTTAAAGACCAAAAGCAAACGAACACACACTTAAAACAAGAAAAAAGACATTGAAGGCTTAAAAAATCAAACATAGGCTCAATAAATAGAACAACTAAAAGGACTTGATGAAAATCTTCAGTAAAAAGATTCATTATATCAATTGGGGTCAATTGGTTGATCAATGTTGACCAATTAAATAATGAATCAACCCAAAGAAAAATGAAACTAAGTTGAAAAGGTTTCATAATGTTACCTACATTTTATGGTGACAAAATGTAGGACAACAAAAATAATCAAACTTAGTCATTATTTCTTTTACTATCTCATTCAAAGATCTCTTTTTAGAAAGCCTTAATAATTTAATATCAACAAATGATCTCAAAATCTCCACATCCATTGTTAGTAAATGATTTTCTATAAGTGATGTTTTTTTAACAATTTGAGCTAGATTTATGTATTCATTCATACCTACAGGAGCAATTGCTTCCAACTCTTTTGCAACTTCCATTGTTTAAGCTTTTGCATTGTCATATTCTAAACCTTCACAAACATTTATTTGCTCAACTTGATTTGACCCTCCTGCCTAAGTTTCTGCTTCATCTCATGATTGCTTGTTGTGAGCTACATGTACAAAAATGAATCTAATTAGAGCATATTATTTAGAAAAATTAAAATGAAGAGATAAGAATCTACAGGTGTGTGCCTTCTTTCTTTGTGTAGTAATATGCTAATGATGATTCATGGTTTTTCTATTCTATACCAAGTGAGCTTTTTCTTACAGATTTATTGTCTTCCTTTCTGATGTCTTATTTTCATTCTTCGCAAAAACTATCAAATATAATATACAAGTTTGCTTCCCTCATATTCAAAAATAGGGAATTAAGAAGTTTTCAAATTCCTTTAAAAACAAAAATATTCAATTTATACAAGTTTGCTTCCCTTCTCATAAAATATAATGAATAAAAAAGATTTTGAATTCTTTGAAAATAAAAAAATTCTTATTTTATATCAAACACAAAAACAAAAACAGGCCAACATGGGTTTTCGAGTGATGGGCTATATGGAGTTAGAGTTTTGTTGGCCTACAAAGTGTCGAGTATAGAGAGACACCCCCTATAGAGAGATATGGCCCACCCACTCCTCAAGTTGTCTTTGCCTCTACTCCCTCTTAGAATCAAATTAATCCAAGACCTTACATGTTATGTACCGCATCAAAAACTTTACTCTCTCGCAACACCCTCTAGAGAGAAATCCCCCCCCCCTCTAAAGAGAAGCCTAAAGAAACAATAGGGTCCCCCAACTTAATGGTTCTCTATCACGTGCCCTATTGTCTATAGGAAAATGTCAGAAATCGACACTTATGCACCATATATAGCTATATTGATACCAAAGATTGATGATACTAAATCCCTATGGCCACCCGATGCATGTAGAGAGCCCCTATGAATTTCCTTTTATACCAATCTTTGTTGCACTTGTTGATCATCGGAATGACCCCATTGACTAGAATTTGGAACCAATTGCTAAGTTATCCCCTATTTGAATGCAGTGAGAGCAAGGGACCGGTGGATTGGATTAATGTAATTGTTGACAAAGGTTACGAGTGTGAAGAGTGGTGTGCATGTGCACCCATACACACTAATGTTGGGATGGACCTCTATATATATCATATAATGGTAGATGGTTAGAAATTGAAATTGGAATTTCATGTTCCAATAAACCCCCATGGATCCAAAGGGGTAAACATCGGAGGTGGCTCTCCTATATATAGTCACCTTAGAGGAAGGTTGGAAATAAATTAATAATAGGGAGGGTAAACAAACAAATGCAAAGACGACAGGGGTAAGCTATGACACACAAATCTCTTTGATATTAATTGGAACTCGTCCTTGACCCTATAACTGATATCTAGGGAGGGCCCCTATCTGTATATGGGGCCTTTAGGTACTCGATTAATAAGATAAACCATCTATCACATCACACCAACCAGTCTAGTCTATCATAGGTATTTGCATTGGGCATAGGTCCATCCATTTCCATCTCCATCTATATAGAAGGGTAGGGCAGGGTATGGTAGGGTAGGGTAAAGACATAAAGGGTCTGATGGCTCGATGAGAATGCATCACTCGACCCATTTTTCTCATTGTTGGGAAACAAATAACTGGAGTGGAAGGATTCAAGCATTTTCCTATATTTAACTAATTACTAATTGAATCAAGGATAGGGATGAGGGGAACTACTAACTACTAACTTACGAGGGGAAACATGAACTAAGATTTGAGTCAAGAAGGAAGGGATGGGATGAGAGCAAAGAACCAAGTGAATAGAGTGATATCTCCTACTCCAATTGACAACAGATATCGAGACTAAACCAGTACCAACCCCCCAACCCCATCTCAATCTATAGAGATCTGGGTGGGAATTTTAAGTAGGGTGGTCTAGTGCCAATTAAATAACGGAAGGGCATTGGGAGATGGGATTCCGATCTTTTACTCTATGATGCAGGAGCATCCTGGGTAAAAGAGCAATCTTGCATCACCCAAAAATATTTTTATTTTTAGTCTTTTCTATTTTAATAAGGACTAGTAGACAAGGGAGTTGTTATTTCTGGGAACTTGCTATTTTTAGTAAGTTTGTCATACAAGCTCATAATGTTCTCATTTTCTACATGAAGATTCATTTTAGAATTATAAGCCTACCATAAAATTTTGATTGCTCCAGCTTAAGTATCAGAGAAGTTATTGCAATTTTTTGGTGGAAAACACAGGAGAAAAATATTTAGGCTCACCATTGGAGGCCTTAGAGTGACTTGATTAGGCCCAAAAACCTAATAGAAGGGCCCTTGCACAGTTTCGAGCCTATATATCAAAAGCTGGTGTTTCCAGAAAGTGGTTATAATAGTCAATCGAAGCAACGATTCGAGAGTTATGGTGTTCTAAAGTTGGGCTACCCAAAATTTCTAAAATAATTGTCAAAGATGTATTCGGCTGACTCTATATGTATTGTTAGGGTCTGTCGGCCCTAGGTATTGAGTTTCAATATCTAGAACCTACCCAAGCGGCATAAATTGTCTATTTAAGAAAGACCTAAACATTGTCTAGAACATCTCTAGGTGGTAGTTCGTAGCTTAAGTCTTGCAGATTACTATAATGAAGGCACCAATACAGGTTAGCATATTGTAGTTGTGAATTCTGTAATTTTGCATTTGCAGAAACAATAAGAAGTCCATATTTTCTTCTCGCATTTGTTGTTGTTTCCTTGTTTCGGTTATGTGTTTACGGTATTAAGGGGAGCACCCTTCATCAAATGGTATCAGAGCTAGAGTTCTTGAGTGTGTGGACAAATTGTCGACTATGAGGTAGTTTGCACCAAGACTCTAGTTTGAGCTGAGTGTGTAGACAGATCACCGATTGTGAGGCAGTTTGCACTGAGCTTTTAGCAAAAGCGCGAAAATGCCTCCACAAAGAGAGCGTGGCAGAAGAGTTGTAGGTGTTACACTTGAGGGTTTTAGAGCCCTCCAAAAAAAAATGCAAGCATTGGAAGAACAAATGTGTAGAGGAATAAATCTTGCCTTAAGAGATGAAAGAGAGGATGAGGACGACGAAGAAGAAAATGTCGAACTAGAGGCAATTCTAAACCCAGAGGAAGAGAGGTTTTTTAAGGCCATCTCCAAGATTAGAAAAAGACCTAAGTTTGAGGTTCCCACATGTTTGGGAAATCTTAACCCAGAGGAGATGATCGATTGGACCAATGAATTGGAGTACTTGAGTATGAAGATATTGAGGATCTTGATAGGGTCAAGTTTGTGAAGGCGAAACTGAAGGGACATGCAAAGATCTGATGGCAGGAGGTTCAGTTGCAGCAAAATAGAAAGGGAAAGGACAAAATTACTAGATGGGATTCGATGATAGCTAAACTGAAGCAACAATTCATTTTCATAGATTATAAGCTTGATCTATTGAAGAAAATGCAAGGGTTGAAACAAGGGGGAAAATTTGTTCAAGAGTGTACCGAAGAATTCTACCAAGTCTCATTAGAATCGATCATGCAGAAGCTGATAAGGAGAAAGTGGCCCGTTATCTTAATGGGTTAAGGCCAAGTATTCAGGACAAACTGAGTTTGGTTCGAATGAGCAGTATTGAGGAGGAGAGTTGAGGAAAAATTGAGCAAGAAGTTTGACAACAAGAATAGTGGAAGAGGTTGTGGTGGAAGATTTGGTAGATAATCTTATGGAGGCCATAATGATGATCAAAAGAACAAGGATGAGTTTGGGAGTAGCCGTCAGAACCAGAGGGAAACCAATTCCAATAGTTCCATGATCAGAACAATAGAGATCAAAGAGGAAGAGGTAGGAGACAAGGATCTGGAAGAGGAGGCTTCCATGGAAAATGTTTTCACTACGGAGAAGAAGGGCATAGAGCATTTGAATGTTCCCAATGCCAAGGAAGGATAGATTGAAGAACAAAAGGCCAGGCCAAAGTTGCACATGTTGATGAAGATGCCAGATCATCACATTCTGAAGATGCTAAAAGAGAAATCCTAGTTAACAAAAGAGTTATGATGAGTGGTGAGATTGAACCTGATAAAGAAGGAGTTTGTTTCGCACAAGCTGTAGATGTGAAGATAAGTATTGTGATGTGATCATTGATGGTGGAAGTACTGACAACCTGGTGTCAGAAACAATGGTCACAAAGTTGAAGCTAAAGAGATAGAAACACCCGCGTCCATACCATATTGCTTGGGTGCAAGATGACCACAAGGTCATTGTCAATGAGCAGTGCTCAGTGAAGTTCAAGATTGGAAGCTACCAGGATGAGGTACTTTGTGATATCATACCTATGAACATATGCCATATGTTGTTAGGTGGTCCATGGTAGTTTGACAAGCATGTTGTACACGATGGGCAAGCAGATACCTACACTTTGACCAAGAGTGGAGTGAAGCATAAGTTGAAGTTGTTGAAGGAGAAAGAAAAAAAGGTATGTAGTGCTTCTAGAATATGTTTTGTTGATGGAAAAGAGTTTCTTAAAGGTATGAAGCATGAGCATATGTGTTTTTCTATAATTCCAAAAGATAGTAAAGAAGAAGTAGAGGAGGTACCTACATAAGTTGTAGATATGTTGTGAGAGTTTTCTGATATTGAATTAGATAATGTACCTGGTGGATTGCCCCCAATGAATGAGAAAGATCAGTCACCAGATGCATTTGGTTCTAGGAGCCAGTTTTCCAAACAAGGCAACGCATAGAATAACACTAGCAGAAACTGAAGAGTTGAATAGACAAGTTAATGAGTTGTTGCAAAAGGGGTTGATTCGAGAGAGTCTAAGTCCATCTGTTGTACCAGTCGTATTAGCACCAAAGAAGAATGGAGAATGGAGGATGTGCACAGATTCTCACCCTATCAACAAGATCACAATCAAGTATAGATTTCCATTGCCAAGGATGGATGATATTATGGACTGTTTGAGTGGAGTTGAGTATTTCACAAAGATAGACTTGAAGAGTGGGTACCATCAAATTCATATCAGAGAAGGTGATGAGTGGAAGATTGCTTTCAAGACAAAAGAAGGACTATACAAGTGGTTAGTCATGCCTTTTGGGCTAACCAATGCACTGAGAACTTTCATATGGCTCATGAATGAGGTACTGAAGGATTTTCTAGGTAAGTTTGTCATTGTTTACGTAGATGATATTTTGATCTTTAGTAAGACATTGGAGGAGCATTTTATTCATATTCAAAAGGTGTTTGATAAATTGAGGGAAGAAAAGTTGTTGATAAACCTAAAGAAGTGCAGTTTTGTAAAGGAGTTGGTGTACCTAGGATTTTTAGTCCCAACAGAAGGTCTAAAAACGGACCTAGAAAAAGTGAAGGCTATCCTTGAATGGCTTACTCCGAAGAGTGCGACAGAGGCAAAATCTTTTCATGGACCGGTTAGTTTTTACAGAAAGTTCATAAGAGGTTTTAGCAGTATTTGTGGACCTTTGACTGAAATAATTAGAGGGGATAGGAAAGAATTTAAGTGGACTGTAGGAGCAGATAAGAGTTTTAATATGTTCAAATAGAAAGTTACTGAGCAGCCTATTTTAGCACTTTCTTATTTTAACAAGGTGTTTCAAGTAGACTGTGATGCTAGTGGTATTGCAATAGGAGCAAGCGAGATCCTCTTGGCCCACCCACTAGTTCCAATGCCTCTACCAGGGATAGGAATAAGGGCCTAGAGAGAAAAGAAAAGTTGATTTATATGCCCTACTATTCTATTATTGAAGCGAAACTCTATTTTTTTGAAGAGGTGCCATTCTGTAGGGGGTTAGTGGCTAGTAATTTATCCACATATCTTGGTTTGGGGCCCCAACTATTCTATGGCTAATTGATAATGGTAGGGTGATTCCCTTCACACCTCAAAATAGATGGCCTAGTTGTAGTTGGTGAATAGCAAGCTGAGAACCAATAGGGATGTTGAGAGAGAATGGTAGAATTGAACATAAAGTAGGCCACCCAGAACACTTTGATCTATATTTATACTGTAGTTCCCATCCACAACTCACCCTGATACTAGTTGGCCTAAATCACTTGATGTTGGCCTTACTAACTATGGTTCTAGGTATACAATTCCAAATTAGTTGAGGAGCCTACCTCCTTCTAAAGGAAAACTTCATGGCCAAGGAGGAGCCTAATGTCTAGCCTTCACCCCCAATTGATTGTTTGAAAAGTCGAGGCTTGATAGAATTATAGGGGCACCAAGATAGTTATTGTTATTGGTTGCCTAATATATTAATAGGGGCTCAATTTAGAAAACTATTCCTCCGGGAAAATAAGCAAGAAAATAGATAATAAATCCCTCTTAATGGCATCAAACTACGTCCATAAGCAGAAGATAGATCCTTTATGGCATCAACCCATGTCCATCAGCTTAATGGAGAGGCCAAATTTCGCTACCTTCCCTATGGGTAGGGATCTCGACTTTTCGTTCTAAGAAAAGTTGTTACTGCAAGTTTTCATGATGATGAGTGACATTATAGGAGCCCCCTATAGAGGTGGGTGGGAGGAGAATCAACAAGTCATGTGATCTATTGATGTGTGCAAGGAAGTTTGATAGAAAGGAAGAACCTTGTTATTTTAAAGTGGGTTGGTCCTAATCGTTAGTGTCTAGACATTAGCCCCCTACCCCATGAAATATAAACCCAAGTTCACCCCACACACATATCACAATATTCATGATTCCAGCAATTGACTTGATCAGTTCACCATGACGACCCTCGTGAGCTGACAATGGGATTTGAGGGTCTCAGTTGTGGGGTTATAAGCTTTTCAACAACATATGGTGTGTTTTGGCTACATTTGAGGGACTTACTATTTATAGTAAGTCAAATTTTTCATTTTGATGAGCTCAATTGAGTTAGAGGAGTTGGGTTATACTCTCAGTTTTTATTTTGAGCTTCCGATTTGGGCTCCAAGAATCTTGGAGGGAGCATCTATTTATAAAAAGTCACCCTGTCAAGTTCATTCATTGTCTTTCATCATCAAGATCACGTTGGTGTTATCAGATTTTGATTTTGATGCTTCTTCAGTTGTTTTCACAAGATAGGTGAATTATTATTATTATTCATCTAAATGCGCCGAGGTTGCTATTTTTGTTGGTGTTTATTGGTCACCTCAGTATCATAGCTCATTGGAATTAGGACAAAATGTTTTAAATCGTGGGAACAAGAAACAATAGTCTTGAATGTCATAATATTAAAAGTATGGTGGAAAAGGTTACTTTTTGGAGCCAAAAGCAATTAATAAATTATATTAATGACACTTTATAATATTTTAATATTGTGTAGAGGAAGCTTTTTAAGTGGAGTTCTTTTGGGAAACTAGTGCCATTTGGAGATTATAAATATGAGTACATTTGATGAGAAAAGCATCTAGTCATTTGATTATCCTATTTTGCTTTGTGACGCTTTCTGAAGTTCTAATTTTATGTGCCCTTGCTGAAGTATAAGGGTTTGAGACTGAGTTTGTGCATCAATCCACTGCTGAGGTGAAGTGGTATTGATTTAGTTTTCAATCTAAATTGAAGAGACTTCTCATATTGTTATTGTGGCTGAGAAGCCACTGACTTGCTGAAGAATTTAATTTTAATTTGTTTTCAATTATCTATATTGTTGGACGAGGGTTTACTCTGCAAATTGGACTTTGGTGCTAAAGAATGTGGTAATTTTGGATATCCTAGTTTGTTCGATTTGCATAAAAATTAGTGTGTTGAATTTACAACTTAAATGCAAATGGTTCTTATATTTGGCATGATTTCTATATCAGTTTTGGACATAATTTGTAAGGGTAGACTGTGAATGTCAGATTGAAATTGGATTGCAAATTAAAAGTCAAAGTCAATCTATATTTCTAGGTTCTTGGCATTTTAATATATTATTGTTGCTACTGTTTGTTCGAAACATTGTTGTTAATGAATTAAAGCTGAAGCAAATCCTTTATCTTTCATAATTACATAATTGCACATTTCATAGAGCAGAATTATGAATTAATGTTGGCATTCATACAAACTTCTAGCATGTTTGTCTTAAAAAAATTATGATAAAGAAAAACCTACATACTTATTTGCAAAATATTTATTATAGGAAAGAGGTCTAGTTACGTATCATTTTATTTACTAAGAAATTTAAATCTATATGAGAAAAATATCTACATCAACAATATAGTGACATCATTAAAAAAATTGATATAAATAGTAATTATGGAAATTAGATACATACATATATTAAATATTATTACTATCAACTTGAACAACTACTAAGTTAGTGGATTACCATCATAAATTAAATATTATTGAATTAATATCATTCACGGATGAGTGGTCGAATGTGTTTTGGCATAGTCATATATTTTCAGGGAGACACACCCACAAATAGGCGTGTCTCCCACGTAGGAGGCATGTCCATTCATGGGTGTGTCTCCTCATCTTGATACCCCCTATTAATATGTAGTGATGGTAGGGTTAATGACCACTGCAAAACACATAAATTCACCTAGTCTTCTTCATGGGTTGTTGCAGCTTGTCACTTATATTATCATATATAATATCTTCAATATTAATACAATCTACATTAAAGTTATATATATATATATATATATATATATATATATATATATATATACACACTCTTTGAAGTTATTGTGAGAATTATAAGTACATTTTTTATAACAATTCATCATCAAGATTGTAATTTTAATAAATATCTTATCTCCAAAATTTTGTCATGATATGAAGAGTAGGTTCCCTACGAGCCTATGAGATTAAGAGTTGGTGTGCTCTGCCAACCTAAAGGGTCAAATTTATATTTTATTCACTTTAGGGTAATATTTGGTGGTGAAAATTACAAATGCTACAATAAATCGTCGAGCTCTTAAACTGTTTGGAAGGATGAAATATTTGGAGAGTTGTTGAGCTACTTATTTTGCTTAGTGAATCACGATTGGGAGTGAAATCAATACTCCAAGTCTATGTCTTCACAGAGCATTATTTATTTACATATTCAAGCAAACTATTTCCTCTAGTTCTATTATAAGACTAAGAAATCATTTAAAAGTGATTCAAATGCTCAATGATTATTTTAGTGTTGCTTGGATGGTAACAAAAAAATTTTTTGTCAAGAAACGATTTTTTTCTTAGTTCTTGCCATGGGTGATGGAACTATTGCAAAGGGTTCTCCATTAAACATCGATTAAATAAGTTTCAAATAGCCAATAGTGTTGCCCAATTTTCTTCTCCTAAATTTAATCTAATCTTTGATATTAAAAAAAAGATCAAACTTTAACGATCTACAGTAAACTATTCATGGTGGCATGTTTCCATTGGAATACTTAGAGGCTTCTCGATTTTTAATGTGAGAGAACGCACAAATATAGAGGACATGACCCACACAATCTTGGAAATTTCAAATGTTTCAGTGATTACCATCTTCACATGTGTTGCACATAAATAACTAACATGTAGGTGAGGTGTAGACCATGTGAATGAGCTATGGTGCATTGGTTTCACCCTATATCATGTATTATGGACAAATCTCCTATTAGGATCAGATGAAATTTCAGATGTCGTTATGAAATTGTTCATACATTTGTGTCTCCTTTTTATCTAAAGCATTTGATTTATTTTTCTTAGATTGCTAAACACAATTGTGGCACAAACAAAACCCCATATGAGGAGCTCTGATTCATTTAATTGGGTCTAATGCAGCGCAATTGATTAATGTGGGGGCTTTGATCTTAGAGAAAATCTTGTAAATTACTGTGCAACAGAAAGTTGACCCTATATGTAGAGATTGCTTGTAAATGATCGGTGACACAAACATGTTAAAGTTTTAGATTCACCCAAATCTTTATCTTGCACATGAACTCAAAGAAGTTATTGCTCAACAATAAGCTTCACCTAGGACAATTCATTTAGGTATGTATAGACTAATATTCCTTAAAAGATTTTAGTGATTTCAAAAGTATCGTGAGTTCTTGATCTATGTTGTAATGGATTCATCTATACACTACCTGGTTGTCTAGGAGATACACAGCTTCTAATTTCAACATATGCTTGTATTTCATTTTGTGTGTACTAGAAGGATGAAAATCATATGATTTTAATGGACTCTAATAATGGCACAATAATGTACTATCTAACATTGCCTATGGTTAGTAAGTTGAGAGTACTTCTAGACACAAATGTTTTAGTTATTACTATTTCAATGACAATATTTCAATTGCACTCTACACTCCTGTTCTTAATTGAATTGATTAGAGAAGAAAATATGGAGGGGTGCTAATTCATATTGGGATAATTTTTAAATATTAATGTCTTTGAAAATTGAACCATTGCACAAGTCTTAATAAATTGATATTCATTTTAGTGCAAGTATAAGCTAGCCTCTGTAGTGTTTGGCAGCTCTAATTCCATATTTGGTTTTATTGTCAGTAGTGTTGTGTGCTTACATTGCTCTAGCTACACTTGGGGTTGGTATACTAGTAAGTTACGGCTTTCCTTAATGAAGTGGATGCTCCTGCTAGTTGAAACTCAATCTACCTTGGCAAGCATATCATGTATTAAGATACTTAAAGAAGGGTAGATGGATGGATAAATTCTCAAGCACTTTAGATTCAAGAAAAAAAATTGTAGCTTAGAAAATGACACTTCCAAAACAAATGCCTTCATTATGTATTAGAAATTTTTTGAGTACACCCAAAGTATGTTTCTTTCTCTATCATCAACTGAAATGGTATGGTCAAATGTTGATGAGTAAAAACAATGTGTTGATGTTGACAGTGGCATGTCCTAATGACCTTCAAATTTGACATCCATTGTCAAAAAACTTGAGTATTCTCCAATCCTACGTGTTATCATTAAGAACAAGATTATCATGTCCCTGCATGCAAATACTTGAAGTATGGTAAATTCATTTCTACTTGTTGGACCTTTGTGAATTTTTACAAGGAAGGATTTTAGAGATTTTTGTTTTTCACGGTTTCCCTTGCTACTTCTCACCATGTCTACAATCTTAGCTTCTTGTTCATTGACTTTCATATGATATGGAGAAGGATAACTTGATATTATAATTGTGGGAAATTCTCACCTTGTTCTCCACCACATTCGCATGCATCAAAAACCCTACCAAGGTGAGATCAACATTTAGAAAGCAGTAAAAGCACTTGACTTCATTCGTTTCTACAATAGCTTTGGGGGCCAAACTATTAACATTACAAGCAGAGGCACAACAAAAGGAAAGACACCTAAAAGTAATATTACATGTCTTTCATCAGGTCTAATCGTGTTCCTTCCAATGATCATGATATACTTCTTACAACTTATGGCAATCATATCTTTATATTCATTGACTCGTACTCCTTCAAAGGAAAAATTTAGCTTGATTTTACTTTTCTTGGGTCTGAATATGTTCATTTCTAGTATTTTGATTCATGTTTCTTTTTACATTCTTGAGAAAAAATCTAAAAATAAATGCTAGAAGGTGAATGTAGTTTTGTGATTTCTCTTTTTTGTTTTTGATTAAGGAAAACAGGTTTTGATGGGCCCCTGAAACCCTACATAACTAAAATATTGACATAGATAAAGAACATAATGTATCAACGACATAATAGCCATAGGCTAAAAAACAATAGCCTCTCTCAAGATAGCCAGATAAAACCAGAAAAAGAAAACAAGGAAGCAAAAAAAAAAAACTAGGAAAGGCCCAAAGCTAGGAGAACAACTCAGGCAATTTCTCTGAGAATTTCCACAGCACGAATCTCTAGCTCAGGCACTCTTCCAGCCGCCTCCTTAAGGTTAGAAAGATCTTTATTAGGTTCTTGGGTGTCCTTTTTCTTTGTGTTGGATCTGGTCCTCTTCCTCAATCCATCCTCAGGATATTTATCCTTACCACTATTGGGAGAATGGTCTTCCTCCTTACTAACCCTGTGTTCCTCAATTTTTTTTATCAACACATTTATGTTGTCATTGGAAGCTTTAAGAATGTTATAGCTTTGTTCAACGATTTTCTACAGGGTGCCCCTCCATGCTTTGAACTCTCCTCTTCACTTTGTCCACTTTGTTTTCCATATCCTTTTCCCCCTCAGTTTTCATGTTCTTATTGTTTCAATTTTCCCTCTCCAATCTTCCCACTATGTATATAAGCTCCTGGATTTCATGGTAAATCCATTTTGTGGTTCTATTGCTATCAATTGTGTTTTTCTTTGCATTATTAAACACATCCATTTGAGGGTTCTCCTTAGTGATGTCACTCAAAATAAAAAGGTCAGGATTAATAAGCTCCTTCATTTGAATTTTACCCTTCTTATTCTCCTTGACTAGATTTTTCTTCATCTCTCTATTGAGCCCCATCCTCACAGAAACATTACCAAAATTCATCCAAACCACCTTCTTATCTTTGCCCGAAATCTTGCAAGTGTAATGGACATACCCATATTCCTCAAAAACTTGCTCATTCTCTTCTCCACTCCCTTGATTCTTCTCTTCCTCTTCCCTATCCTTCCCCTCCTCCTGCCTTTTTTCCTTGGATTCTTCTTTGATATCTTTCCCTCTTTGCCTCCTAAAAGGCTTGCCACCAGAATCCTCCTCTCTGTTGATAGGCATCTTAATAGTAATGGTTCTCTTTCCTCTCGTCCTCTCCTAATTTTCATCTTCTCTGAAATTTGTATCTTCCTCCCCCTCAAAATTGTCACCCTCTGTATCCATGCCCTTCATCCTCTCATTTTAGTCTCTGTCAAACGAGATCTCAATGCCCTGTTTAGGGTCAGGAGTCTCTTTTTTCTCCATTTTGATTTTCCTTTTCCCCCTTTTTTGTTGTGGGGTAGCATCCTCATCTATATCCAAATGCAACTCTTGACTATCCTCAATATCGGATGGGATATAATCTTCTCTCAACTCATTTGATTCCTCTTTACCCTCCTTCCCCACCTTCCTATTCTTAATTTCTTTCCCCATAGTCCTAGCCTTAAAAATTCATAAATTAAGAGCAAAAGCCCCTCATGGAAAGTGGGATTAGCAATGGACTTCTCCCTATATTCATTGATGTTCTCATTAATTAATGAATATAGGAAAAAGGGATTGAAATCTTCACCCCATACCTAAAATGGTTAAGTAGCATGAAGTGATGAGTGTAGAGGCGATCAAATCTCATGTCTAGGGAGATGTACTTGATAATAACCCTCAACACAAACCTCCACAACGGCTCAATAGAGCTCAGCAGGTAGTAGGTACTTTTCTTCATTAAAGCCTTCTTTTCCTCCACATCATTGGTAAATTTGATCACAGCCTGACCAGAAATAAGTCTATCTCTATAGAATTTCTTCTCAATAATGGGTATGCCTGTCACCGCAGAGATAACCTCCTCTGTCATTGTGACCCCATCAATTTTGACAATCCCCTTGTTCCAACTCTTAACCATGATACACGTAACAGAGGGTTTCCACCCATGAAGTCGTTCGATGAATGTGGTAACTTCACCTTTTTTCAAAATGCTCCACACCTTAGAGTGTCAATGCCACTTATCTACTTCATCCTCAGGTTCTCTCCCATGTCTTTCCCCCACCATACTTTTGTCCTCTCTTCAATCTCTTCTTGTGGTAGTGATATCTTTTGAAGCCTGATTCCAATTGATATGTAGTGTTTTCGTGAAACTTATTTTAGGCTCATGCAAATTATACCCAAAATCAGGCCTCAAAGTGTGTTGATGAATATTAATAATGTGTTTCATACTTTGGCTATTGTACTTACACATCATTTTTTGGCACATTTCCCATAGCATGTAGCCTTTCATAATTGACCATTAATGTTTCCCAATCTACGTGGGATCCTCTCCCTTTCTATCAAATCTAAGATTTCCAATGGAATATTTTGTTTGTCCATCGATCTTTTCATATCATCATTCTTGATTGCCCAGTTGGCCAGCCTATCAGCCACTTGATTAGCCTCCCTATATTCATGAGCCACATATATATTATCAAAGGACTTAAGGATCTGAATGCGCTCTTCAATTATATTCACAATCGTCCATGTAGGCTCTTTCTTCTCGTTAAGACAATCTATTATATTCTTAGAATCTCCTTCTAGCCATAGATTTATGACTCCAATGTCTCGAGCAAGTTTGATGGTTTGATGTGTCACAATCACCTTTGCATAGTGATTAGTTTGTAATCCCAGAGGAGCAGAAATAGCAACAATTCATTTTCCATGGGCATTTCTGATGATTCCCCCACCCCAGCCTTACTAGGGTTGTCTTTAGCAACCCCATCAAAGTTTTCTTTACACCAACCCTTAGGTGGGAGAGTCCATTTGTAGTCCTCCCTCCTATTTTTATCAATTTTCTTTGTGCTAAGAAGAGGGTTATAACCTTTATTAATAGTATTTTTTTCTAACAAAGCATTAAGGCTTTTGTGGAAGACAACTTTCGCATTAGTTTCTTTCTCCCTAAAATTTTGTTATTCCACTCCTTCCACATTCCCCAACAGACATGAGGCAAAGTCCATTCCCACAAGCCCTTATTCATATCCCCAATAACACCATGGTGCCATTTTTCAAAGAGTTGTGTAGTGTTATCGAGAAAACACCAGGTCACCTTGAAGAAAGACAAGAAATAAGACCATATGTCTCTGGTGAAGTGGTAGTGAATAATGATATCATCCACACTCTCACTATGGTTTTTGCATAGAATGCATCTATTAGGCATTAGATGCCCCCTCTTGGTAAGGTTATCCATCGTCAAGATACGGTTTTGGAGCATAATCTAGAAAAAAAAATTGATTTTGGGAATAGGGCCAGGATACCAGGCTTTGGCCCAAACAGGGATTGTTTCAATGTTTTGCATGGTTTCATATCCCGGAGCAGCAATGTAGTTGTCATCCTTCATCTCCTTGTTGAGGGACAAAGGGATATGATTTCTCTTTTTTGTTTAATTCTCTATATGTTTTAATTTTATTTATTTATTTAGTTCTAGAAATTTGTTAAGTGGGTATCATTGTTTTAAATCACAAACATGTTTATGTTAGTATGTTCCAACATATTCCTTTTTCAAAGTACATTTTGATTAAGTTGTGAAATGTCATGATTGACAACTAAGAGAATTGTAGCTATTAGGATTGCATGCAGGTTGATGTAATTTAGAGAAGTTTAAATCATTGATGAATGGAATTCAAATCCTTTCCTATGAATTGGGCCTCAAGAAAAAAAACATCCATCAATTGCACATGGGTTGCTTTTAAGGTTTATATTACTGGGTAGTGATATATCTTTTCACAACTCAAAATGATTCTATATATGTCTATTGGCTGCTATCCATGATTCTCTAAGCATTGTTCTTCTTAGTTGGCCCCACAACCTTTAATCCTATATCTTTAACTCTATGTTTTAACTATTTTTCATAGTAATATTTAAGCATTTAAAATTAGGGATATTATCATGTTTTGGTCATTGGCATTATAAGTCTCTCTGTTTGAGGACTAATAGGAGTTGTTCTAGGTTCAAATGTATTTGTGTATCCATTTTCTTCATCCATATTATTACTTTTCTCATGGTTAGTGGAAGATGTATTACAAGGAACATGTGGTGACTGTGAGGAAGGGAGTATAATGTACAAAAGAATTTAACCTAGATGTTTACATTTTTCAGATTCATGCCTAATCTATGTTGTAGATTGCTTGAATATTTCTACTTGAATTCTTTATTTTTGACATGTCTGATGGAATTGACAATGCATGATGTGATATATAAGTTTACTGAACTATAAAATTAGCTTAAATAAGCTCCATCGTTCATATAATCTTTGTGTAACCTTTTCTAACTTCTCCTGCATCTTCTTCTATTTTCCAAAACCATTTGTCGGCTCTTGGCAAGAATTGTGTTGCCTTGCAGCTCTTGTTTAGAGGCTTAGCATTTGAAGGCCTTAGAGGCCCTAGATGGAGCCTGAAATGGGGTCAACTAGATCTTGTGCAAGTCAGGCCTTGTATATCAATGCATTGGAGGAGTATTTTGAGTATGAAGATATTGAGGATCCTAATATGGTCAAGTTTGTGAAGGCAAAACTGAAGGAACATGCAATGATCTAGTGGTAGGATATTCAATTGGAGAAAATTAGAAGAGGGAATGAAAAAATTACCAGATGGGATCAAATGATAGATAAATTAAAGTAACAATTCATTCTCATGGATTATGAGCTTGATCTGCTAAAGAAAATGCAAGGGTTGAAGCAAGTGGGAGGATTTGTTTAGGAGTATACTGAGGAGTTCTACTGAGTTCTTATTAGAACCGTCCATGTATAAGTTGATGAAGAGAATGCCACCTGTTGTCTTAATGGGTTGAGGTCAAGCATTCAGGAGGATTTGAGTCTAGTCTTAATGAACAGTATTGAAGAGGCATACTAGTTTTCCCTCCTAAGAGTTGAGGAAAAGATGAATGAGAAGTTTGATAACAAGAATAGTGAAAGAGGTCATGGTGGAAGATCTAGCGGATAGTCTTATGGAGGTTGAAATGATGATCAAAAGAACAAGGATGAGGCAAGTAATAGTAGTCAGAACCAAAGGGGAAATGATTTCAATCATTTACATGATCAAAACAATAGAGATCAAAAAGGAAGAGGAAGAGGGAAAGGATATGGAAGAGGAGGTTTTTGTGAAAAATGTTTTCATTGTGGAGAAGAAGGGCATAAAGCATTTGGATGTTCCCAGTGCTAAGGAAGGACAAATCATAGAATAGAAGGCCAAGACAGAGTTGCGCATGTTGATGAAGATGCCAAATCACCCCATTCTGAAGATGCTAATAGATGAGAAGTCTTAGTTAATAGGAGAGTCTTGTTGAGCAGTGAGAATGAACCTAGTCAAATGAGGAGTTTGTTTTGCACAAGGTGCAAATATGAAGATAAGTGTTGTGATATGATCATTGATGAATAAAGCACTAACAATTAGGTGTCAGTAAAGATCGTCATGAAGTTAAATCACAAGAGGTGTAAATACCCGCATCCATACCATATTGCTTGGGTGTAAAATGACCACAAGGTCATGGTTATTGAACATTGTCTAGTGAAGTTCAAGATTGGAAGCTACCAAGATGAGGTTCTTTGTGATATCATACCTGTGGACATATGTCATGTTTGTAGGTAGGTTGTGGCAGTTTTACAAGCATATTATACACTATGGGTGATAAAATACCTACACTCTGATAAAGGATGGAGTGAAACATAAGTTGGAGTCCTTGAAGGAGAAAGAAGAAAAGGTATGTACTGCTGCCATAATATGTTTTGTTGATGAAAAGGAGTTTCTCAAAGGTATGAAGCATGAGCATATGTGTTTTGATGTAATCACAAAACATGGTAAAGAAGAAGTAGAGGAGGTACCTATAGAAGTTACAAATTTGTTGGGAGAATTTCTTGATATTGTGTCAGATAATGTACCTGATGGATTACCCCCATTGAGGAAGATTAGTCACCAAATGGACTTGATCCTAGGAGCCAGTTTTCCAAATAAGGAAGTGCATAGAATGACACTAGCAGAAAGTGAAGGGTTGAATAGACAAGTGCATGAATTGTTGCAAAAGGAGTTGATTCAAGAGAGTCTGAGTACATGTGTTGTATCAAAAATATTAGCACCAAAGAAGAATGGAGAATGGAGGATGTATACAAATTCTTGAGCTATCAATTAGATCACAAGAAAGTACAAATTTGCATTGCCACAGATGGATGGTATTATGGACTATTTAAGTGGATTTTTGTATTTCACAAAGATAGATCTAAAGAGTGGGTACCATCAAATTCGCATCAGAGAAGGAGACGAGTGGAAGACTATCTTCAAGAGAAGGGAAGAATTATACGAGTGGTTAGTCATGCCTCTTGGGCTAACCATTGCACCAAGCACTTTCATATGGCTCATGAATGAGGTATTGAAAGAGTTTATGGGTAAGTTTTTCATTGTTTACCTAGATGATATATTGATCTTTAGTAGGGCATTGGAGGAGTATTTCATGCACATTCGTAAGGTGTTTGATAAATTTGAAGAAGTGTATTTTTATGAAGTAAGGAGTTGGTGTACTTGGTATTTATAGTATCAATAGAAGGTCTCAAAATGGACCTTGAGAAAGTGAAGGCTATCCTTGAATGACCTACTCCAAGGAGTGCGATTGAGGTAACATCTTTTCATGGACTAACTAGCTTTTACAAAAAAATTATCTAAGGTTTTAGATGTATTTGTGGACCCTTGACTAAAACAATGAGAGGGGATAAGAAAGAATTTAAGTGGACTGTAGGAAACAATACCACTAGCATCACAGTCTACTTGAAACACCTTATTAAAATTTGAAAGTGCTAGAATTCAAATTTAGAACTTCCAAATTTTAATAAGGTGTTTCTAGTAGACTATGATGCTAGTGGTACTACAATAGGAGTTGTTTTGAGCCAAGAAGGTAGACATGTTGCTTATTTCAATGAGAAGTTGAATGATGCCAAAAGAAAATATTATATTTATGATCAACAATTTTAGGCTATAGTTCAGGCATTGAAGAAGTGGAGACATTATCTTCTTACTAAGGAGTCTGTTTTGTATAATGATCATTAAGCTTTGCAACATTTGAATAGTCCCAAAAAATTGAACCAAAGGCAATTTAAATGGATTGAATTTTTGTAGTTCTACATTTGTTTTGAAACTCAAGAGTGAGAAGTCTAATAGAGTTGCAAATGCTCTTAGTAGAAGACAACTTTTGTTGACAGAAATGTAGATTGACGTGGGTGAGTTCAAGGAACTCAAGAATTTGTATCTAGAGGATCCTGATTTTAATGAAGTGTGGAAGGCTTGTACATAACTTGTTACACTTGATAGGTCAAAGTGGTTGGATTCTATAATGCAAGATGGCATGCTATTCAAAGGAAGTCAGTTGTGTATTCCCAAAAGTTCTATGAGAGATAATCTCATCAAGGAGAAGTATGGTGGAGGGTTGGATGGAAACTTTGGTAGAGATAAGACCATTTCTTGAGTTGGTAAGAATTATTACTGGCCATAGTTGCAAGAAGATGTGAAGAAGTTTGTGTAGAGTTGAAAAGTATGCCAGATGGAGAAAGGAGTGAAGCAGAACACTAGATTGTATTAGCCATTACTTGTACTAGAGAAATCATGAGAGGATGTCCACATGGATTTCGTTCTTGGTTTACAAAAAACATAGTGAGGGCATGATTCCATATTTGTGGTGGTTGACAAATTTTCAAAAATGGCACATTTCATTCCCTGCAAGAAGACTAGTGATGTTGTTCATGTGGATGAGTTTTTTTTTAAAGAAGTGGTGAGACTACATGGTCTGCCAAAGAGTATAGTTTCTGATTGGGATACCAAGTTTATTGGGTACTTTTGGCAAACATTGTGGAAGAAGTTGAAGACAAATTTGACGTTTAGTTCATTACATCATCCACAAAATGGACAAACAGAGGTGGTGAATAGGAGTTTGGGGAGTTTATTGAGATGTTTGGTTGGAGATAAGCCAAAAGGATGGGATCGGATTTTACCACAGGCATAATTTGCATACAATAATTATGTCAACAAGAGTACTAGTAAATCACCATTCCAGATTGTATATGGGAGCAGTCTATTGTTCCAAAAATATCTTTTGTCTTCCTATTCCAATCTTTTGTTCATAGCATGACCCTTGTTGTTTGTTTTCTTTATTTTTGCACAATTGGTTACTCAATGAAGACCTAACATGGATCATCTTCTCGTGTTTGCAGAATTTAATTCTATCTTGTTGAAGAGTTATTCTTATTCCTTTCTCAAGGTGTATTCTTCACTAGCGTATCGAATAATGTGTGGTAATTGGCTTTTGCAAGGTTCTGGTGATTTCATAGCTTCCTACAACCTTGGGGACATCTTTGTGGATTGTGTATGCTCCTATCTTTGTGTTCATTGATGTTATTTTTCTTAGTTGGATGGTCACAAATTTCCCCTTTGGGAAATATCTGTATTTTTTAATACTTGTATTTTTTAATCTCTCATTCCACTATTGGTTTTGATGGCTATATATTTGAGATCTAGAATTAGATTAGGCTATATTAGAATAGTAAGAAGAAAGATAGAAGAACTTTGGACTTGAAAGCAAAAGCTTTTAAGCTTGCTGATTATAATTATGTTGTTTATGGTTGTAACCAAGTAGGGCTTATGCTTGGCACATTTTTATGAAATTGTCTCAGCATATCTGCATTGAAATAAAGATATTGTGTTCTTCCATCTTTTGATTGTGGTTCCATGTGTAACTCTAGCAGGATGGTTGGTGAGTGCTTTCTTGGAACCATTCTCTCATTCTCCCTTGTGTCATAAGCAATTGGCATAAGTTGAGCCAAAGGAATGTCAAAAGAGTAGTTAACGCAACAAAATTGCTTATGCTTTGAGTAGGAGTTTGATTGTGCAAAAGTCTCAAGTAAGAATATTGGGATTTAATGACTTGAAGGAAATGTGTAGTGTCCCCTATCAAGGACTTTCATAATTTAATTGAAATTATTTAATTGGGCTCTTTTGCACATCTAATTTGATATTTCTCGTCTCTTGTTGTATCTTTTTTTAGGTGATTGATATTCTTAATATACCTTGATATGTTAAAAGATGTAGCTTTTAGTTATACCATTAACTATTATTTATTTTTTATTATATTGTTATTTATCATAATAATTTTATTAATATACTATTCACTTTAATTATGATTATTAATGTTTTATAATATTAAATTCTCATATTTTAATATTTTATGCAAAATTATGATATTGTTAATATTATTATAATTATTTTATTTATCTATTATATTTATGTTTTAATTTTATTTTGATGGGGATATCACAGTCCTCTCCTCCCAAATTTTTCTTATCCTCAAAAACATTATAAATTTATTTGTAGAGCCAAATATAGAAAGCATACAATTGGATGCATGAAAACATGAAGTAGACACAAAGTAGACACATAAATGCATGAAAATACAAAGCAAAAACAATGTAGACACATAATACATGCATTCTTGATTAATATCTTTCACTAAAGTCAAGACATTGATGTATACAAAATTTACTTCTTCAATAGAATCATTCAACCACAAGTGATCATTAGTACACGTGTATATATAATTTTCAAGGAAAATGGAAGTCATGATAAGTTGATCCCATAGTAAGTCCTAGAGCATAACTTTGGGCCCCTTGGCCTCGATGGCAACATTTACGCATCTCCATGAGGATGCTTGTTTTGTTTTGCTCGTATTATCATTCTTAGTCAAGAAGAATACTTAGGATGTAAACATATTGTTTAGGAACCAACTCAATGGTCTTCCTCAAGGTTTATGTGGATCTAAGCCCTTAGTCCCATCTTGGAATAACCTAAAGGCAACTTGATCCCTTCCTAGTCAATCATTAAGGTATCTTACAAGGACGTTGATTCTTACCCACCTTTAAATAACCAATTGTTTGGACTAGCCTAAATACACCTTTGTTCTCTCTCATGAGGGTGTCTTTATAGGTAAGTAATAAACTATATGTGAATTAAAAAGGTCATGTTATTTTAATTATAATTGTGGTTCCGAAGGAATGCTAAGATGACATAGGTCACTTTGACACCAAACTCAATGGCCTTCCTCAAGGTCTCTATGGATCCAAGCCATTAATCCCATCCTGAAATAACTACAAGGCAACTTGATCCCGTCTTGGTTTATCCTCAAGGCATCTTACAGACCCATCTCAGAGCAGTCGATTGGAGGGAATTTACACTAGTCTCTCCTTGATTGCATCCTAGACTCCTCTCTTTAGATATCATATAATAATAATATTGAGAATAGTGAATTAATATTTATATTTACAAATAATATTACCTCTTTTCTCAAAGTAACTTAATAATTTTATTATCAGATATACAAATATTTGATTTAGTTATGGCCATAACTTTACCCCATCATTTATCAAATTAATTATTTACGTTAGTTCATATATCAATTGATGTATTAAATTAATTATTTAGATTTATGATATATACTCCAAGATCATATTTTTGGATGTCTAAATTATTATATTTATAATATTATATACTGGTAAGTATTCATTTAATTATAATCCTTAAACTTAGGGCTTGCATGACTCACACCCCAATTCATGGCATATAAATGGAAGGCATTGATCGATTTATGGAGTACTATGTTGGCAAGCAGTCTTTAATAAATTAATTGTCTTCCCATCAACATATGCTACAAGGTATTTTAAATATTTTGTCCCCTATATATCTATATTGTAATCGACATTCAATGGTGTCCTTCAAACTCTTGTATATCTCACAATCCATGTGGGTATCTCCTTTTAATTTGTTGGTTCCCCAAAATGTCAAGTTTATTACCAACACACTTCAACATGAATTCTAAGGAGAAAGCCAACTGCAATGCTCAAATCTAGGATGGGTTGGACCAACTAACAAGGATAATTCCTTCTACACTTCAGGCTCTATAAAACCTAGGATAGTGGACCTTGGAATCATTAAATACAACTAGTACTAAAATATATTTTTGAATCCTCAAATAGATCATCTCATATGAAGGGTATCCACTATGAAGAGAGTTACTAGATGATGGATAGTCACCCATTGAAATCACATCTTCAAGGAGCATGAGATATAGAATAACCTACAACTACAAATAGAAAGGGAAATGGGATGTATGGTTTGAATTTATGTTGTAGAAAGAACCATGAATGAAACACCAAGAAATGCGAGATCATGTAGCTAAGATCAATGCCTAATCCATTGGGCATGTGAATCACAAGAAATACAATAGAGTAAGTTAAACTTATGGAATTTCCTTAGATATGTGAAGTGTTGCCTTACAACCTTTCATAACCATGATTTTCATTTAGTCTACTTGTCAAATCCACATGTAAGACCACTAAATCCATAATGACTATCAAGCAATTTAGTCAATCCTTTGGATTGAAGCATGAAAGATGGACTATGTCTATCACAATGAGACAATGAAGAAATAAAAAACTTTGTTTCATTTCATTCAAAATATCACTAATTTACAAATGCAGAGAACTCAACGAAATCTTCTTTTCATTAAACTATATGCTACCTTTGATTTACAATGAAATATAGACTCAAAAAACTAACATGGATTCAACAATAATCTATTAGATCTGCTCTAAAAAAATCATACATTGTTGCTCATTTATAATGAAAAAATTGTTGGAGTGGTATCAAAAAAGTGGGGAAAACTTCCAACCAACTGAAACCAACCCCAAGAATGAGAAGAGAGAGGAAGAAATAGAAGAGAAACTTGTCTACATTTGATCTTGGTGTGTTATTTTTCATCTTGAATTTTCCGCCACTCATAGAAGAACAACTTTATCCCGCATCCCACTTCAACTTAAAATCAAATACCCTTCATTTGTTACAACCAACTATCAAAAATTTCCTCGAATGATGAAGAAAACCAATTGCAGAAAAAAAACACTATCTGCTTCTACAAACATTGTTGAAAGGGCCACCAAATAGTTGTAATGACAAACAAATAGTGTTGGAAGAATCTCCACCAAGTTTAGAAGAAAATTAGATCATAGATTTCTCACAAGAGGCCTAATTGTCATTGTATAGATAAAAACCCTTCTGTAGCAATATAATAACTATGTTGTTATCAAAAACATCTCTGATATAAACAAAACAACAGATTCCTCTGCTGATAAAAATCTTATGTTAAAATAATAGCATGTAGTGCTTTTTTATCTCTAATGTGCATCCTTACATTATTTTATTTACCCTGTGTTTTCATTTAAATGTTCTAACTGATACTAGATATAGTTTGTACTATATAATAAAACATTTATGCATAGGCTCAAAAATAAAATGAGCAGTTTCTTATGAGCAAGTCTCATTCTATTGGTCGAATTTACTAACTAAAATCTCATATTTGACTCTTATCTCATTGGTTGCCTCCTTCAAATTTATGGGCCCTTATGTGCTTTCTCCCTTTTAAAAATTATTATGTGTATCACATTTCATTTTGGAAACCCCTTAATAAACTTTTATTTAATAGATATTGGCCCCATCAACCTTTCCATGAGCACATGCTCTAGAGGTAAAGTAACTTTAAAATTTACCCCATCCTCAGCTCAAGTACATGGGCCCCACCTCTAAGCCCTTCGGCACGAGGACATGTCAATTCTGAAAGAAAGAACAACTTTTAATAATATTTATTTGGAAACCTTTGAACTTGAACCTTCCCTTCATTATTGATCAATTAGTCAAGTTCACAAGGGATGCCACATGTCAACCACCGATTGGCTCAACCAGTCCACCTATATGCCCAATCATCATGCTACATCATCATATTTCCAGATCAGCACAAGCCCTCCTTGGACTACCATGTGTCAACACCTAATTCGTTAACAAATTCAAGTCACTTGCCACCTCACACCTACATCACTGAAGCACCCTGGACATGTGGCATAATCTCATGGTTTTTCCACGTTTAAACCTCAAGAATCTATTTGGTAATGTCACAATGATCGTTTGATCTTTCTTGGATTTTGACTAATGACTCACAAGTTGATCTCCAATTATTGCCACATGTTATGACATCACAATGACCAAGGAACTGTAGAAGCATGTTGGATACAATTGTTTAATTTTGTGTTGTCTTTGATGTTACAAAAATTTCATATCGGTTGACAGTCAGTGCATGCCGAGCTCACTTGGTCAGTGAAGACAATTTTCCTAGTCTACCGAGCATTCTTGAGTTTACTTTGTGCAGAAGGCAATTTCTATCGAGCTCACTTGGGCATTGAAAGAAGTTATGTAGAAAAGAGTGTTAACCGAGCTCACTCAGTTAATAAAGGAAAAGTTGAACAGAGTTAGTGCTAACCAAGTTCACTCAGTTACCAAAGAAATCTTGTAAGTTTGCAGTGTTAATTGAGCTTCTGTTGGTTAACACAGGAAATCACTTCAAAATTAGTTTCTACTCAGCTGGGTCAGCTACCAAAGAATTTTCTTGTTTTGACATGTAAAGCTTAATTATTTTACCTATTGATTCTAGCTAACTGAGGTGATGAATATTGGTTAATCTAATTTGTATTTGATTCGACTTGAAAATCTAAAAGGTATAAGTAAAAGGTCAAGTTGTGATTTCAAAGTGTGTGATATGCAAGTTGAATAAGTTGAAAGAGATAAGAAGAGAGGAAGCAACATTGAAGGATAAGCAGGTATCCTTGTGGAGTAAAAAAGTGTTATTCGATCAGGAAGGATCAAGTATGAAGCAGAATAGAGATCTGTAATCAGCAATTCAGTTGCATCACAATCAGGTCATTTCATTGTTACTCTCTAACCATTGTAGCAGTGATCAAAATCTCTTAACAGAGTTGGTTTAACAACCATTTGTAAATCCTCTAATAAGATGGCAATTCCATTGAATTGTTTCAAGACCTTTTACAAGGTCACTCCTAATAGGGTGATTAAATCCTTTAATAGGGTCACACCTAACAGTGTGTTTTGTAACCTTTAATAGGGTTGGCTCCTAATAGGGCTCACTTTAGAAGAGTGAAAAACAGTAACTAGTTACATTTGGTGGTTTTTCCCAAATTGGGTTTCCACGTTAAATCCTGGTGTCTCATGTGTTCATGTTATTTCTTTAATTCTTGTAAGTAATTACTGATAATATTTTAAGATCTGTTAAAAGTAATACACACTTTGCATTTACCGAGTTACAACAATTTCTATATGTTTACCGAGTATCAATAGTAATCAGTTTTATCAGTCTGATTTTTATTTGACATCTAAGGGATTTGGGATTTATTTGAGTAGTAACTGATTCACCCCTCCCCTCTTAGTTACTCCTTGTATATTTCCAACAAAGCATTGATAGAGAAGAAGCTTGAAGCCAAAAGAATGAACACACTACAAAATATGGTAGAGAAGAACAAGAACACCCTACATGATGCAAAGGGAAAATCGAAATAAATGTTGCATGCTTCAACACATATCTCGAAGAAATCATCAGATCCATAAGCACTCTCATAGCATCTAGAATAGAAGCTACAACAAGCTCAGTAGGAGTTGCAAAATTTGAAGGATAATTGCAATGTAGTCAATGCCTCTATAACTGACTATATGTCCAAGACTCAAGGTACATTAAAAATTATTCATCATATCAAAGGTGAGAAGGAGAAAAGATCCATCAAACTGATGGAAGTACAATGTAAACTATCCCCAATGACAGGCGTCATCTAAACACACATTAGAAATGTGGATGCACTAGTCAACAAAGTTCCAAGCAACACCTTTAGTGAACTCGAAACACTCTTGGGCAAGGTAAAGAGTGAGATCATTTCTCTCAAAAATATGAAGGCATCATGGGATACCCATCTCACAACCATACATGGTCAATATCAAAACATATTCAAGAACCTATAGCCACCCCACATAACCCTTTGTCATTGATGCCAAAAAGGGGGAGAATATATGCAAGGGGATAATATATACAGACAAAAGGTTCAACACTAGGGGGAGAATGTACCAGGAAGAGAGCAAATGGAGAATGAGCAAAAGAAGACAAAAAGAAAAGGGGAGAACATAAAAAAGAGGGAGAATAGACAAAAAAAAGGGAAATGAGAGACTAAGGGATCCAAATGGAAAAGCACAACAATAAAAGCAAAAGGATATAGAGACAAAAGAGGAAGGAAGTGAGAAAGGAACATTGTTAGGGGGAGATTATAACAAAGTATGGCCAAGTCCATCTACTGGAAACATCTATTAGTACATGCAAAGGAATTGTAACAAATTTTTCCATTAAAGGGATTTCGCAAAGTAGAAATGTAGAATGTTGGTAAATGATGTTTTTCCATCAATGCCAAAAGGGGGAGATTGTTGACCCTACTAGTATCTTTGGCATGAAGATTGAAAGAATTACTAAGTGTTGTCAATAATGGCCAAAAGTATGAGATTGGAAAAATGTGTGACAATGAGTCAAAGGAAGCAAAAGGAAGTCTATGGTTACCGGTCACAAGACACACTGACATACACTTTGGCATACCTATGTTGGCGCAAGCCATCAGAAGTGAGTAACGATTTATCTAAGTCATCAACATAATGAGTCGCTAATGACATGCCAACAGGTAAGAGTGAAACAATTAAAGCAGGTAAGGACGAAAGGCCATCATTGGTTCACGAAAGTATTGGCAAGGCTACTAGTCTAGGCCCTAGGCATAGGGATCATGGGTCTTATGCAAATGAGGCCAACAAGGAATTCAAATTTTTGAATTCAAGAATGAGCGGGATAATTTGGTTGTGGGTAATTGTACCCTTACATTGAAAAAATGATATATGCAACTAAATCTATCATAGTTGGTAGTGGAGAAAGAGGTTTGTGTTGAAGGTTGTTGCCACTATAAGAAGAGAAGGAGAGAACTGAGAACATAAAACTTAGAAAGAAGGAAACCATGAGAAGTAATAGTTGTAGAGGGAGAAGGAACAATGACAAGATGTTGCAGACAACCAAGGGAGAGGTGAGACCAAAGCACTCACTAAGAAAGTAGGAGTATCAATGCATTCTCGAGGATACAAAGCAAAGATCTACATGGCAAGTTAGTGCCCCATTCAAGGTCAAAACACTAAGTATGTTTTATTAATGTTGCATCTATTTGTAGCTCTTAATAGGGAAAGCTTTACTAGTAAGCTTATTGTAAAATCCTCTAACAAGGTGTCTCTTAGAAGGAGATTTGTAAATCCTCTAACTGGGTAGCTTTCACAAGCTTCCGTAACCCTAACAGGTTGCAAACATTCCTAACAGGGTGCGCTTCCAAAACAAGCACTTGTAGCTCTTGACATAACACCCCTTAACATGCATTATAAGGGCTAGTGGGTGTATTATCCCCACTATGGTTTTCACCCTCATCGAGGGTTTTCATATATTAAAATATATGTCATCTTGATGAATGCTTATGTGTGTGAGTTTCCTTGATTTTATGTTACTGCATAATCTTGGTTCTAGGTGTGAAGTGAATTACATTAAGGTTAGTTGGAATAGTACTGATTCACCCCACCCCCCAGTACTGGTTGGGACTAACAATGATATCATTCATGGAAGACATGTGATCCCTATGCCTAGGATCTAAAGGGTAGCCTTACCAGTACTTTTATGAACCAATGGTTGCCTTTCATCCTTGCTTGCTTTGATCTTTTCGCTCTTACCTTTTGTCACATTATCGGTGACTCATTATGTTGATGACTTAGATCAACTGTTACTCACTTATGACTGCTTGTGCCAACATGGGTATGCCAGAGTGTATGTTGATGTGTCATTAATGGCCAAAAGTATGTGATTGGCAAAATGTGTGACACATTGACTTCCTGATGGAGGCACAACCCAACAACAGAATAGACACAATAGAAAGGGGGAATTATATTAACTGAGAAAATATGCCAGTACAAACAGTGCAGAGAAAATAAACTTCAAAACATGCCCTACAGGCTTACAATAGCATAAATCTGGAGAATATTTCTCCTTTTAGCACCTCCTCTCAAGCTCCAATCCGAACTGCCTTTTACAATGCCAAGATCTCCTTAAATAGACCCCGGAGGGTTAAGGACTAGGAGTACATTCTAGAAAGTGCTAGTAGCCATCCACCGACAAAATAGAAGGTTCCAGAAACGGTAGCCGAACTTCCGGGAGGCATAACTTTTGAACCGTAGCTCTGATTGACGAACCGTTTACATTTTCAGAAAGCTCTCGAAGCGCTCTATAGCCCTATGGAAAAGCTTTGCTCGTCCCCCATTTTTTGACCCTTTTCGAGGTCATTTAATGCCCCAAACCTGACTTTGAAGCCTTCTTAGGAGGTCTCCAAAACCCGAAAAACTGCAATAACTTTCAAACCGTGGGGCCTTTTGACCTGATTCTTTTTCTGGAATGCTCTAAATCTCAATTACATTCATCTAGCCAAGTTGCACCTTCTAGGTCACCAAAATGATGGTCAAATTGCATGCTCCTATTTTTTTGGGATTTTCAAATCCACTGATAGTTGAACTATGAGAGTTGGAACCTTTATTTGAGCCAAATGGGTATCCAAAAATGTAAAGACATAAAATAGAAACTAAGTCTAAGTACTTTTTTTTTTTTGGGTGACACAGGATTGCCCTTATACCTCTGGATGCTCCTGCATCAGACACCCAGGGTAGATTGAAAGTGACCCTATCACTTTATGGATGGTAGAGGAAATCCCAAATGGGAAACCTCAGCTGCTGAAATCCAAGTCGAGTCCTCGATTGGCCGTCCTTTCCATTTGACCAAATACTCTTCATACTGCCTGTTTCTGGTACTCCTACCCACACGATGATCTAGAATGTCTTCTATCTCCTCCTTCTTAGAAGCAGGAATTGGACACGGCTCTAAAACCAGCTCCTCATCTGCACCATCATCATGATACTCTGTCAAATCTGCAATGTTGAAAATGGGAGAAATGTGAATACCATCTGGCAGCTCCACCTCGTATGCATTTCCTGAGTTATGTTTCTTCAAAATTTTGCAGGGGCCAAATTTCTTCATTTTCAGCTTGTTGTAGGTACCAACTGGAAATCTTTCTTTTCGTAAGTGCACCATGACAAGATCCCCTACTTGGAATTCCTTATGTCTTCTCCTTGCATCAGCCCTAGCTTTATACTCTTGATTCATCTTGATAATGTGTGCTTGAACCTCCTCATGTAGATGCTTGATGTGTTCAGCAAATTCCTCAGCTTCAGCACTTGTTCTCTCCCCTTGTTCTATCTTCCTCAATTCTGGTGCAGTCCTTGGGCTATTTCCATATACAATTTGAAATGGTGATTTTCCAGTACTCCTATTTACAGAGTTATTATAAGCAAACTCTGCCTGTGGTAGAATCAAATCCCATCCCTTGGGCTTATCCCCAACTAAACATCTCAGCAAATTGCCCAAACTTCTATTTACAACTTCTGTTTGGCCATCAGTCTGTGGGTGATGCGTGGAACTGAATTTCAAGTCTGTTCTCAACTTCTTCCACAATGTCCTCCAGAAATACCCCACAAATTTAGTATCTCGGTCAGAAACTATACTCCTTGGAAGACCATGTAGTCTTACCACCTCTTTGAAAAACAAGTCTGCAATATGGACAGCATCATGAGTTTTGTGGCATGGAATGAAATGTGCCATTTTGGAGAACCTATCAACCACCACGAATACTGAGTCATTACCCCTTTGTGTCCTTGGTAATCCAAGAACAAAATCCATACTTATGTCCTCCCATGGCCTTGATGGAACAGGCAATGGCTGATATAGGCCAGTATTTTGACTAAACCCCTTGGCAACTTGACAAAACTGGCAACTCTGTACAAAATTCTTCACATCCTGTGTAATTTGAGGCCAAAAATAATGTTCTCTAAGAATGGCAATGGTCTTATCCCGACCAAAATGTCTTGCCATCCCTCCACTGTGTTTCTCCTTAATTAGATTTTTCCTCATGGAACTCCTTGGAATGCACAATTGACTACCTTTGAACAACATACCATCTTGAATCAAATAGTCTAACCACTTGGTTCTATCTATAGCAACAGGTTCTTTACAAGCTTTCCATGCTTCAGCAAAATCAAGATCCTCAGGGTACAAATTCTTGAGTTCATCAAACCCAACTACTTCAACCTGCATTGTTGTAAGCAACAGCTGTCTCCTACTTAATGCATCTGCAACCTTGTTAGATTTTCCACTTCTATGCTTCAACACAAATGTATAACTCTGCAAGAATTCTACCCACTTCATATGTCTCTGATTCAACTTACCTTGGCTATTTAGGTACTGTAATGCCTGATGATCAGTATACAAAACAAATTCCTTTGGCAATAAATAATGCCTCCATTTCTTTAAGGCCTGAACTATTGCATAGAACTCTTGATCATAAACAGAGTACTTCTTCTTTGCATCATTCAATTTTTCACTAAAATATGCAATAGGCTTACCTTCTTGGCTTAATACAGCCCCAATAGTGCTACCACTAGCATCACAATCCACCTGGAATACTTTTCTAAAATCTGGAAGTGCCAACACAGGCTGTTCAGTCACCTTCTTCTTCAGCAATTCAAAACTTCTCGCAGTTGTTGCAGTCCATTTGAACTCTTTTCTATCCCCTCTTATTGTATCAGTTAGGGGTGCACATATGCCACTGAAATTCTTAATAAACTTCCTGTAAAAACTAACCAGACCATGAAATGATCTTACCTCAGTAGCAGACCTTGGAGTAGGCCATTCCAAGATGGCTTTTACCTTCTCTGGATCCATTTTGAGACCTTCAGGTGATATAACAAATCCCAAATAGACTAACTCCCTTTTTGCAAAGACACACTTCTTTAGATTAATTAATAGTTTCTCTTCCCTTAGCCTTTCAAAGACACTACGAATATGCAGTAAATGTTCTTCCAAAGTCTTGCTGAAAATTAAAATATCATCCAAATAGACAATAACAAATTTTCCCAAGAACTTCTTAAGTACCTCATTCATGAGCCGCATGAAGGTGCTTGGGGCGTTTGTCAATCCAAAGGGCATGACTAACCACTCATAAAGACCCTCCTTGGTCTTGAAGGTTGTTTTCCACTCATCTCCTTCTCGAATCTGTATCTGATGATAGCCACTTTTCAGGTCTATCTTTGTGAAGTACTGAGCTCCACTCAAGCAGTCCATAAGATCATCCATCCTTGGTAAAGGAAATCGGTACTTGATGGTTATCCTATTTATAGCTCGAGAATCTGTACACATCCTCCACTCTCCATCCTTCTTTGGTGCAAGTACTACAGGTACTGCACATGGACTCAGGCTCTCTCGAATCAAGCCCTTCCTCAACAGCTCCTGAACCTGTCTATTTAGCTCCTCTGTTTCAGTAGGAGTCATCCTATGAGCAGCCTTGTTAGGCAAACTAGCTCCTGGAATCAGATCTATCTGATGACTGATTTGCCTTACTGGTGGCAATCCATCTAGAACATTATCAGAGATAATATCTCCAAATTCTCCTAGTAAATCTGAAACTTCAAATGGTATTTCACTACTACCTTCTTTATCTTTCCTAGGAATCAAAGCATAGCACATACGCTGATGTTTCATGCCATCTAAAAACTTCCTTCCATCAACAAGACAAATCCTAGCACTGCTACATACCTTTTCACCTTCCTTTTTCATGGGCTTCAATTTGTGGCGAACTCCATCCTTTGTCAGAGAGTATGTGTTTGCATGTCCATCATGTATTGCATGTCTATCAAACTGCCATGGTCTACCCAACAATAGATGGCAAACATCCATCAAAATAACATCACAGAGAACTTCATCATGGTAACTCCCAATTTTGAATTTTACTAAACATTGTTCACTTACCAGGACCTTATGATCATCTTTTACCCAAGAAATCCGATAGGGCTGGGGATGTTTCTCCCTCTTGAGCTTCAGCTTAGAGACCATCTCTTCGGATACCAAGTTATCAGTGCTACCACCATCAATGATCACATCACAACATTTATCCTCACACTTGCATCTGGTACGGAACAAACTCCTCCGTTGTCCTGGTTCATTTTCACCACTTAGTAGGACTCTTTCATTTACCAAGGTCTCTCCTCTTTCTGGATCCTCTGAATGTGATGATTGTGCATCCTCATCCACATGAGCAACCCTAGCTTGGCCCTCAGCTCTCCTATCTGTCCTTCCTTGTCGTTGAGGGCATTCAAAGGCACGATGACCTTCTTCATTGCAATGGAAACAGGTACCACGGAAGCCTCCTCTTCCTTGTCCACGTCCTCTACCTCTTCCTCTTTGATTTCCAAAGTCTTGATCACGGGAGCGGTTGAAACCCTCATTCCTCTGGTTCCTGCTAGTACCCTCATCTTCATTTTTCTTTTGAGTTTCATTGCGGCCTCCAGATGATCTACCGCTTCCCCTTCCTCCTTGACCGCGCCCTCTTTGTCTTCCTTCAAACCTTTTACTCAGCTTCTCTTCAACTCGTAGGGCAAACTGGTATGCTTCTTCAACGCTGGTCATTCTTACCAGACTTAGTTCCTCCTGGATGCTAGGTCGTAACCCACTGATATAACGAGCAACCTTCTCCTTATTTTCTTCTGCATGCCCCGCTCTAATCAAGAGTCGGTAAAACTCCTCTGTATATTCTTGGACTGACCTTCCTGCTTGCTTTAACCCATGCATCTTTTTAAACAGATCAAGCTCGTAGTCCACAGGAATGAACTGCTTCTTCAATTTGTCCACCATGCGATCCCATCTTGTGATCTTCTCCTTTCCTCTTCTAAGTCTTTCCAGTTGAATCTCTTGCCACCAGATTTTGGCATGGCCTTTTAGTTTGGCCTTTGCAAACTTAACCCTATCTGGGTCCCTTATATCCTCATACTCAAAGTATTCGTCCAGTTCATTGATCCAATCGATCAACTCATCTGGTTTCAAATTTCCTGAAAATATACCCACTTCAATTGTAAGTCTTTTCCCAAACCTAGAAATGGCCCTAAAAAGCCTTTCCTCTACAGGATTCAGAACTTCCCCGTCAACTTCCATTACTTCCTCTTCATTGTCATCCTCACTATTGTCATCTGCGGCAATATTTGCTCCTCTACGAAGCTCCTCTTGCAATGCTTGTACCTGTCTCTGGAGGGCTCTAACCTCCTCAGGATCAATAGCTCTAGCCCTTCCACCACGCTCCCTTCGTGGAGGCATCTTCTAACTCGAACCCACAACCACACAGTCCTAGTGCAAACTGCCTCACAGTCGGCGCTCTGTCTACACACTCAGGAAAACCTGCTCTAATACCACTTGATGGAGGCACAACCCAACAACAGAATAGACACAATAGAAAGGGGGAATTATATTAACTGATAAAATATGCCAGTACAAACAGTGCAGAGAAAATAAACTTCAAAACATGCCCTACAGGCTTACAATAGCATAAATCTGGAGAATATTTCTCCTTTTAGCACCTCCTCTCAAGCTCCAATCCGAACTGCCTTTTACAATGCCAAGATCTCCTTAAATAGACCCCGGAGGGTTAAGGACTAGGAGTACATTCTAGAAAGTGCTAGTAGGCATCCACCGACAAAATAGAAGGTTCCAGAAACGGTAGCCGAACTTCCGGGAGGCATAACTTTTGAACCGTAGCTCCGATTGACGAACCGTTTACATTTTCAGAAAGCTCTCGAAGCGCTCTATAGCCCTATGGACAAGCTTTGCTTGTCCCCCATTTTTTGACCCTTTTCGAGGTCATTTAATGCCCCAAACCTGACTTTGAAGCCTTCTTAGGAGGTCTCCAAAACTCGAAAAACTGCAATAACTTTCAAACCGTGGGGCCTTTTGACCTGATTCTTTTTCTGGAATGCTCTAAATCTCAATTACATTCATCTGGCCAAGTCGCACCTTCTAGGTCACCAAAATGATGGTCAAATTGCATGCTCCTATTTTTTTGGGATTTTCAAATGCACTGATAGTTGAACTATGAGAGTTGGAACCTTTATTTGAGCCAAATGGGTATCCAAAAATGTAAAGACATAAAATAGAAACTAAGTCTAAGTACATTTTTTTTTTTGGGTGACACAGGATTTCCCTTATACCTCTGGATGCTCCTACATCACTTCCTTCTCCTTCTTCTTCCTTTGACTAGTTGTCACACATTTTGCCAATCACGTACTTTTGGCTATCAATGACAACACTTAATACTTCTTTCATTCGTCATGCCAAAGATACTTGTAGGGTCAACAATCTCCCCTAAAAATGAATTTTCTAAACCTTTTTTTGATCTAATTTTTATCCAACATCTATTTTAATAAAATGTTTATACTATTTTGTATGATAATACCTACTCAGGTACTTATTTTTTAATATATAGAATTTATTTCAAGATTTTTATTTTTACTTGAACCAATATCTATTTATCTATTTAATGTATTAGAAATAATTTAGCTTTTTTTTTTAAATTATTATAAAGATATAATATTGTAACAAAAGTACTAAATATATTATTTCTATTTACTATAAAAACTATAACAATAAATACACTTAATTAATGAATTAGTTTGACCAATCAAAATACTTTATTATTTTTATTATAAAACTTATCATAATGTTTATAAACGTTCAATTTATATTTTAAATTTTTTCTTTATTTATTTAAAATATGATTGGCTCAAATTTGTGTTATATAGGGATGATTTTTTTGAGACACTAATTGATTTCTCCATATTCCTCTAAAGCTTTATCAACCTTTAGGGTTCCATATTTTAATGCATCATTCCCTTCTGAAGAGAGGAAATATGGAGATTCTTCAAAGAATATTTTCTATTGGTAACAAAAGGTTCTTATGTATCCATCCTACCTTTTGAATTATAATTACTTCTAATTTTAGAATTATAAATTCTCCTTATCCTCTTTAGGGAAATTTGTTGAGCATTTTAAGTCTTATCTATGTGTCAAAGAATCTGGTAATTCATTAAAGAACAAAACACATTGATATTAGATATCACTTTATCAAAGAGAAAGTTGAGGCTGGAGAAATTATCTTCGAGTACATACCAACAATATTGTAGATCATAAACATATTTGCAAGACCTTTTCCTATAAGTATACTTTCAAGTATCTTAGAAGGAAGCTAGTATTTTTACCCCTTCTTGGTACTCATTAGTGTGCACTAATGTGTACATTGGTTTAGTAGTTTTCAACATTTGTACATATCTTTCTACATCAAAGAGAGGAAGGCAACAAGGAGATTGGTGTACTTCCTCTTAGGGGGACTATAGCGTGTTCGACAAGGGGAGCAATTTTGTTTCTTCCTAGCCTTTTATCAACATTGTTAAAGGGGGAGAGTTTTTGGGAGGTTTTTTTGGAGAGTTATAATGATCTTCTTTCTAAGCTTTGATATTTATTATTGTTTCCATTAATGACAAAGGGAGAGGTTTTTAGAATGTGAGGTTGATGGTTATCATTGTTGTCAACATCCTTATCTCAACCTTTGGTGTATCGACCACTATGTACCAACATCTTTATTCTTATTAGGTGTATCAATTGGTTTCATATTGGATATTTTGCTTCACTTATTGCATGTATTGGGTTATGTGTATTATTGTTGATTGAACATTGATTGTTTTACCATTTTATGCCTTAGTGATGGGTTGCCTCATTCTGGTGGATCCTATTTTTGGATTGATCCTTGTAATGCATGTGGTTTGATTTTACTCCCAATACTCATTCTTAGTGTGTGCAATCATAACCCTTGATATCAATAATTTTTGTGGCATATTGTTATACTCAATGATCATTGCATTGCTCGATATGGTGTATCCTATCTCAAATATATTTTAGCTAATAACTTTATAGCATGCATCTAGTATAAAATAGAAGATCATTTCAAGAGGGATGTATGCAAGTTAATGAATTCAAGATTTTACTATCTCAATTCATGTGATCGTGTTTCTTATATGCTAGCTATATGAGGTGGTAGTATGAACTTACTCAAATGGATGATTCAAGGAGGTACATCTTGTTGTAGACTAGAATTGCAAAGGCTCAACAACTTTATTCTATCGACAATAGTCCTTTTTTGTATTTTTGGGGTATAGCTATCCTAGAAGTTAAACCTCCCAAAAGAACCCTTTCATATCATAGTGAGCATTTCAAGCAGTTAGCCATGTTGTACAAAATTGCCTTAATTAGCATCACCTTAACTATTATTGTTTAATTTCATGAGAATTAGCTTCTTTGTGATTTTTTCCAGTTTAGTCTTTCCACGTAAATCCTGGTGTTGATTGTGTTGGTGTTTCTATGCTTTCAAGCTTATATTTACATGGTGATACCTGTGCTATAACCAACCAATATTAAGTGGTGCTTATTGATTATTAAGTATTAACTGATAGATAATATTTTTTTTGATAAGTGAGTGGGAACAACTCATCACCCCCCTCTCGTTTATTTGAACTATTTGACAAAGGATATTGATAGGATACCTTACTTAGAGACATGGTTAGAAGGATAAGAATATATGAATCCTACCAAATATCTTTAGAGAAATTGAAGTTCATAAGTATTCTTTGTCTTATGTTAGTGATAGTTAAGGACCTCTTATAGCATTGGAGTATAGTGGAATTTTACAAAATATATCAATAGACAAAGAGAAAACTCGTTTGGACTTAGACTACTACATCAAATAGGTTGAGGCAATCACAACTTGTCATAATATATCAAAAGTCATGGGATATTTCCCACTAAATTAAATTATAATCAAATTAGATATACCTACAAGGATCTCTACAAATAGTGTTATGTATTTTGAAGCATATTATATTTAAATTTATATATTAAATATGAAATTAATATCTTGTTTCTTCATTTATCTCTCATGCCTAGGGATAAAAATAAGTTGAGACCAATAATAAAATCCTCATGAAGATAATCAAAAGAGTGCCATATATGAACAAAAGAAGGTGAGATGATAAGTTAAAGCATGTACTATGGGTTGACAAGGCGATCTGCGACTAATAATATCTAGTTAGAGTCCATAACCTATGTTATGGATTGATGCCAAGACGAGAATATGTTAAGAGTACTTGTGTATCAATTATTATAAGATATCAATGGAGGAGAAAAGAATGATGTGAACTCACATGGAGAAATGTAACTAATTTATATATAAGAAATAAGAAGGCTTGCACTTGATTTTCTTTTATTGCATAAGTACAAACTAAAGTAATATTTTATGATAAATGACTACTAATAAACTTATAACTAGCTAGGATATTTTTTTTTCATTTGGCATTGTAGATCCAAACATGGTAAGCATAATCAATTATGGCTTGGTCCATATAAAGTTGTAATTGATCATGGTCACAATTTGTACATCTCAAATATTTTATAGGCAGTCTAATGGATTTACCCATTCATGGCTTGAATTTAAAGCCAATGCTATACTTCATTCAAATTAAGATATTGTACCATGTATAATATTATAATGTAATGTCCCCCCACTTAGCCAATCTGGATGTATGTTGTCGTTAGCCCATTCTTGTATGGTCCTGAGGGCTAACCAGGACTTCAAAGGGGATCCTGAGGTTATTTGGCCTAGTCAAATTTAATTATAGGCCAAACGGAGTTCGTTTGTTGGGTTTTCGGAAAGACTTACTATTTTTAGTAAACCAATAGGGGGATGCAGTGCCTTCAATTTTTAGTGACAAGATGAGATGCGTTTTGTTGGGCTCTTTCTGATGAGCTATTATATGTGAGATTTCGAGTTTATTTGGTATATTATTTTAATGTTTGAAGTTACAACAGTAAAGTGACTATTTAAAATTAAATATTATAATGTGTCATAAAGTCACTTTATAAAAAATCAAGAGTCCCCTTTTTGAGTACATACATGGACTTTGTAAAAGGAAAAAAAGAAGTAATATTAAAACTCATGTATTATCCCACATTGGCAAGACGGAAGCGTGGAGCAAGTGAGGAAGGGATTAAAAGAAAGAGGATAGCCCTCATTTATTCATGGTTGGAAATATCAAAGAAATTGGGGAATTTTCTGGAGATTATGTCTCAATAGTTTGAAGGATGAAATCCCTTCAAGCTGGAAATCTTGACGCCATTGAAAGATATGATCTTGAGATTCAACATAGTAGCAATCCAAAAAAGCAAATACGAAAAAGCAGTCCGAAAAAGCAGCTCGAAAAAAGCAAAGCAGAAGGGGCAACATTGAAGGAAATTATTACAGCCATCTACAACCAAGTTCTTTTGTTAGTATTTCTTTTTAGGGTGTTATAAGCTTTCAGCTGTAGGTGTGCATTATAACAGCATTATCATTTTTTTGTAATCCATGTAAATGCCAAAAAGTCTTGGCCATATTTCATGAGCATTGGAAATTTCATTGCAATTAAGGAGATAATAGTTGATGGTGTCATTTGAGCAATTCACTATTATTATTTATCAGCTAGTTAGTTTGCATACCAACTGTTTGTAGAAATGCCAGTTGGCTGTAGGTGTTCATTTCATTCATGATCAGCTTATTAGTTTGCATGCCAATTGTTTGACAAAATGTCAATTGGTTGTAGGTTCTCTTTTTGGCATAAATAATGTTATAATTTTACATCCCAAGTGTTTGTCAAAAATACTAGTTGTTGTAGCTGCATATTGCAAGTAGTTTCAGTCACATATATGCATTGAATATTGTCAGAATAAGTTGCACATTCATGTTAGGTCATTGTGTAGTCCATTTTGAGTCTTCTAGCACAAGATTCTCAGTGATGCAAATTAAAAAAAGATTCATTTAAAGCAAGCTGAAAAACTATATCAGTCATATGTCCCTTGCATGTGAATTGTTTGACAAAATTCTTTGAGCCTTCAATCAACATTTTTGAGAGCAGATTTGAGGAGGGTCATTACATATAATTTGTTTCATGTTTTTTGTTGTGTTTAAACTATTACATTATTTATGCATTTTTATAACCATGATCCTATTTTGATCATGACTAGACTCACATGCCCTTTTTAATGCCTCTGTATTGTTTTCTTTGAAAGATTTGGATTATCTTTGTATTTTCAAGAAACTTGTACACAAGTCTGCCAATTCAAGCTCAATTTGATGATTTTCCAAATTCAAATATGCCCTCTTCCTTTATTTGTTCTAACCCTAGTCACACATAGTTGATGTTAGGAACCTGTGTGTTCCTTCTGTTTATTTTGTTAGAGTAGTGTTGTTGGACGCATATGCTTTGTAAGTCGTCCCGTGAGTATATTTTATTATCCCACATGCATAGGTAGTATTACTTTTCTAGATTGTACTCAGTATATAAGAATAGGTTGAGGCCCTTGATGGACACGGACGAATTTATTGTATTGAGCTTGCTCAAAGGAGGTTACCCCCTCGAAGTGGCCTGCGATCAGTAGATTCATTCTGAGTTCTGCTATCACTTTGTATTCTGTTATTTGGAGCATTCTCACGATATTGCTATAAGGAGGTTCTTCACATCTGGTATCAGAGCACTCTCTTGGGCTCGCTGGGTGGAAATTACATCAAATTTTTTTTCTGTCGTGGCCTTCAGGTTCCTCTCACTTCTAATATCTCTTGTTATTGCAATAACTCTTTTCAGTTGTTCTGTCTGTGAGTGAATTTTTCTAAGTCGACTGTTCAAAAAAAAAAAAAAAAGAGTAAAATTTTTTCTGTTTTTTAGTCGTAGCTTCCTTGTTTGCTTTCTGTTTCTGCTCATACTTCCGCAGAACGTCTGCAATATCATTTCGCATACTTCCTTCCTTGGCGACCCAACCCCAAATTTTACATATCACAGCCCTAAATCCCTCATTTATCTAATTTTAGGGTTTGCCCTATCTTTTTCACCTCTCATCCAATCGCCACCAAACTGAGCCACAAGATTCAATTCCTCATTTTGCTCCCTTATCCCTCTTGGACTGTTCGCCTCATTTCGCCTCCCTACCCTTGAAACCCTCATTTTTCTGTTTCCCTTGTCCCCAGATAGTCTCCCACCACCCGTCGAACACCCATTTCCTATCTGAGTTTTACCCAAATCCAAGTTTGCCGTAACTAAAAAAGTTTTTGTTTCTCCTCTTCTACCCATTTCAAAAAAAAATAAAAAAAATAAAAAAAAAAAAAAACAAAAGCAAAAAAAAACCTTGCTTTATGGTTGTTACGCGTACAGGAGCAAAAATCATGGAAGAAGAAATGGCATCCCTCAAAACCAAACTTCAAGATCTGGATGACAAAATTCTGGGTCTTAACTTTCAGCAGTCCGCCATGAGCCGAAACCATTCAGGAGATACTGGGTCCTCTTCTGGCAATTTCCGTGGACCAAAGCTTGATTTTCCACGCTTCGATGGTTCTGATCCGACTGGATGGATCTATAGGGCAGAGCAGTATTTCAGCTTGCATAATACTTTGGATAACCACAAAGTCCCCCTTGCATCTTTTCATTTGGAACATGAAGCTCTTCAATGGTTCCGTTGGTACATCAAGGCTAATGTAGGCCCAACGTGGAGAGAATTGTGCACCCTCATTTTGGAGCGCTTTGGCCCTAGTTCCTTTGATGATTTCACAGGAGCACTCACTAAACTGCGTCAAATAGGCACTGTAAGAGAATACCAGACAGAGTTTGAAAAATTAGCTAATCACACAGAGGGCTTGTCTGATGAATTCTTCCGTAGTTGTTTTGTCAGTGGTCTGAAGGATGCACTTCGCTCTGAAGTCAAAATGTTTCGACCTACTACAATGATGGAAGCCCTTGGGTTGGCTAAGTTAGCGGAAGACAAGATTAGTGCTCTACAACGCTCCAGATCTAATTTTGTTCCATTCAGAAATACAGGTTCTCACAACCCTCCAGTCATACCAGCTCCCAGAACTACTCCGATCAAGCACTTGTCTGAAATAGAGATGCAAGTCAGGCGAGACAAAGGGCTTTGTTATAATTGTGATGAGAAATGGTCTCGGGGCCATAGATGTGTTCAGCAAAAGCTCTATCTCTTGGATGTGGATTCTCCACCGGAACTGGAAGAATATGTAGATGCTCAGGAAACAGTGGATGATGAGGTTGAGCCTCACCAGCCTGAACCTCCTTCACCAGAAGCTCCACCAGAGATATCTGTCCATGCTTTGGCAGGAGTCACTACTCCACAAACCATGCGGGTCCAGGGTTTCTTCAAGAAGATCCCTCTTACTATACTCATTGATTCTGGTAGCACTCATAACTTCATTGATCCACGAATAGCCAAACAGGCTGATTGCTTTATCCATCCCTGCTCTAGCTTTGAAGTCATGATTGCCAATGGGGGCACTTTACCTTGTAAAGGGAAATGTCGCAATGTGTGTCTCTCTATTGGCGATTATAACATGCGCTCTGACATGTTTGCCTTACCCTTAGGTGGCTGTGATGTGGTTTTGGGTGCCCAATGGTTACGCACTCTTGGCCCCATTCTCTAGGATTTTGCTGAACTTTGGATGCAGTTTTCAGCCGAGGGGCACCAACACACTTTGAAAGGCTTACAACCAGGGTCTCTCAGCATCATCAGCTCATACCGTATGGAAAAACTTCTTAAGAAGAATTCACATGGTGTCATCGCTCAGCTCCATTCCATTCAGATGCAGCCATCAGCAGTCTCTAGCACTCCTGCCGATCTCCAACACATTTTGGACAAGTATTCTGGTGTATTTGCTGAACCTGTGGGATTACCTCCTTCTCGTCCAGAGGACCACCGTATTCAGCTCCTTCCTGGCAGTGTTCCGCCCAACATCAGGCCCTACCGCTACCCATTTCATCAGAAGACCGAAATCGAGATACTTGTCCGTGACTTACTGAAGCAAGGTATTATTCGCCCTAGTACCAGTTCCTTTTCTTCTCTAGTTCTGCTTGTTCGCAAAAAAGATGGGTCATGGCGACTCTGCATTGATTTCCGAGCACTTAATCATCTCACTATAAAGGACAAGTTTCCCATTCCAGTTGTTGATGAACTTCTTGATGAACTTCATGGGGCTCATTTTTTCTCCAAGTTAGATCTTCGTTCTGGGTATCATCAAATTCGGGTTAATGAGGAGGATATACCTAAAACTGCCTTCCGCACACATGATGGTCACTATGAATTTTTAGTCATGCCCTTTGGCCTCACGAATGCTCCTTCAACATTTCAGGCAGTGATGAATAACATATTTCGACCATACCTCCGGAAATTCATTCTGGTCTTCTTTGATGATATCCTCATATATAGCAAAACTTGGGCTGAGCATCTCCATCATCTGGAGCTTGTCTTGCAACTTCTCTCTGATCATCAACTTTGTGCAAAACTATCTAAATGTGTGTTTGGCCAGGAGGAAGTGGAGTATCTCGGGCATATTGTTGCACACCATGGAGTGCGGGTGGATCCTACAAAAATAGATGCCATGAAAACTTGGCCGCATCCTAAAACTCTCAAGAGCCTTCGGGGTTTTTTGGGGTTGACTGGCTACTACCGCAAGTTTGTCAAAGATTACGGGAAAATTGCAGCACCATTGACAGCTCTGTTAAAAAAGGATGCCTTCTCCTGGACCCCTGTTGCTGAGACTGCATTTGAACAACTGAAACAGGCTATGTGCAGTACACCTGTTCTCGCAATGCCAGATTTTTCCAAACCCTTCACTATTGAGAGTGATGCTTGCGGCAATGGATTGGGTGCTGTTCTCCTGCAAGATGACCATCCTATTGCGTTCACTAGCAAAGCCCTCTCTGGTAAGAATCTAGCCCTCTCTACTTATGAAAAAGAAATGATGGCTATTTTGCATGCTGTACAGAAGTGGCGGCCATACCTCTTAGGGAGTCATTTTTGCATCAGAACCGATCACCAAAGTCTGAAATACTTCCTGGAACAACGGGTATCCTCTCCTACACAACAGAAATGGGTCAGCAAACTCATGGGGTATGATTATGAGATCACCTACAAGAAGGGTAAGGAGAATATTGTGGCAGATGCTCTTTCTCGCACATTTGATAATCAAGCTTCCCTTTCCGCTATTTCTGTGCCCATTCCCAATTGGTTAGCATCTGTTCAGCAGGGCTATGACAGTGACTCTTCTTTATCTCAAATCATTCACCAGCTAACCAATAATCCTTCTGCTATACCACATTACTCTTGGGATGGTGCTTCTCTTCGATACAAGGGTCGGCTAGTGCTTCCTCAGAACCCAGCTCTACATCAGGCTATTTTTTATGAACTCCATGCTTCTCCTTCAACAGGGCACTCAGGCTTCCTCAAAACTTATGAGCGAGCAAGGAGAAACTTCTTTTGGAAAGGGATGAAACAGACGATTCAACAGATGGTGGCTGAATGTGATACTTGCCAACGCCACAAGGGTGAAACGACCCTCCTTCCTGGCTTGCTCGAACCATTGCCCATCCCTACACGGATTTGGACTGATATTTCTATGGATTTCATTGAAGGGCTTCCTAAATCCGGTGGCAAGACAGTGATCTTGGTTGTGGTTGATCGTCTCTCGAAATATAGTCATTTTTGTGCCCTCAGCCACCCCTATACTGCCTCCTCTGTTGCACAAATCTTCATGGACCAGATATTTCGTCTTCATGGACTCCCTTCTTCCATTGTCTCTGATCGTGATGCAACTTTTACCAGTCATTTTTGGACTAAACTGTTTCAGAAAACTGGCACCAAACTGAAGATGAGTTCGAGCTATCACCCACAAACTGATGGTCAAACTGAAATTGTCAATAAATGCTTGGAAACTTATCTTCGTTGCTTCACTTCCGAACGGCAACATCAGTGGGCCAAGTGGCTCCCTTTAGCTGAATGGTGGTACAATACCTCTTACCACACTGCCTCTAAAATGACTCCATATGAAGCAGTCTATGGTCAGGCACCTCCAGTGCTCCTTCCCTACACTCCCAACAGCTCACCAGTCCAGGCAGTTGACATAGTTCTCCACAGCAGGGATCAGATTCTTCGTACCTTACAGGATAATCTTCACATGGCCCGTAATCGGATGAAACAGCAAGCAGATCAACACCGTTCTGAGCGCTCATTTCAAGTTGGGGATATGGTTTTTCTTCGTCTACAGCCATACAAACAATCCTCCCTAAAGTTGAAAGGGCGTCATAAGCTGGCCCCAAAATTTTATGGGCCTTATAAGGTTCTGCAGAAGATTGGTTCAGTTGCTTATAAACTGGAACTTCCTCCTTCTTCCCGCATTCATCCAGTCTTTCATGTTTCTTGTCTAAAGAAAGTTCTGGGTACCACTATCAGAGCACAAACTACTCTCCCTGAAATGGATACGGAAGGATCCATTATCCTGGAGCCGGTGGAACTCATTGACCAGCGCACTCGCCAGCTTCGCTCTCGCTCCATCTCTGAGGTCTTGATTCAGTGGCATGGCATGCAACCAGAGGATGCTACCTGGGAACCCCTTCTTCAGATTCAACAACAATTTCCACACCTTAAGCTTTGAGGACAAAGCTTTTTTCTAAGGGAGAGGGGATGTTAGGAACCTGTGTGTTCCTTCTGTTTATTTTGTTAGAGTAGTGTTGTTGGACGCATATGCTTTGTAAGTCGTCCCGTGAGTATATTTTATTATCCCACATGCATAGGTAGTATTACTTTTCTAGATCGTACTCAGTATATAAGAATAGGTTGAGGCCCTTGATGGACACGGACGAATTTATTGTATTGAGCTTGCTCAAAGGAGGTTACCCCCTCGAAGTGGCCTGCGATCAGTAGATTCATTCTGAGTTCTGCTATCACTTTGTATTCTGTTATTTGGAGCATTCTCACGATATTGCTATAAGGAGGTTCTTCACAGTTGACTATGGATCTTATAAATTATAATTGGATCCCTTTTAGTAAAATATCACCTAGGGATGCTCATTTAATGTACTCTCATGAAAGACCCTTAGTACACTTATTTAAAGGAAAATGTTTTAGTTTGTGGTTAATGTCAATTATTGCAACTTTAGTTGTGATTGAGCTTGTGTATGCATATGTGAGTGGTTATTCATAATGTCCCTTTTCTATTTTGGCCCTAGAATTTTACCCTAAAATTATAATTACATAAGATTATGGTTAGGGTTTGCCATATAGAGGTTTTTTTCCAAATGTGTAATCTATGATTTGAATCTTTGCAACATAATTAATGTTTATTCATAATTATAATGCATTAGTTAGATATATTTTATCATATATGAGAGATGTAAATTGAATCAATAGATTGCTAGAATTAACCTCAATATGATTCAACCTTAGAGATAACAAGGTAAGATGACTTAATGAGGTGTCCTAGAAACCTCCTCCTATCCCAGGGCCAAGTGTGGATATGAAATCCCTCTTGGCCTCATATGGCCCATGTCCAATATATGAGGTGGCATATCTAGTGTGGGGCTCCATCATTATTTCCATTCATCTCACCATTACTAACTTGGCTTCAAATATCAAATTCCCAGTTTCCATGTTAGGGATTATGAGGATAATTTTCCACAAGGTGCCAAGTAAGAATCTATTCTTCCTAATCCAAAAGGAAGTCCACTTTGGCCCCATTTGGCTCTATGTGGACTCCCTAGTTGCCACCATAAGGTGATTTGCCTCATAGTTCACCTCATCACCATTATCCCTATAATGACCACCACATCAACCTCATCATGGTTGATAACAGTAGCTAGAAACATAAATACACATAATATTCTACTGAAAGTAACATATTCCATATATGCTCATTTATCAAACTATAAATAATGAATCCACAACTAGAGATCTAAATATAACACAATACATTTCATCTCAAATACACTTTTCAGTCATATGTATTAATTGTAAGTACTTATGTTAATGAGTAACAATCTGCTAGATGTACAAAATAAATCATTGTACCAAAAATTACAAATACAACTATGAGTCGTTATGTATTTATTATTATCACTAGCTATAATTTTATCCTTCTTCTTCATTCCATGACTTGTGAAAATGGGGTGGATCCTTAATATATATGTTGTACTCCAAATGATTTGTCCTTTGAGTATATTAAGGGACATGTCCTTCGTACCAATTGTGTTAAATAACATCTATATGTAAGTTATTGTTATTTCATGTCCAAATTGCCAATTTAAATTAGTTGTTAAGATATGATAAATGTTGATAGCCATTTTATAATTAATTGGGATAACTATAACTCAGTTATTTCACAATGATGAATTTTTCTAATCATCACATGTAATTAATACTATTAGTATTTTTTTGATGATATGAAGTTATTATGAATTCATACTACTGTGATGATCTTTTGGATTCCAAGTCAAGTATTTCCTCGTGATTTATTTGTTGAGGGAAATTCTTAGTCCTGTGAAAACCCTAAGAAACAATATGATAACGTTTAGATGGTGTTGGTTGATGTTCACACTTTCTTCTCTATAACACCTTATAGAAGATATCTATGTGATCACTTTGACAATATTATAACCGATGTCTATGTTACCAATTCAAAATTGTACCTTCATTAGTATCAATTGGACTTGGTATTAGAAGATGCATGTTTTTCTATCTCCAACTTAGATCATGAACCAATTATCGTAGGAATGTCACGGATATAATATTTGATATAGAATCTTCTATTTTATACATTTATACCCTTTTCATTTATCCAAACGTATTCTCTATCAACCTTCGACGTTGGAAGAAAATTGTTTAGTATTGTATTGATACAATTTTCACAATAGTTCCATCGCTAAAGTATAAAGATCACATAATTTGTAATTTTCTACGTATAGAATATTTGTAATGATATCCAAATCTTTAAAGGCTCCAATAATCCTTATATTTAATCAAAATATTAGTCATCAATACTAAAGCCACTCTAAATAATAACATAGTTTCGAGCCCCAAGTTAATAAATTTGCAACCGTACTATAGTCTGTGATTTATTATTATTCTTTAGGTAAATTGGTTCACTTCAACAATCTTTTCTCTCAAATTAAAGCTACAAGATTAATGTCATCAAATCGAGGGAATGACATTTTTTTGGGGTTTTTTTTGTTCTTCAAGCTATGAGCCTTTGTTAGGTTTTAAGACCCAAGCTTTAGAGTCCTCCTCCTCCTCCTCCCACTCTATTACTTTTCTATTAAAAATTTGAAATTATCCAAGACATCTAATATGTTGAAAGTATACATTACAAGATCATCATCTTTCTCAATTTCTTCATCCCACTAATCCTCTTCCCTTTTCTTTGATTTCGTTCCCCTTTGGGTGTAGACCCTTGGGTGAAGTCTACACATGAGATTCAAGGTTCTCACAACCTCATTCATCTATGTTTTACTTCTCATTATGCTCCTTTGGTCACATCCTTGATCTCGTGTATCACCTAAGACTCAATTCTTCCTTCACTATTGATCTTGGGCCCTCTCACTAATTACTTCCCAAGCCTCAAGACCTAGAGTCCACATTCTCTTTAGAATCTACTCTATCAAGGGAGCCTATTACAATCACACCTAATCTCTTATCTAAGTTTCTTCACTTTTTTATTACTTCCTTGTCACTTTTCAAGTTCCCTTCACATTGCCAAATTATCACCTTGTGATCCATTTTAGACCATGATCCCTAAATTATTCTCACTCCTTAGCCCTGAATCTCCCATGTTTTCCCTACTCTACATTCTTTCTTGGTTGGGCTAATCATTAACTCTTCTCTTCATATCTTGGTTCAACTTTGTCTTTGACTTGAAAAACCTACCACATGTCTAATATGGTCAAGAAACCCTAGAATACTATTTCACTTGTTCCCTATAATGACAAGATGTCTTAACCGCTATTGATCAACCATTTCATACATTGTAAATCATTTCCGGATTAGATTGTGTAATCATCAAGATGAAAGAAAGAGAGCACATGGAGAAAAAATGATTATGTGTGAATTTTCCAGGTGTCATGCCATGCTTTATGAGACTACTATGCTTCTGTAAATGATTATGTGTGAGTTTTTAATCATTTCCAAAAGCATAGTAGTGCCAATTCCTGGATTTGTGGAAATTTCTATCATTAATGCTCTATGAGTACAACAATCATTTCTACCATGCTCTCATATTGTAAATATTTGATGAATGGTGTTCAATTGATTTAGGTCTATGCTACCAATAATGTTATTTATTGAGGTATGTACAACTCTATCATCCCCATTTGCATATTTTCTAATCAGTAGATAAATTGCATCGTTACATTGATTTTCCTCCCAATATTTTGATATGATTATATATACTAAATTGTGAAATTAAATATACTCCTAATTATTAGAAACAATATGAAATGAGATTTGATTATTTTATAGACCATTATTATCAAATTAATTTAAGTAATCTTTTAAATTTAACTCTAAACAAATATATGTAAATTTTGCATTTTAATTAATAAGTGAATAATTTTTTCAAAATTCATATAAAGTAAATATTATTTTTATATAGATTATATCATATTAAAATCTTACATTTCAACTAGTAAATAATTTATATATATATATATATATATATATATATATATATATATATATATATATATATATATATATATATATATATGCGCTTTTTCCTTAAATTCCTTTCCAACGGCTCTACAAATTGTCACCGTCTTAAAAATCATGAGTCCACCTTTTTTTTCGGTTTTTTGGGTTCAACTTAGCGTCAGTTCTAGGGGAGAGGACCCAGTAGTTGAACAGGCACCAATAGTTGGGAGGGTGGTTAACATCTTATGAACTAATTTTAGTATCAATATAGGCCATTGATTGAACAATAAGGTATTGATGTTTAAGTTTTTTTTATTAATAATTATTAAAAACTAATTCATTACAAATTTTTCTTGTATATATCATTGGTTTACTAAAATTGCTACCACTTTTAGATAAATAACATTCATTGTATGTTCCATATAAACTAATATAAAATGTTAGTTTTCATTATTCAAATTACTCTTTACACAATATAAAGAAGCATGTATAAAATATTATATTTCATATTGTACACTTTTTGAAAAAAGTTTGTCCAAACACATGGACAAGACATCATTTCCTCACTTGCTTTCCAATTAATTACTACTGTACAGTTGTTCAACATCCAATGCATATACATATATAAATAAATCAACATTTATTCCAGAACTCATCCCATCTCTGACAAATATTCAAGCCAACTGCTGGACTTGGAGTCTTCCATAAGCAACTCAGAGTCTTTAACAAGCAAGTTAAGAGTACCTGCATCATAAACATTGATACGTTTGAGCTCCCCAATCCATCAAAAACAGGCAATTAATGGAGAAATAAATCCAATCCATCAAAATCAAGCAATTAATGGAGAAACAAATCCAACTCTTCGATAAGCAACTTAGAGTCTTTGACAAGCAAGTTAAGAGTACTTGCATCATAAAAATTGATACGTTGGAGCTCCCCAATCCATCAAAATCAGACAATTAATGGAGAAACAAATTCAAAATCTTCTCTTGGAAACCACAATCAATTGCCAACCAATCAAATTACAAACTTTCAAATGCCACGGATTAACCAATTTGCAAGTTCAGGAAAAATTGTCAACCACAGAGAATTATCAATTTCAAATTCAAATTTGTTGGAGGGAAAATAATCTATTAATACTACATACAGTGAATGAATTCTGTTGAAATGAATATACATTCTATCTCAGCTGAGTGCACTGCATAGAACATTGGGCTTCTCTATGAGCACTTAGAGGAATTGGATAGAACATCAATTGCTCAGGATATCAAAAGCCCAGTAGACCAGGTATTTTACCACTCAAGTTAAAAAACTATATTAGCTGTATTCTCTATTATAGTCCATCATATAATGTATGATGTTACTGGGAAATGTTTATTCGTACACTAACTGTGAATTATTTTGCCAAAGAACTATATCAGCATTCTTTGTATTCTCTATTATAGTCCATCATCATATGATGTTAGTGGAAAATCTTGTTTATTTGTAGACTAACTGATCTTCCAGATCAACAAATAAAGTATGTTGTTATTTGCAGTCTAATATCATATAGTATGAAGTTATTTATGTGCCACAAAATAGATCAATATCAATTTTCAGCATATAATGTAGCTGTTAACATCTTATATAGTTTCTGTCATGATCCACTACATAAATCTGTGATAGTCCTTCAATGTATGTTGTTATTTCCAGACTAATAGTTAATTCATTCCCAAAAATAACAGCATATTATATGATGGAATATAAGAGTTATTTCATTTCCATGTAAATCTGTTATAGTCCATCATTTAACGTATGCTGTTATTTCATTCCCAAAAATAAAAGTGTATTACATGACAGAAAATAAGAGATATGTCATAATCCATTGTGTAGTATGAAATTATTTGTGGAAATATTATGATAGAAATTTCTTTTCCATGTAAATATGTTATAGTCCATCATTTAATGCATGATGTTATTATTTCTAGACCAACTATGAATCCATTCCCAAATATAATAGCATATTACATGATGGAATATAAGAGATATTTCTGTCATAATCCATTGTGTAGTATGAAGTTATTTGTAAAAATATCATGACAGAAATTTCATTTCTACAAGACTAATTGAACTACAAACCATCATATAGTATGAAGTTATAGTTGGGAGAAAATACAGCAATTCTAAAAAAGATAACAACATATTATATGATGGAAATGATGGAAATGAAAAATCTATGAAAAAATCATTTCTAAGAGAGTGATTGAATAATTGTCTTAAGTTCAAATGTTCAGTCATTCTCTTAGGAATGCTTTTTCCCATAAAAAAAATTTGTTTCAGTTTTGCTGCTATAAGATAATCTCTCTATAATGTGTTTTTATGATTTTTAATCCATGACATTTTCTATTTAGGCATTATGACGGCAGGAAAGAGAAGAAGTAAAAGATCTGCCCGAAAATTGACATCTCGCTATCCACGAGGTGTTAAATTACATGTTGTTGAATCTAATGATGAAAACACTTCAGCCAAGCCAGCTCCTGATAAACAAAATCACATTCTTGCTGTAGACAATACAGATAGGCTAGATGGTGTTGTCAAATCCTCTAAATGTCAAAAAAAGAAGAAAAGCTTCCAAGGCAATCAGTGGACAGAAGAGGAAATGGAACATGCCATTGAAGATGTTGAAGATAATTGTTTTTCAATAAGAGGAGCGGCAAAGAAGTGGGGAATTCCTGCTAGCAGTCTATCTTATTGGCTAGTAGGACTCACAACAACAAAAATCAAGGGACCCCCAACAATTCTCTCCTTGGAAGAAGAGCTAGAAGTTGTTCAATGGTGTAAAGATTTAGCTCAGCTTGGTCGTGGATTGGAGGTAATTCACCTTAAGTCACATGTGGCTCACATCTGCCAAACAAGGCCAAATCCATTCAAAAATGGCTTACCAGGTAGATCATGGTGGGTTGGGTTTCACAAACGCCATCCAGATTTGACAATGCGGACTGCAGAGGGTCTAGATAGGGATAGAGCATTCATGCTACGACCAAGTATTGTGGCAGATTTTTATAATAATTTGACAACATTGTATGATTATAATCATTATGAACCAACACATATATGGAACTGTCATGAAACAGGTGTGCAAGCAGGCAGAAACTGTGGAATGCGAGTGATTGCAAAGTTGGGAAGTAGAAGTGTGCCTCAAATTTTATCTAAAAGTAGAGAATGGATCACAGTACTGTGTTGTATCAATGTTGCAGGTTAGAGCATACCAGGCTTTTATCTTTTCAAAGCAAAAAGAAGACTTCAAAATTACATTGCTAACTGTGAGGTAGGAGCTTGCATGGCAGCACAACCACATGCTTGGATGACAAAAGAACTTTTCTTAAATTGGCTACATCATTTTGCTAGATCTGTTCCAGGTGGGGCTTCATCCAAAAATAGGCATTTGCTCATTTTTTATGGACATGGAAGCCATGTTGCCTTTGCAACAATTCAAGAGGCGAGATCTTTGGGCATAGATCTTCTTACATTGCCTGCTCACACTAGTCATCGACTACAACCTTTAGATGTAAGTGTGTTTTCTCCATTCAAGGAATATTTCAAATCTGAAAGGTCAAAATGGATGGCCAAACGTCCACACATAGAAATAAGAAGAACAGAATTGGCTGAACTTGCAAGCAAAGATTTCAAACTTGCCCTTGTGCCTAAAAATATTACAGTTGGCTTCCGAAGGACTGGATTTTGGCCATTGAATAAAGATGCACTTTGTAATGACATGAAGCCAAGTAATGCATTCAACGTTGAAGATGAAATTGATGTTGTAGGTATTGAAAGCATTTTAAGGTCAGCTGGTTATGATGATGAAGCCATTGAAAATTGTGTGGCAGAAATGGCAAAAAAATAGAAAGATGATGCAAATGAAAATACAAATTCACCAGCAGATGAAAATACAAGTTCACCAACAGATGTAATTGCAAATTCACCAACAGATGAACTTGCAAATTCACCAGCAGATGAACATACAAGTTCACCAGCAGATGAAAATACAAATTCACCTGCAGATGAAAATACAAGTTCACCAACAGATGAAAATACAAGTTCACCAGCAAATGTTACCCAGAGACAATTTGATGACGACTTGCATGATGAAATGAGTTTACCAACGTAGTTTGATCCACCTAACTGGGTTAAGGAAGGAGCAAAAGAATTGGGAGTAGAGATTGACTTTCAAGATGAAAACATTTCATTATCTATTCCTTCTCCACCTCCAATGCCAAGAGAAGAGGTGGTTCATTATTATGCTGAAACAAGCAATTGGGAGACTTCAGATTTGGAAAGTAATGAGGGTGAAGATGGTCACATTGAACATATTCTAGATGGTTCAAATATGGATTGCACTGAAGATGAAGATGGTGTAGGGCCCATTTACCATTGCACCAAAAGCCATGACTGTTAGTGAACATGGAACACCACATAATTAACCACCTGTGGGTAGGGGAGCGCGTCGCATCACCCAACAACCTCCCCCTCGACACGAATACCAGGTGCTTATGCGGTTCGGGAAGGCACCGGGGAGATTTGAACCCATGACCAGGCCAAAACCAGGCTCTGATACCAATAGTAGGGCCCATTTACCGTTGCACCAAAAGCCATGACTGTTAGTGAACATGGAACACCACATAATTAACCACCTGTGGGTAGGGGAGCGTGTCGCATCACCCAACAGATGGACAAGCTGAACATAATCTAGATGCATTGAAGACATCTATAGATGAAGATGGACAAGCTAAACATAATCTACATGCACTAAAGACATCTGTAGCTTTTGGGGCAGAATATGAACAGAGGTTATGTAGTCAAGGATCATTAAGAAATTTTTTGAAGCTACCAATTCAAAGGGTTACAAAGAGATTCAAACCATCTGATAATACCACTCTTAGATTGGGAAGAAAATCTCAAATACTTACATCTAATGAGTATATAATATTGCAAGAGCAGCAAGAAGCAAGGAAGGTTGAACTTATAGAGTTGAAAGAAAGGAAGAAAAAATAGTTGGAGGAAAGGAAAATTCATCAAACTAAGTTGAGAAAAAGAAAAGATCAACAGAAACTTGAAAGGCAAATAATAAAACAAAGGAAGCAAGAAGAAAAGGTACAACAACAAAAGGAGAGGGAGTTGAAAAAGAAAGAAAAGAAGGATTGTAGAAGAGCCAAGCTAACAAAAGCTAAAGTCAACAAGGGACTTGCAAATATTGGGGAAGCAAGTTCTTTAGCAACTTCTCTTGAACTAAATGCAAATAGAGCAGGACAACACAGTACTCCAACAACTCCCTTACCTGAGCATCATCAAATTTTAAGGGATATGTACAACATTCTATCCCCGAGCTATGCTGCCCTTCACAACATGCATACTGCTTGTACCCAAAGCCCCCCTCATTCTCCAATCAAACAATTCCAGATTAGTAGGTTACTGGATGAAAATATGTTTGGGCAAATGAATCCCATCACCCCACAGGTTGTTTCATTTAGTCCAGAAAATCCCACAATAGATACTACCGAGGAGGAGCCAGAACCCTTCCCTGGCTTCATGGTGAACTAAGTATGTTGCAGTGAAGACATATGCTACAATGAAGGCTTGGTTATTTTGAACAGAAAAACAATGCAATGAAGACTTAATCATTCTGATGGCTCAGAGGAATATTTGCACAACTGATCATTTTGTTATAACCTATAGATTTGTCCTCTATTTTCATAAGCCAATCATTTTGATGTATCCTATAGACTGGTCCTCTATTTTCACAAGCCAGTCATTTTTTTATATCCTATAGACTAGTCTTTCTATTATACATTTTCTTGAGAAGGTTGTCATTTTGTAATGTTCTATTGACAGTCATTATAAATATATCTATAAATCTATTTTCATAAAGACACAAATAGCAATTGAAGGTCTGCATATATGTCAATTTAAAGTTTACTTTCTATAGACACAATCACATTTATTCACTGAAATAAACAAAATTGTGATATTTTCTATCAAGATTTAACTATGTGATTTTGAGTCAAACTCGTTGACTCAAAATCACACAGTTAAATCTGCTGTGAAAATTATCTCCATAAAAACAAAAGGAAGAAATAAGGATAGATGGGTCATTGCCCAGTAAGGTCTTTTAGACCTTACCTGCTCAAAAGATCTCAAATTTTTCAATGTAGTTGTGTCAATAGACACATTTTAAAGATAATTGAAGCCCTCTTTCCCCAACCTACATATGCATAAAATGTATTAGTAATTCATCTATCAACTATTAATTAAGATGTAAAATGAATGGTGAAAACAATACAAGTTGTTCGCTACAATTAATGTGACAGAATATAACATCTATTTTACTCCAAATTCAATACCAACCAAAAAAAATCTATCTTATATGTGAAAAATGAAAAATAAATCCAAAAACAATTCTCAACATATAGTGTGACACAAATTTATTGAACAAGTATCAGCGTAAAGCTAAATATACTCTGTTTTTATAATCCATGGTAGCGGCTATTACTTGGTTCTCCCATAAAGAGTCATTCCTAAGTTTCTAAGCATTTTATATAAAAAATAAACAGGCGCATATTACTATTCTACTTTAAATATCTCTTATCATTTATCATCTGTTTCAAGAGAAAAATCCCTTAAACCTTTAACCGTTGCAGTGACTGTTTAAGCAATCCATATTTTGGGATTTGCCAATTTGATCAAAATGGATATATAACAGTGTACCAACTAATTAGACCTCCTTTAATCAATGCAAATACTATAAATCAAAGGAATTCCTTAAGCCTCCTACAATCGATTCAAATCTCATTATGTAGCAAGATATGCAGCAGGATAACCCATTATGCAGATCTACCAAAATTGGAGCGGCGGGGTAGCACAAAAAAAACTACTGAACTGACTTGAAAACAATTCGGCTCTTTCCATTTCATGTAGCAAGATATGCAACAGGATAACAATTCAACTTCGTTGTCCCTCTGGAAAAGTGGCGTGGTAGTGGAGAAATTGGCATATGCCTTTCGATTCCTCCTCGCCTGTTGATGAAACACGTTCCTCATCAACGGCCGCCGTTTCAAAATGTAGATGACAGTCTTTTGCAGCAGGATACTTCCGGCTATTATGCTCAAGAAGTGCCTTCTATTCTGCCTCCCTTTGTTAACCTTGTCTTTGCAGCCCTCTGTTAGTTTTTAACGGCCATCACCAGTTTTAATAATATCGCCAAACCCCTGCGAATCAACAATAATAAAAACCCTTTAGCAACAGATCTAGGATATCCACCAGAATAACACAAACGAAAGCGAGGTTGCCACGCACCCTTAAAATAGTAGGCAACGATCGGGCAGTGCACTAGAAGGAATGAAAGAAAGGGGTGCAACACCACAGGGAAGGGAAGGAAGCCCAACTAAGGGCAGCCCCTATATTGAAAAGGGCTCTTTCGCAAGGTTTTGTTCCCGTTCCCAATATCTGTGAAAAGAGAGCTTCGGAGCCAGTTAGGTCCGAAATTAGGACATCGGTGCTTGGAAGGGAGCCAAACAAAAGAGAAGTTCAGGATGTTGGGTTAACTGCTATCAACCGGGGGTTCAGGACAGACAAGAACAATATCGTTTTAAAACCCTTCAGCAACAATTTTTTACAAAGAGCCGCTCAAAAATGGACAGAAATTGAAACACTAAATATATACCTCAACGCACTGGAATCGCGGCCTTCTAAGCATGTGATTCGTGGCGTCTTCCCTATATGTTCACCATTTTTATGTCAAGCATAGTTACAGAGCAACAAGCGGCGACAAATGAATTAGGGTATGAAAGCATCGTTACAGAGCAACAAGCGGCGACAAATGAATTAGGGTATGAACAAGTTTGTATAAACATCGCAAAACGAGTCTAGGGTTAGGTGTAAAAAAAACCAACCTAAGACAATTTTTAATTTAATTTATACATTTACATATGTCGATGGTAAGATAAAATTTGCACAATAATTAAATATTAATAAATACAAGTAGAATATGTTTGTTTATATACAAATGTTAATATGTTTAGGTTTTAGGTTTGTAGTGTATATTTTATTCATATGTGGTCAAAATTTAATGTGACAACGTGTACAACTATTGGGATGTGGTCAACTATCAATTGGGGGTGGTAGTGTACTATGATGGGTAGTAGGTTAGAAAAGGGACAATTTGAACTCATTTTACTACCATGCATAAAACTATGATCAAATTAAATTATGACAAATTGAAACCTTAGTTATAAGCACTTGACTAGTCAAAGAAGGTGCCATAAAAAATTTGGCCATTTTTATGATCATTACGATCAACTTTAATGAGCACGAAGTTAGGGTGCACGACTACTGGGTCCTCTCCCCTATTTCCAATCAGCTGTCTGGCTTTGGCAATTTTAATATTTATATGACAGAGGAGCTCTCCTCTCTTTATCATGAATTGAAAAGAGTAGATTCATAGCATAAACCAGAAAATTCTTCCTGGAGATCTCTGACAGGGCATTCGAGAGCTTGTTTGGTGAATTGCCACAAAATGGGGAACTCGCGCTACAGAATTGTTGAGCAGTTTTTTAAGGAAATGTTAAGACCACAGTTACAGTTTCTTGGTTTTTTTCTCGTCGCTTGTTTCCATATCGGGAGGTTTTTGGGTTTTCCTCTGCCTTTACTCATTTTAATCATAGCTTGAATGTCAGAGATGCATAACATGCGAGAGCCTCAGAAGAGGGAGTGAACTGGAGCATCTGCATTCCTTCGAGCAATTCGAGGACTCCAATTCTCTTCATACATTTCAATCGGAAGGGAAGATGGGTCGTAGGGTTTGTAAGGAATCGAGGAAGGATTTTTACAGAGCGCTTAAATGATTAAGGCACGTGTCTGTACCAGAATATCGACAATGTTCGTGGAGGATGATGATTGGCAACCCACAGGTAATAAGCACACTATATATATACATCCCTTGAGTACAATTTGAATTTCTACTGTAACAAAGAGCCTGCTTATGCGTCACTCTGTAAATTTTAACTGTTCTTTTCCTTCTATTTTGCAGTTTTCTGACTTGTTTGAACTTTGCCGAAAGAAAGAGAGGAATAGTTGTTTCCTGGTAAAATTGGACTCAAATGGGCGTAGGGAGGCCTTTTTTATTGGCTTTTGTTTGCTTTTGAATTACATTTTTGAAATCAATTTAGATTTGAGTTCAGGAAGAGGGGAATCGCAGTCTAATACGATTAGATTGATTGTTTGTTGCAGAATTCAGTGGGGTGTGGATTTGTGTATTCCTCATCACTTATCGGTATATTTCTTAAGACATCCATCAAGCGACCCAATCTATGAGGGCCTCTGACATCTATCAAGCGGCCCAATCTACAAGGCATCGCAACCACATTGCTAAAGGTAGGTTTTAGCATAATTTGGTTTTGTAAAGTTCATCTTCTATTTAAATTATCATGATAATCAAATTAAACTGGTAGGAACCAATTCCCAAACAACAATATAATAGGTGATGCAGATTGTGAATATCTCGTGTACAATTGCGACTTTCTTTTAAATATAATATGCTCATGCTTTTGTTAGGGATTTTGTTTCTACTTATTTCTAAAACCCTTCAAATGCATTAAATATTCACATTTTATTAGCACCGAGTGTTTCCTTTAGATTTTATAAACCATGATAATCTGACTTTTGAAACAACTGAACACTGACCTGCCAAATATCATTCAATAGTCCATATATCAGATCAAAAGACTATTAACTGCAATGATTTATACTTTGTTCTTAAATTATATTCCTCACACATAAATATATAGGGTGGAAGATAATCTAAGAAGCCAGCTTGTAATTTAGAATCATTACAAGATTAACAAAAGCTCTTTAGAGCTATAGTCCTGCCTAGAAGCATTGGAGTAGTTGTTTGAAGAGAAGAAAAACCGATAAAGACGACATTGTGGAGACACTACTTCCAGAAACCCAGTGTATTATTTTTGTAGTTGATAGTAATGAAAGTGATTGTGTTGTTGATATTTATATGGTAGTAATTACAGAAAGAAATGTATTCATTTTATTGTTGACTTGTATAGAAACATAGACCAAATGGTATGCCCTACTTGACCCAGCAAATTTAGATGTGTTTTTGACAGGATGGTTACTGGACTAGTTTTTAAAATTTTGTTTATAGCAACATTGGGACCCATATTTGCTTTAAAAATTATAGAACATGACAGTTATCCACATGATTCAGAGATGGTCCTTGTATGAGCATGTTGTAGCAAGTGCTGAGTCTCAAACAGTTTTTTTGTTGATATAAAATACAACAAACCGTCTCCCGGATACAAAATGTCAAAATGATAAATCACATTATTTATTCTTACATTCTGAAGAACTCATGTAAAAATTATTCATAGGAAGTAGCCACACATAAATAGTGCCTAGGAAAACTGCATTTATAAGATAATTTATAAAGAGATGAACAAGGACACTACAATCCCACTATTTTTTATCTAAAGTCTGCTACATTTATGCAATATATTGATGAATGAAATGCACATTGTAATTTGTGATGGATAATAAAGGCATCATTGGCTGGAAATGTCACAATTGTGAATTTAACACCTTACCAGCCACTGGTCACTCAATTGGTCTGTTGCCGGACAACTGTAGGATAGGTATCCATTGTGAAGGTGAATTCATTCTCCAATATTTGTAGCTTCGACAGAAGATGCACACGCATATGTTGAAGTGATGTTTCCATTTGAGTTCATAATGATAATACCTCAAAGTATGAGGGCTTGAGGAAAATTATCCCTGTGTCACCGGAACTCTTCTTATCCAATGCAATTATCCAAATGGTTTTTAGTAGATGTAAAACTTCACAAAACTATTGTTGAGGATCAAAGAGATCAAACTGTTTCAAAATTGAACATTTATAGTGTAAAGCCTAAAGACAAAGTAAGACAACTAGTTTAGGGCAAGTAATTTTTTTAACAGAGGATAATAATTTTTTTAGCTACCATGGCACCTTAACCACAACATTCATGGTGTTAATGAAATCTATGAATGGTAGCTGCCTTATAGTCTCCACCTTGCCCCATTTACACAGTGAAGGTGGTACTGATTCTGGATGTGCAACAAAACACATTGAAGGAGTTCAGGGATGTGGAAAAAGAAGCTAGCTTTTCTTTCAAATGGAAAATCCTTGCCCTTTGTATTATAATTAAGGGACCATCACAAAGCATCTAAAATAAAAACGAGGGTATGCAAGCAAATCTAAAAGGAGGGAGCTCTGGCTTTAGCTGCATTGATTAGCTTAGCCCAGTTTACTATAGCTTCTCTTGTTGTACCTTTGTCGTTTTTTTCTTAGTGCAGTTTCCTGCCTAGACCAACTTGGTTGCGAAATGGAGAAATCATGGTCGTTGAGTTATTATTGAATTCAATTTCTAAAGGCAGGAGGGGGGAGAGACAATGTGAGGAGGGGGAAAAAAATCTTTAAAATACATCAACATCTTTCATAAATCAAAACCTCTAGCTGTACTCCATGAATTTCCAGACTATTTCTGCATTTCGAACTTGTGCAGGGGCTGATCTTACTTATAATAAACCAGTTCTTTGATATATTTGGAGGTGAGTTGCTTTAGTTGTCCACGCATTCTGATTTCTTTGTCAGATTTTCTTCTTCTTTTGTCAACTGATTGAGTAATGGCATGTTTAGAAGTAAGTTATAGGGTGATGGAGCAGACCGTTCAACCACAGCAAGGTGAGATTCCTCCTAAAAAGCTTGTGAGGCAGCTTGATTTCATGTCATTTAACGGAGTAATAATATCTTCTTTCAGTGCTCCTCCTGCTGCAGCTACAGTTGCAACTGCTGCTCTTGCTTCGGTTTCTTCTGAGCCCCGTATGTGAGGTGCGGTGCCGTTTGTTGTGCATGGATTCTTTAAGTTTTACATTTACTTTTTAATTTCTGATCCATGAGAAGTTTCCAGAAACAAATTTTATTTTTTTTGAAATTTTGAATATGAAAAATAATAACCCAAAAAAACATCTAAAAGAGCCAATTAGAAAAAAAAAAAAAAAATTCTTCAAATAATTCAAAATTAAAATAGGACAACCAAGATTAGAAATTATGAAAAAACATATTAGGTTGCACTGATTCTAAGGCAAACTAATTATAGAAGCATTCACCAGAAAACTTTAGTCTTCGCCTATGTAGGTGGGACTAATAAGGCTGCAATTATTTGTTCCCCATAGGGCTAGTGATGTTCCCTTATAATATGTCTTTGGAAGGATGACCAGGACTAATCTGAATTCAAATCTTTAGAAGCATTAAAGCAATCTTATAGCTCATTACGCATAAAAAAGTTTGCCATTGTTTGTCAACCTATGGACTCCGTACTGCACCACCAAATCCAGTTTCCCAGTTCATAGAGAAGAGGCTCATAATACGTATAATGTAATAGCTTTTACATTGTTTGTCAACTATGTGTTGTATGTTACAACAACATCCAAAGAACCCCCATCACATTCATTTTCTTGTTTCCCTCATTTATTTTTTCAAGATGATCTAACTGCCACTTTGCCTCCATAGAGTTGTCCACAAATTCTTTACCAGTCACACTCTATGTATCTCCATAACAGAAACAAAGAAACAACAACAAATGCAAGAACACAATATGGACTTCTTATTTGCGCTGCAAATGCGGAATTACAAAATTCACAAGTACAAAATGCTAACCCACATGGGCGCCTTCATTATAGTAATCTGCAAGACTAAGCTGCGAACTACAACCCAGAGTTGTTCTAGACAATGTTCGGGGCTTTCTTAAATAGGTAGTTTTATGATGCCCGGGAAGGTTCTAAACATTGAAAATTAATACCTAACTCCGACGGACCCTAACAATACATATAGAGTCGGTCAAATACATCTTTGACAATTATTTTAGATATTTTGGGTAGCCCAAATTCAGAAGGTCATAACTCTCAAACCGTTGCTCTGATTGGCTATTAAACCACTTTTCAAAAACACCAGCTCGTGATCTACAAGCTCAAAACTACGCTTGCACTCTTCCACCAAGATTTTGGACCTCATCCGAGCACTCTAAGGCCTCCAATGGTGAGATTGGATATTTTTCTGCAATTTTTTTCATTGAAAATTTCTAATAACTTCTCTGATACTTATACTTGAGCAATGAGATTTTTATGGTAGGCTTACAACTCTAAAATGAACCTTCCTATAGAAAATGAGAACATTCCAAGCTCATATGACAAACTTACTAAAAATAACAAGTTCCCATAAATAGTAACCACCTTGTCTACTAGTCTTTATTAAAATAGAAAAGACTGAAATAAAAATATTTTTGGGTGTGCAAGATTGTTCTTACACCCAGGATGCTCCTCCATCAGAAAGTGGGTTGATGTCTGAGGTCTTCAAGTTCAAATATTATATCATGTCCATAACTCATAAACACTATTGCCTTCATTTAAATAACATTCATTTCACAAATACCAAAGCATTCATGTAACTTTATTTTAATCAAGTTTAAGGATTTTTGCCTACTTAAAAACTAACAAGATTTAAATTTGCTATAGAAAATCTTTGAACCAAGTCATAAGGGTTCAAGGAAGGTTTACTTGGCTAGGTTTAGCAAAGCCTAAAGTGTAAGGGAATTGAATCTGAAGGTTATTCTTATTCGTTGGCCAAAATTGATCAAGTAATTGTAATGTCCCCTGCTGGGATATTAAACTATTTAATATATTTTTTGACGATTCATTTTACAAACCAAATATTTCCTTTTTTCTTTTTGCATTTCTTTGTAATTTTCCGATGATTCTCTTTTTCAATATTTAATATTCTATATATATGCATTCTTAGGGTCATGTCCTCTCATAATGAATATCAATTATATTATATTAATAATATAATTATATTTTATTAATAATATTATTATATTATATTAATAACAACAAATATTATATTATAATACCATTTTTATTATCTATAGAATTATTATTTAATATATAATTAATTCTATTTAATATGTAATTATAATATATTATAATATTTTTATTTTAACATTATTTTATTATTATTTACTTTCCATATTTTAAACTATATATAATAATTGTTTATTATTAAATCCTATATCAATGTGGGGATGCTACAGTCCTCCCCTCTCGAATTTGCTTGTCCTCAAGAAAAGATTATTCATACATTACCTTTCTCAAAGATTCAATATACACATGAATGTATGAAAACACGATGTAGACACATAACAAATGTATTCTTGATTAATGCCTTATAGTTTACTAGTGTTGAGAAGATGATTTGTAAAATTTACTTCTTTGATAGAATCCAGCAACCACAAGTTATCATCAGTACATATATGTATATATAAGTTTCAAGAAAATGTGAATCATGATAAATTACTCCATGTCAACCTCAAAAGATGGAAGGACTTAATGCTATCCAAGTTGCCTAGATGCCAAATATGCAAATGGATTCCCTCAAAGTTTATGGGTCTAAGTTCGCATTGCAAAAGATTACAGATCGTTGACCCCTACCCTATCTTGGGACAAAGATCCAATAGCTTCGACTTAGACAAGCTCGACTTTGGTAATATCATTGCCTTCTCTTATTGCCCATATAGGAAGTAACATTAGTTCTTATTTATCTAGTAATATTATTATTTCAAACCAGTGAAGGATACAATGGATGTTATCCAAGTTGCCTAGATGCCAAATGTGCAAATGAATTCCCTCAAAGTTTACAGGTCCAAATCTGCATCTCAAAGGATCATAGATCGCTAACTCCTACCCTATCTTGCGACAATGATTTAATTGCTTGAACTTAGAAAAGCACCTCCTTGGTAACACCATACTTTTCCCAATGTAAATCACATAATTAGAGATTGAACATATTTCCAATGTTATTTATAATAATTATAATATTAAAAATTGATTCTACAATTTATAATAATATGGGAGTTACCTTCAAACACCATATACTTTAGAATTAGGTTTACTTTAACAATTGTTTGTGATAACAATTGCAATCTAATCACAATTAAGAATTCAATTTAGAATTTTGGAAACTTAATTTTATTCAATCATTATTTAATCGTAATTATTTGAATATTACCCTATCAACTTGAAGAATCAATCTCATTCCACTATAACTATTCAATTATAAGAATTGATAATAGATATTGAAATATTTAATATTTATCACAATAACAAGAAATATACTAATATAATATTTTATAATAAAAATATATGAGGAAAATATTTATAATGTCCCCTTATAGAGTGGCTTACAAATTGTGGATAATTTTACTTTATTATACTACTCATAAGAATGTGTACAATGCTAGTGGGGTAATCTGATAAAATTGATTTTTGAATATCTTGAAGAGTTGCACGGTTTGAGTGACTAAAGACTTGTCTCTTCAAACATTATATTCCAACCTAACTCCTAATACTGAGAATTTTTATTATTGATCATGCTTCCAACTATAACAAATCTGTTATGTTAATTGGCATAGAATAGACTTCTTAACTGATTTTCTCAATTACATGCTTCATGCCAAACGGGTCAGACGTGAAAATGCTTCTATATGTAGATGTCATTTATATATGCTTTCTCTATGTTTGAAAGGAATCATTGAACGCATTTTTTCCAACCCATTTTCCATATTATCATTTTAATATGCAGCATCACGTTCATTCATTTTTCCATTATCTTCCCATTTGTCATGCCCTTGGAATCGAATATAAAACATTACAATGAAATCCAATTTTAATATGGATTGTCCAATGTAGTGCAAAGTACAAACAAATAGGTTTGATACATATAGTTCATTAAAAAATATATCTTTATCTTTTTTGTGGTGCAATAAATGCGTAAATAGAATGCGTAAATGGATGCTCGAGAGAAGAAAAAGACATCAAGGACGAGACATTCGTTATCACACAAATACTCGGGTGCCTCATGATTCTTTATCAAGATAATATAGGAGGCTTTCAAATTCAGTCATTAGAGGAGTGCTCTGTAAATGTTAAACCTTTACCTCATTCATTCATATGAGAATTGATATCCCTTTGCTATTTGTCATTTGGAAGTTTAGTATTGGTGAAGAGTGGGTGTTTATCGTTCGAGCTACTGTAAAGTAACAGAGAGATAGATCATTCTCTCGATTCTTGACAAACAGTCTCTATCTAAATATGTATCAAATTTTAACCCAATTCTTGTGCCCCTAGTGAGGTATTAGATCATTTATTACTATATTGTTGGCTGGTATTTTTACCATCCACATCTGGAGCATGGCTTTGGATGTTACTTTATAAAATCTTCCAGCTCACAATTATTTAACGATGTAGATAAGGAATTCATATATATTAATTCAATTTACTTCTTACTGTTGATTGAGAAATTAATATAAAACATTGTTAGACTATTGTCTTTTTCTCTAGTAATGATTATAATCTCTCTTTTTCAATCATCATTTTTTGAGATTTCTTATTTAAGTCTATTAGTCTTTTACCTCTGGTTGGCAGGAATATGCTCTGATACCATTTGTAATGTCTCCTGTTGAAACATTACACTATTTAATATATATTTCTTGACGATTCATTTTACAGACCAAATATCTCCTTCTACATTACTTCATAATTTTCCGATGATTCCCTTTCTCAATATTTAATATTCTATATATATGCATTCTTAGAGTCATGTCCTCTCATAATGAATATTAATTATATTATATTAATAGTATTATTATATTAATTATATTTTATTAATAATACTATTATATTAATTATATATTATATTATTAATATAAATTATATTTGTTGTTATTAATAATACTATTTTTATTAGCATAGAATTATTTATTATTTATGGAATTATTATTAATATATAATTAAATATGTAATTATCATATATTATAATGTTTTTATCTTATTATTATTTAATTATTATATTATTATTTATTTTTCATATATACTATTTAAACTATATAATAGTTGTTTATTATTAAACCCTATCTCAAAGTGGGTGTTTTACAGTAATCCTATTAGAGAATTGGCAAAACTCTTGGATTTCCAATATTTAATTTTGGGAACAAACAAATTGGCAATTCTACTAGGGAAAGTTGCTCACAATCTATATTGTGAAGTTACTTAGAGATTCTAGTTTCGAGATTTGACAATACAGAAGCTCAAGCAATGGAAGTTGGAGAATGGTCAAGATTGGTTGCTCCTATTGGTATGGATGAATGCATAAAACTAGCTCAAACTATAAAGAAAAAAATCACTTATAGAAAATTAGATCATTTACTTGCAATGAATGTGGAGAAATTGAGATCACTTATAAATATAAAATTTCTAAGAAGAGAGATTTGAATCAGATAGCAAGATAAATAATGACTAAATTTGATAACCTAGAAACACTTGAAAAAATCCAATTACTTTCTCTTTTTCTTATACAAAAAACTTGCAAGAGTCATTAAAATTGTTGGGTGTAGACACAACATAAAAAAAGAAAAATTTCTAACATGCAAATTGATATTATTAAAAATGTTAGGAAAAGTTTGAACTTTGTAGGGAAGCAATCTCAAACTAAAGATAAGTCAAAGGGCCCTTGGTCTACTAGTGAAGTTGAAAGGCTCACAAAGAGCTTGCCAAGGATCAAGTCTTGTTGAGTGTAAGGCCCCCCATATCTAAAAGGGATGAGGTCAGGATCATGCCCCAGGGGAATTTGGCGGAATGGATACCCCTCAGTCCTTGGTTCTTGACCAAAGAGACTAGGCAAAAAAAAAGTTGAATCTCCATTTTTAAAAAACTAAACATAAGGCCATCATAAGAAGAGTTATGTTGACATCTATTTTTTGTAACTTTATACCCCAAAATAGACAAATATCTTTAGTTTCATCATAGATTGGTTTTAGTGGGAAAACAATATCAAAATATGTTAAGAAGAGAATGCTTTTGGATGATAGCACTTTGGAAGGAAATTGGTTATATTTTGAGCTTCTTGTTGTGATAGGATTGATGATGGAATCAAGAATTTAGTAAATATCATTGTGGAATGATAATATTTGTCCTTCATCAATCAGTAGAGATGGTATCAAACACGAGATCAGAGCTAATCAATATGAACATCATCCAAAATATTGGTTGGACACAACACAACATGAAATGTGTATCTCATTTTGTAATTAAATTCCTAATATAAAGATTAAGCAAACATTATTTGAAAGATTGAAGTCATATTATGTCAGGAGAATTAAAGTGTTCGAAACTTCTTGTTGTCGTTATTGTTAGATTAGGTGAAAAACTAATCTCCCAAGAACACTTGCATGCATAACCCTGTCACATGGAAAAAGCAAAGAACAGAAGCAAGAAAAAATTATGGAGGTCAAAAAGCCAGAGACATCTTATGGAAATGCAAAGAGAAATCTCTATTATGATCCAATAAGTGAATGAAAAAATACAAAGAGGTGAATCCTTATAAAAGGAATCACGAAACCCTAAAAAGGAAAGAAAACTAGGTTTGCGCATTATAATTAATATAAAAAATTAATTATATGCACCTAAAAGCAAGCTTAAGAACTAGAGTAATAAACCACTTAATTAACTAAATCAAGATGATCTAATTAATAAGTGAAACAAAATAATTACTCTAACAGTTATCATATTGAATTTGATCTCCACTATCAAATTTTTTGAAAGTTTGTAGAAAATACTTTTGGTTATCAAAATGCTCCTCTTGGTACACAAAGTGAGTTCATCTCATCCACTTTATGTGACAAAAATAGATGTTCCAGTTGGTCAAATAAATAGCATAAAGGAATATGTGAAACATGTGCTGATTTGGCTCTCTTTCCATTGAAAGATGAAGTTATTGATGTCACAAAAATGATTTATTGCAAGAGTTACAAACATGTAAGGAATGAAACTAGATTTGGGAAAGAGTTCAAATGGTTAGAACATGTTGAAGATGAGATAACTATTGAAGCATTTATGGACAAATTTAAAAGTTTGGTTCAGTCATATATTCATCACTTTTTTTTTTTTACAAAGTCGCAAGCACAACAATTTCAAACACTTAGAGATAATTTTTCACCTAAAACTATTCTATTAGTTGTTGATTTTGCTAAAAATCATTTTTTTTGTTCATCAAATGGTTATTCAATCAAAATACTATTTTTCAGAGCAGACTACTATTACGGTACAAGTGTCTTATCATCATGCACAACTAGATTTGGATGGTATTCAGAGCACATGTGAAGCATGAGTCTTCAAGAAAAAATATCACTTTTACAGAAGTGATGATAAAAAATATGATATTCATTATGTAGAACACTTTTTCAAAAAAAAAATTGCATGTCTAAAAGAAAAGGGCATAAATATTGATAAACATTATGTTTGGTCATATATGTGTACCACACAATTCAAATAATATAGACCATTTTATGCACTTTGTAGATATCATCAATAATGAAAATATACCACATGTATGAAGTTTTTTTCAAAGTGGACATGACAAAGGGGAATATGATGGTCATAGAGCTTGCAATGAAGGTGTTCTAAGAAAGTGTCAAATGAATTCTAAGGGAATCACATAAATAATACATATGATGTTGAATGGTGCAAGAGACATTTTGCATCAAAATAGGTTAGCACATCATCAAGAATGAGACAATCAGTACTATAATGTAAAGTCTTTTGGGAGATAATAGGTACATGTGCATGTGTATTTTTAATCACATATAATTTTTCATGTTTAAATTTATACATGTATTTTATTCATTATTTGTCTCTAATTTTTATGTTAAATATATGTGTTCAAGCATGGATAGAAAAACTATGCATGATTCCAAGAGGATAGAAAAAATGTGATCCTTACATTTTGTTATGAGCACTAATTCTCACAATTGTACACTGTACACTAAGGACTAATATTTTTTTTGTTATTGCATTGTTGAGAATTATTCTGAATGCATCAATTACTATCATGGATATGCAGACACGTGGACTTTGGTGCTACTTGTTGTTGATATAGCTAATGAAGATGAAGATGAAAACTTTGATGGCATTCCTTTGAACTATACTGATAGATGACCTGAAAGGAATATCATCAAAGTTTTCATCTTCATCTCCACTAACTATATCAACAACAAGTGGCACCAAATTTCATGCACCTACATACCTACGATCCTAATTGATGCATTCAAAATAATTTTCAATAATGCAATAACGACAAAAACATGAGTAGTCCATAGTGTACAATGTCCAATTGTGAGAATTGGTACTTATAATAGAATGTAAGGATCACATTTTTTCTATCCTCTTGGAATCATACATAGTTTTTCCAACCACATCTGAACACATATATATTTTACAGAGAAATTAGAGACAAATAATGAATAAAATACATTTATAGAATTTAAATAAGAAAAATTATATGTGATTAAAAATACATGTGCAGATGCATTGTTATCTCCCAAAAGACTCTGCATAGTACTACTTGTCTCATTTTTTATGATGTGCCAACCTCATTTGATGCAAAATGTGTCTTGCACCATTCAAAATCATGTGCATTCTTTATGCGAACTCCCTTAAAATTCATTTGATACTTTCGTAAAACACATTTGTTGCAAGCTCTAGCACCATCGTGTTCAACTTTGCCATGTCCATTTTCAAATAAAGTCCATATGCATGGTATGTTTTCATTATGATGATATCTACAAAGTACATAAAATAGTCTAGACGATTTGAATCGTGAGGCACACCCATCTAACCAAACATTATGTTTAACAATATTTATTCCCTTTTCTTTTAGACATGCAAATAATTTCTTGAAAAAAATTTCTACAGAATGGATATCATTCTCTTTATCATCACTTATGTAAAAGTGATATTGTTTCTTGATGACCCGTGGTTCACATGTGCTCTGAATACCACCCAAATCTAATTATGCACGATGGTAACACACTTGTACAATAATAGTAACTTGCTATAAAAAATAGTATTTTGATTGAATGACCATTTGATGAACAAAAGAATAGTTTTCGCAAAATCAACCATTGATAGAATAGTTCTAACTGGAAAATTATCTCTAAGTGTTTGAAATTGTTGTGCTTGCCACTTTGCAAAGAAAACGTGGTGAATATTTAGTTGAATCAAACTTTTAAATTTGTCCATAAATGCTTTAATAGTTGTCTCATTTTCATCATATTCTAATCTTTTGAATTCTTTCCCAAATTTAGTTTCATTCCTTACATATTTGTAACTCTTGCAGTTTATCTTTTTTGTGATATTAACATCCTCATTTTTGAAAGAAAAAAGAGTCAAATCAGCACATGTTCCACATATTTCTTTTATGCAATTTGTTTGACCAACTGCAACATTTTTTCTATCACATAAAATGGATGAGATGAACTCACTTCATCTACTAGGAGGAACATTTTGTGAACCAAAAGTATCTTCTACATACTTTCAAAAAAATTGACTGTGGAGATCAAGTTCAATATACTAACGACAACAAGTTTCGAACACTTTGTTTCTCTTGATATAGCATGGCTTCAATCTTTCAAATAATGTTTGTCCAATTTTTATATTAGGACTTGAATTACAAAATGAAACATACATTTCATGTTGTATTGTGTCCAACCAATGTTTGGTATGATGTTCATATTGATTATCTCTAACCTTGTGTTTGATAACATCTCTAGTGTTTGATGAAGGACAAGTATTATCATTCCAAAATGATATTACCAAATTCTTGATTCCATCGTCAACCCTATCACAACAAGGAGCTCCATGCATAATCACCCAATTTCCATCAAAAATGCTATCATCCAAAAGCATTCTCCTATTAATATCTATTTATATTGTTTTCCTACTAAAACCAATTTGTGATGAAACTAAAGTTATTTGTCTATTTTGGGTATAGTGCTACTAACAATGAATGTCATCATAACTCTTCTTGTGATGGTCTTATCTTTACTTTGAGTTTGCTTCCCTACAAAGCTCAAACCTTTTCTAGCATTTTCAATAATATCATTTTGCATGTTAGAAAATTCTTTTCTTTTTATATTGTGTCTACACCCAACTATTTTAATGGCGCTTGCAATTTTTCCTATAAGAACACAAGAAAGTACTTGTGTTTTTTCAAATATTTCCAAATTATCAAATTTAGTTGTTATTTCTTTTACTATCTTATTCAAAGCTCTCTTCTTGGAAAGATTTAACAATTTAATATCAACAATTGATCTCAATCTCTCCACATCCATTGTTAGTAAATGATCTAATTTTCTATAAGTTATTTTTTACTTACAATTTGAGCTAGTTTTATGTATTGATCCATACCAATAGGAGCAATTGATCCTAAACCTTCTGCAAATTCCCTTGTTTGAGTGTTTGCATTGTCAAATTTTAAACCTTCTCCAACATCTATTTGTTCAACTTGATTTGACCCTCCTGTACGAGCTTTTGCTTCATCTTGTGATTGTTTGTTGCAAGCTACATGCACAAAAATGAATCTAATTACAACATATTATTTAGAAAATTGAAATTGAAGAGATAAGAATCTATAGTGTGTACACTTTTTTTTTTGTAATAATATCTTTCACAATTTTTTGTTCTATATACTACCAATTGATCTTTTTCTTGCAAATTTACTTTGTCTTATTTTCTGATGTCCCATCTTCTTTCTTCAAAAAAATTGTCAAAAACAATATACAAGTTTGCTTCCCTTCTCTTCAAAAATAGTGAATTAAAAAGATTTCAAATTGCTTTTAAAACAAAAAAAACTCTTAATTTGTACAAGTTTGCTTTGGTTCTCTTCAAAACAATGAATTAAAAAAATTCAAATTGCTTTGAAAAATAAAAACTCTTATACTATATCAAAAACAAAAAAAACCAACAGGTGCCTTCAAGCGATAGATTATATGAAGTTTGAGTGTTTTCAGCTTGTAGAGTGTAGAGAGACAATCCTTGTAGAGATATATGGCCCACCCACTCCTCCAGCTATCTCTCCTCTTTACTCCCTCTTAGATATCAAATTAATCCTTGACCTTGCATGTTATCTCCTTTGTCGAAAACTTTACTCTCCTGCAAGACTTCTTAGAGAACAATGTCCCCCATCCCCTTACCAAAGAGTAGTCTAAAGAATCAATAAGGTCCCCAACCTTAATAATTATGTGTCACATGCCCTATTGTCTATAGGAAAATGCCATAAATCGACACTTCTACGCCATATATAGCTATATTGGTACCAAAGGTTGAAGGTGTTAAATCCCTATGGCCTCTTGATGCATGTAGAGAGCCCCTTATGAATTACCCTTTCTACCTATCTATGTTGCATTGGTTAATCACCAAATGCCCCATTGTCTGAAATTCAGAACCAATTCCCATGTTATCCCTAGTTTGAATGTAGTGAGAGCAAGGGAGCGATGAGTGGGATGAATGTAATGGTTGATGAAGGAAGGTTACAGGTGTGTTGAGCAGTGTGCATGTACACCCGGGTACATATTAACGTTGGGATGGGCCTCTAGATATATCATTTAATAACATATGGCTAGGAATTAAAATTGGAATGTCATGTTTTGGTGGACCTCCATGGATCCGAAGGGGTGAACAAAAGTGGCCCCCCTGTTTATAGTTGTCTTAGAGGAAGGCTAGGAATAAATTAAGAATAGGATGGGTGAATATACAGATGCAAAGCTGAGGGGGGTAGGGTACGAAACAAAGGGGTAGGATACGACACACAAATCTCTTTCATATTAATTAACACTCAACCCCGCCCCTATAATGAACTCATCTTACTTGCCTATGCAATCAAGTGTAAAATCTTGTTCTAAATGGATAAGTTTGCTCTTCCCTTACATGCAAATGTGAGTTCAAACCCCACCATTACACATTTCATGTATCTCCATATGGTTGCCCTATGGATAAAGCCTTTCCCACATGCTTGGCGGATAATATCTCACATTTTGCACTTATTTAAACATGACGTGTTCAATATGTTATTCATTTTTCTCCGAGTTCACTCAAATTTAAGCTTGCTAGTCGCCTATGTAATTCATCCTAAAAAAATTGTTTTAGGCAAATTTACTCACAATTTAGCCATTCTGAGTTTGACCCATTTGTTCATTATCCATCCATGTTCATTTTGTCCTTTTTTCCACTTATACCTTGTTCAAAATATTTCAAAAGCTTTCCATGGACCCCTCACATGACGATGTTCATACACTATGGAAATTTCATGTGATAGTTGTGCATGCACACCATTCGGCAAAGTTACACTAGCAAAAGGGAAAGAGACTACTGTTGGATTGATTGACATTCTCAAGTCACTCAATCATCAACTTGAGTTGCTAGACAAGATCTTGGTATCTGGAACAACATGATGGAGATTGATTTGGACATCTTGTGTAAGTATGAAGTCATCACATCTGTTGAGATGTACCATGATTATGCACATGTGATGACCAACAAAGAGAAAGTTCTACAAGCACTTGTAAAAGATGCAAAGGCAGCAGTAGCCAGGATAACTAACCAAGAAAGCATGACCAGAGAGGCATTTAGAGGGCTATCATGCAAAATGATCACTGAAGATAACAAACTCAAGAATCAAGAAGATGTTCTCACAGAGTTCACAAAGATCATTCACTTATAGCTTGAAGTGGATGACTTCAACATCAGTGTGTTCAATACATTTGCAAGCTGGAAGCATTCAATAAAGAATTTGCAAAATCAAATGGAGATTTGTAATAAAGAAATGCCTGGAGTAGCAAGCATGCTCAAGAAGGTTACAATGATCTTGCAACACATCGGTGAACCAGATGTTGCAGTTGTACGCAAGTCCTTGCGAAAGTTTGGAGAGTTGGTTGATACCATGTGAATACTTCAAATCATATTTTTATATGCTTTAAGTAGAATAGCAGTAGGACAATTACATGTAAAGAGCATCTATATTGTAAGTATAAGATAACATGTACCTATACAACCAGCTCATGTAATTAAGTTGCAATCGCATTAGGCATGCAACTTTGAATAAAGTCAAAGTAGTTAGTTAGAGATAAGTCAAGGTGGTTGAGAATTTCCCCTTTCTTCTCCACCTTTCTCTCTCCCATTTTCCTATATAAAGGAGGGAGCTCATTGTAAATAATCATCTTTTTGCAAGGCAAGAAAATTCTGCCACTTTGTGTTGTGCAATCTAAAACTTTGTGCTTGGATGTAAATCAAATTGCTTTCAATAAGAGAGGCAACTTGATTTCAAACTTTGTGTTGATTCAAGTTGTTATGTGATGACATTTTTGAGATATTGATTGTGAGTTTTGGAGCATTGATCATGAGGGATTTGAATTTAATTGTGCACTTTGAGATACCTATTAAATTCAAAGCCAATTTGAACTTTTGAAGACTTTGTGTTGTAGGAGGACAAATTGTAATTGATAGTACTGGCTGATTACTTAGAGCTGAAGACTTTGGGCTTAAGTTGTAAGTGTTTTTATAAAATTTGAGAGTATTCAATAGAAGACTTTGTGCCTTACAATTTATTCTGCTTGAATCCTTATTTGAGACAAATGCAAGGGACTTTGGGTTCTTTTTTTTCGTTTCACAAAATAGAAAAGCAAATTGCTGCCCCTAGTGTTCTTACGTCAATTCTAGGGTCACCGGTATTATCATAGCAATAACACACTTTTTTTTAAGTCAGAAAGTTAGAATTGTATGCAAATCATTCCTTAAAAAAAGAGGAATTGATCAAGAGAACCATCTTTTTTGTAATTCCAGTTAAGTTCTTATTGAAGCAACCTATGGTAAGAAGGGAACCTCCCCTACTGCTAAGAGGAGAGAGAAATCTCATGAAATGTTGCCTTAAGTCACAATTTTGTAAGTCGTAGTTACTGACATACAATTTTTTTAGCCAACATAATTGTAAAAAAGGGTAACTTTAAGACTGGAAATAGTGGGGCCTTGCCCCGCACCCCATGGGCTGCCAAAGTCGATAAAGGATAAAAAGAAGATGAGAACAACCCCATCCAACCACTTCTCCCCCTCTGCATTGAAGCCCTATCACCCCAATATAGTAGAGGGTCAGGAACCTACTATTCTATGGGTTGGGAAGTCTAGCTATAGATGCAGTTGACTACCTATCTTCGGAACTCTAGTTTCCCACCCTGTAGAATCATAGTCACTATGCATGTAGGGGCACAACATTATGAGTTTGACCATCAGCTTCATCAGTCTCCAGGTCTTGGGTTTGGGAATTTCTAGTTGCCCTAAGAGCAAGCAAGATCCTCTTGACCCACCCACTAGTTCCAATGCCTCCATTAGAGATACGAATAGGGGCCCAAAGAGAAAATAAAAGTTGATTTGTATGCCCTAGTATTCTTTTATTGTAATGAAACTATTTTTTTTAAGGGGTGTCACTATGCAAGGGGTTGGTGGCTAATAATTGATCCACATATCTCGGGATGGGGCCCCTACTATTCTATGGCTAGTTGATAAAGGTAGGGTACTTCCCTCCACACCTCAAAATAGATGGCCAAGGTTTGGTTGGCCAATAGAAAGATGAGAACTAATTGGGATGGTGGTAGAGAACACTAGAATTGAACATAATGTACCCCACCTAGAACACCCCAGTCTGTAGTTGTACTATAGTTCCCACCCACAACTCACCTCAATTCCAAAAATCCTGGAATAGGATACCTACTGCGATAAGACCTTCTGTTGATCATGCATTTTTATATTACTTGAAGAACCTTAATAGTGAAATATCTATAATGTTACAATCCATGGGAGGTCAATCATTACATCAAGCCTATAGTATAGCTATTAAGGCAGAAAATAGTCTTATTCAGGTAGGAAAGATAGTCCCTAGACCTTCTATGCCATATTTTCCAGATATTTAGCCAAATATGTCATTGCATATACCCCTCTTGCTGCAATACCTATTGTTCTAGCTATAAAATCTATGGGAAGTCAAACAAACACTATTGTTGGACCCTCAAATGAGCTACAAGAGATTAAGACCTTTTTGTAGACCTTGGAAAATGAGTTAACAACATGAAAAAATAGAAATACCAAGGTCAGAGGCCGCCATTTCAACAATATAACCAGCAACAACAAGAAGGAGCAAATCAGCAATACCAATAGAATAGGTAGCCATACCAAGGAAATTGTCAAGGACAGTGAGAAAATCTTAATCAAAGGCCATTTCAACCATATAATCTAGGGCCTTTGAATATAGAAAATCTGGTGAGAGATATTGTTGTAGCTCAAAATAATATTGCAGTGGATTATAAATGGTGTTATCCATGCAATCAAACAACTTGCTCAAATGGAGTGATCAACCAAGCGCTTAGGGTCTTAAATGCTACAAGTACACAACTTGATGCATTTACTCCTATACCTAAACAACCACCAGAGCACATCCAAATGAGACATCATTTCTAAATTGGCAAAGTGAAGAGTTTTGTGGTATGAATGGTGATTCAGTAATTATAACATAGCTCGAGAAAAGAAAATAGCATTAGAAGTAGAAGGTACAACCAAAGGAGTTACAAATGCAAGATCATCACCCACACTTATCCAAGTATCTTATAGAAACCTTCAAGCCAACCAACTAGCAATCAGCCTCATAAAGATGCAAATCCGGCTACTACTAAGATACATCAAAAGATGTAGTATGCTATGCCTTACAATATTTTTTACGGTATGAAAAGGATGAACGTGTCAATTTCAATGTGGGATTCCCTATCTATTCCTAGAGAAGTTGAAATTATGAAGAAGGGATTGGATTGTGAAGATATACGAAAGCAAGCTATCGGTGATCGTGAGAAGGTAGTCATGACAAATGTTGAGCAAAAGAATGATATGGACAACAAGTCAAATACCATGGTTCAAGGTAAGAATGTGAGACCCCCTCCCTTCTATGTTTCACTAATCATTGGAAAGAACCTAGTGCATAACTGTATGGTGGATAGTAGGGTTACTTGCTCTATGATGCCTAAGCAAGTAGTAGATTAGCTGGGTTTGCAATATGAGCTTGTAGGGAAAGGGGTAGATCAATTGGATGGTACGTCAGTCAATTCCATAGGTTTGATTAAAGATGCATGTTTCACCTTACATGCTTGTCCCAATTTCTCTATCTTCTAGGATATTTATGTTATTAATTTGTCATGGGATTTCACCTCAAAAATAGGGGGATACCTTTCATCAAATTGGTCCCATGTGATGTTTCATACCAAATATGGTACCAATTATGACATATGCTCGAGCAAAGAAAAGAGCATTAGAAGTAGAAGGTACAACCAAAGGAGTTACAAATGTAGGATCATCACCCACACCTAATCCAAGTATCTTACAAAAACCTTCAAGCCAACCATCTAGCAATTAGCCTCATAAAGATGCAAATCTGGTTGCTGCTAAGATACATCAAAAGATGCAGTCTAATATGCCTTACAAAAAAATTTACAGTATGAAGAGGATGAACGTGTCAATGTTTATGTGGGATTCCCTATCTATTCCTAGACAAGTAGAAATTATGAAGAAGGCACTGGATTGTGAAGATATACAAAAGCAAGCTATCAATGATCATGAGAAGGCAGTCATGAACAATGTTGAGCAAAAGAATGATGTGGACAACAAGTCAAATACCATGGTTCAAGATAAGAATGTGAGACCCCCTTCCTTTTATGTTTCACTAATCATTGGAAAGAACCTAGTGCATAATTGTATGGTGGATAGTTTGGCTACTTGCTTTGTGATGCCTAAGCAAGTAGCAGATCAGCTGGGTTTACAATATGAGCCTATAGAGAAAGGGGAAGTTCAATTGGATGGTACATCAGTCAATTCCATAGGTTTGATTAAAGATGCATGTTTCACCTTACATGCTTGTCTAGGATATTTATGTTATTAACCTATCATGGGATTTCACCGCAAAAATAGGGGGATACCTTTCATCAGATTGGTCCCATGTGATGTTTCATACTAGATATGGTACCAAAGTTACCATTAAGTCTGAGGCACTTGCAAAGGATAACATTGAGCCATATGTTCCTTGTGAAATTAATGCAAATTGTCTTGTATTAGAAGGTGATGTCCTTTCTAGCTCTGAAACTAAAACCCAAACCAAAAATATTCCTAATATCCTTTTAGATGAGTGGGCAATAGAGAATGCCTTGAAAACTGAATGCAATCCTGTTTTAGATGTTGATATGGGCAACTACATGTTTCAAGATGTTGGTTTGGTTATGCCAAATTTGGTGAAAGTGACAGAGGCTGATTCTGAACAGCAAAATGAAGTTTGGCATATATTTTTTGATGGTTCAAGGACTAAACAAGGAATTGGAGGCACAATGTTGGTCTCGCCTGAAGGTGAAAAGTATTATGATGCTTTTAGGTTCAATTTTTCATGTACAAATAATACAATAGAATATGAAAGCCGTATTCAAAGATTGGAATAGGCAAGGAAACGCGGTATCAAATGTGTAAAAGTACATCTTGATAGTGAATTAAGAGTAAATCAATTTAGAGGCTTGAATGTTGTTAAAAATGATGTTCTCAAGTCTTATAGGCACAGAGTTTGAGATCTCCTTGAGGATTTCAATGCTTACAACATACGTGCCATCCCAAGAAATAAAAATTAGCATGTTGATAGATTGGCAACTATGGGAGCTTAGTACAACATTCTGAACAACATTAAAGTAGGTTGTGACCAGCAACACATTAAGATTGTTATCAAACCTTCAATACCTGACAACAATGTCAATTGGCAAGTTTTTGAAAATGATGAATAGATTTTGCAGTTTTTGTTTGAAGAGGATATTTTTGCCAATTCAAACTAGTAGAGATATAAAGAGAAATATGGATATTAAGTGCTACAATTGAAGAATAATAAACTACCTAAGGGGTTAGTCACTCTAGAGAGTGCCTTCAACTCAGACAATCAGGTTAGAACTGGTAAAGCTAACATGTTGGTACTATTGTCCTGCATTTTGTCACCACAAAATGTTGGTAACAACATGAAACTTCTCCAAGTTGGTTTCACATATCTCTAAGCTTGATTTTGATATTCAATTGCTTAATGTTGATCGATCCATCCATTTCAATTCATATATCAAATCTTTTTTACTGAAGGCCTTCGTCAAGTCTTTTTCGTTTTGCTTTCTATCAAGCCTTTACTTGATTTTTGAAGCCTTCATCGTCCTTTCTTTTCTTTTGAGTTTGCGCTTGTTGGTTTTTAGTCTTTTGGTTTTGCTCATGTCATGCCTTTCGCTTTTCTCTTTGATTCAGTCTAAACCTAGAGCTCAATCGGAGTTGTCAGTCAAGAGATATGCCTGTTTTAGTGCCTCAAAAGTTAACCTTTTTGGTGCAACAACATGAATTAAAAATATGATGTTATATTTTTAATTTGACTTTCACTTTTTGATAAATATAACTTAAATTCACTTTTTGCTATGTTTTTAAATTACTTTAAATTTTTAACTTAAAGTGACTATAGTGCACTTTATGTTATAATTTTAAGTTGAGTTACTTTTTAATTTTTCACTTAAAGTGACTATATAACTATATAATTCTAGTTTAATTTTGTATTTTTAAATCGAATGCTTATTTAAATGTTACTTTTGAATGATGTTTATATGTCATTTTTAAATATGATATATAAATATTGTTTATTACCCATTTAGTAACATTTTTATAAATCTTGGCTTTTTCCTTTACCAAGGAGGAAATAGTAATGGGGGAGGTATCTTTGTTACTATTTTCACAGAAGGTAATGGGTTGTAGGGTGAAGCTGGCAAAAACATGGGTAGTCTCTGTAGTGATGGCATTTCCAGCTGACACTTGAGTGTTCCCTACAAACTTATCAATAGAATTGTCGACAGAATTCTCACTCTTTTCTACCTCTTCTTTCCCTTTTTCTCTCTTGGACTCAGAGTTATTCTCCTCCTCCTTCTCCCTTTAATTGTTCTTAGAGCTCTCCTCCTTCACCTCTTCAACCCTAAATCTATTAGATTTTTGCTTATACCTTGCCTGGGATTTGGCAAGTCTGCCTGACCTTCTCGTAACCTTTCTGCATCCGTCCTCCTCCAAGCCCTCCTCTTCCACCTCCATCGATTTTTCAACTTTAATCTTTTTACTAGCCTTATGTTCGACAACCACTTCAACTTTCTTCTTTTTCTTATTTTCACGACTAGGGGAAGGTCGCAGGGTATGAATTCCAGTACCAGTGTTGGTACTCAGGGAGGAACCTTGGCAGTGGCGCTAATTGTCAACCAGTACCACCCTAGGGGGGCAAAGGCAAGATGGAATTGGTATAGGCAAAAAATTGGGCCTTGGTGAATAATGGTAAAGTTATGCCCTTTGTTCCTCTTCTCCCTAACATCACTAACCATATCCTCCAGAAAATGTAGCAGAAAAAATGGGATAGAAATAAAATCCCTATTTCTAAAATGATTCAAGAGGGGAAAGTGGTAATAGTAGTAAACACCAAACCTGCCCTCCAGTGTAATGTATCTCACGAGAACTAGGCAAACATCATCCCACAGAGCTGGTAGCCTATCCCTCTTAAATCCTCCTCTATAGCACATTGGCTCTTTGCCCTCTGCAAAAAAATTGCTCATACTAGCCTCATCTGCCATTTTAGTGACCCTTCTCCATTTTCTTCCTTTCATAGACAGCCTAGTGGCCATGGCAATTACTTCCTCATTAACTTGGAAAGTAATGACATTTATGGTTACCTTGTGGTCGTTCCACCCATTGACGAATTGGAGGGCACAATTCTCATCATACCTCGCCATCACCTGCATGTAAGGTAGAAATCCCCCTTCTTTTAACAGGAACCAGGTTGCCATCCTGTCTTTGAAATTCTTAATTTTTGTGGGCTCCAGCCTATTCAAATCTCCACCCATTTCTTCCTCGCTTTCTTTTGAATCCCCCACCTCAATGATGTGCATCTGAACCTCCTTTTCTCCAATATCATTGCTAATATTTTTATCTCTATACCTCTTTGTGAAGAGCAAAATGGTTATACAAGCCCATTTTTTAGACACTTCAAAATCCTATGCAAATTCATTATGAGAATCGTGCATGTTTAACATCATAATTTTTACACCCCTAAAATCTCTAACATTCTGAATAATGATATTATTCATACTTTCAAAGAGGAAGTAATTTGAATTCCGTAGTAAGTTACCATAATATCGAAATGACACTCTCCTTAATTCCCATCCATTCATTTTACCATTTGTACAATCATGTCTTCTCCTCATTTCCCTAAAATATTTATTAAATTTAGCGAATTTCAACTTTCTAAGGAAGAAATTGCCAAATTTGGCCCTAGCCTTAAATTTTGTAGTCATAATTAATTAATACTCCCCGCTCTTTCCTTGTGAATCAAGGACATAATGTGCTCGTTTAGATTTTCCATATTTCTCCAGCACGTTACTACTGTTAATTCAAAACCCATGGCTGCCACCACATCTACCACCTTATTTCCTTCTATGTAGATGTGTTGCAAGTGGACCTTTTCCATCCCCTCCAAAATGTGCCTAATGTCCATGATGATAGTTTGAATATTCCATCCCGGTTGGGACACTCCATTAACCAAATCAATAATTAATTTGGAGTACCCTTCTATAGTTATTTCCTTAACTTGCATTTCACTAATCAACTAAAGACCCCAAAGCAGAGCCATAGCTTCCGCCAAATTATTACTTCCACCCCCCACCTTCCTAGAGTAGATTAACAGTGCTTCATCATTCCCATTTCTCAGCACTCCACCCGCCGCTCCTATACCCCCTCTAGTAGCCCCATCGAAATTTAGTTTGAATTGAGTTAGGGTTGGTGGTTTCCATCTTGTTTGATGTCTCTTTAACACTTTAGAGTTATCAAAAAGATAAAAGTCCTCTTGAACACCCCGTTTTTCATCAATCTAACCTTCTAGCCTACCTGGTTCTTCCTTCGGTAACTTACATTTGGCTACCCTTAAATTTTCCTTCAGCAATTTCTTCATGATTCCCATAACCACCTCCCTAGGTTTTTCCACCTCCCTAATTATTCGGTTGTTTCTCTCTTTTCATATATGCTAGCAAATATATGGTGGAACAATTGTCCACATAAAAACCAATTTTGGGTGGTAGAAGGGACAGCTCCAATTCTCCACAAATTGATAGAGGTTGTCCTTTAGAACCCAATTCAAACCAAATTTCTCCCATACCATAGCCCAAATCTTCAAGGCGTACTGACATTCCAGGAATAGGTGAGAGATACTCTCCTCCTTTTCTTTGTAGAGACAGCATCGGTTTGTGATCAAAAAACCCCCTTCTTTTTATATTATCAAGAGTTAAAATTTTACCATACTGAATTGTCCAACAAAAAAATTTAATTTTGAGGAGAAGATTACTAATCCAAACTTTACCCCATAATGGTGGGTAGAAGTCCTTACTAAAGAGATGTTTATAAGCCGATTTGATTGTAAATTGACCACTAGAACTTAAGTCCCAAACTTTAGTATCCTCCTAGATCATAATTGGGGGTCTTTGTGCTCCTAATATCATTTCCAATTCCTTAATAAGCTAAATATCCTCCTGGGTGTAAGTTTCTTTTGGGGGTAAGTTTCTTTACATAGTTTCTTCCACTTCCTCCCTTGATCCATATAGTCCTCCACCTTCCTTCCCATGTCTTTTTTTAGTAACTCCATTATTCTTTTAAATTTGATGTAAACCAGTGGTTCCCTCCCCATCCAATTATCCTCCTAGAATCTGATACTATGCCCATTCCCCACAATCCACCTTGTCCCTTCCCTTAGTAAGCTTCTACTCCTGACAAAATTCATCCAGATTTTGGAGCCTCCAAGAAGATCATTATTGAAGAGATTCCAAGTAAAAGGAGAATTTGGCAAATATTTAGCTTTCATTATATTACCCCAGTTTGTATTATTTTCTCCTAGTCTCCAACCTATCTTCTTAAGGAGTGCTTTATTCAGATCCCGTAGTCTTCTAACTCCCAACCCCCCTTTCTCCTTTGGCTTACAAACCTCATCCCAGTTAACTAGACTCAATTTTTTCTTCTCCTCCGTCCCTAAACAAAGGAAATTCCTCTGTATTCTCTCAATTTTTTCTGCCATATTTTGCTTAATTTTAAAAAGGGACAGGAAGTAAATTGGAATGCCCTATAGAGCCGCCGAGAGACATTGCAATTTACCAGCATTGCTTAAAATTTTCCCTTTCCATCCTACTAGCTTCTTTTGAATTCTTTCCACTATAGTATTCTAGAAATCATTAGTCACCTCCTTAGTGGTTAATGGTAGGCCAAGATAAGTATCTGAGGTTGGCAGATTGACAACCTAAAATGTTTCTTATCTTCCTTTGTAATGAGGCATCAGTATTAAAAAAAAAGATCTTACTTTTATAGTAATTAACTTGCTGACCTAAAATTTCTTCATACTTACAAAGGATAGTCTTCCAGGTTTTAGCTTCCATAACCGAAAATTCTCCAAAAAGGAAAGTATCATCAACAAATTGTTGCAGCACTTTAGTATCAGCTGTAGTAGCAAGCTTAATCCCTTTAACACATCTTGTATTAACCAATTTGGTGAAAGACCTCCCTAATACCTCACCAACCATAATAAAAAGGTAGGGCGATAGTGGGTCACCTTGTCTTAGTCCTTTCTTCGCTCCAAAATTGCCCCAGGGGGAGCCATTTAAAAGAATAGGAAATTGAACCGATCCTACCGTTGTCTTAATTAGGTTTATAACTTTGTCATTGAACCCCACTCTTTCGAGCACATCATAGAGGAAGTCCCACTTCACCTTATCATAGGCCTTGGAAATATCTAACTTGAAGGCCATTCCAAGTCTTTTTTTTTTTCCATTCCAAGTCTTTTTTTTTTTCCATAGAATGAATGATCTCATGTATGGTTATCGCTGCATCCATGATTTGTCTTCTCGGAACAAATCCCTTCTGTAGAATACCAATAATTTTTTCTAGAAATTGTTTTATCCTATTGACTAAAACTTTGGCAAAGATCTTATATAATGTATTGCATAAACTTATTGGCCTACAATCCATCAGGCTTATGGGTGTTGGAGTTTTGGGGACTAAAGCAATAAAGGTCTTATTAATCCTTTTTAGCATCTTCCCAATTTTAAAGAAATCTCTGGTAGCCCAGACCAGTTCACTTTTAACAATCTCCTAGAAGTGTTGGAAGAAATTTGGAGGGAAACCATCCAGACCTAGGGCCTTATAAGCTTTAATAGAAAACACAACACATTTCACTTCCTCCTCCATGATGTTTCCTAGAATGTGATTTGTTTTCCACCATGCCCAGCACCTGTGGATCGTATTAATCAAACTTCTTCTAATAACTTGATTTCTTGCATTATTATCCTTGATGTAAGCCTTGCTAAAATATTCCAAGGTCTTATAGGATGATAATCAGGTGGAAAAAGCTAAAGAGCAAGCTAAAAAGGTGGGAACTAAAAACAAAGAGAAGGTCAAGAAGCAAGCGGAGGTGATTGCCCAACTGAATCAAATGGTTAATGTTTTAGAAGAAGGATTCTCTACCTTCTCTAAATTTTCTATAAAGGTCACTCATGTTTCTGCCACCACCCTCCAATTGCTGGCACAGAAGAAAGAAGACATAGGGATGGACATGGAGGATCATAAGCTTCTCTTTAAGTTTCTTGCTGATGATTGGGCCCTGGTTCTTTTGATAAGGAAGGGGGAAAAAAAATTGAGAAATAAGTATATAGTTTTAAAGGATCATTAGATCCTAGTTGTTTTATGTTATTATATTGTTACTTGGTTTGTTGGTATCCAGTTGTTACTCAAACTTGAGTTGGTTTGACTGTGCCAACAGTTTTTTTTGGTGAACTTTAGTAGTATAGTTAACTCTATGGACTTCTACTATAGTTTAGTTGTTTCTGTTCATAGTAGTATGCTAGTTAGATGGTTAAATTACTTCTTAGTTTTCTTTTGTTTTACTAATGTTCTCTATTGGTTCCTGCGGGTGATGTGTTGGTTACCAACATTTTGGTTGTAAGGGCCGACCCCTTTGTTTTTGGTCACTTTTTATTTCAAAAACATTTTTATAAATGTAAGTGAATTAAATGACTTTAAGTTATCAAAAGTAGACATTTTATATGCAATTACATGAAAATCCATCAAAAGTGGACATTTTACATGACACTGCATCTAAAGTACAACTTGGTGGACCTTTTTGATGTCATCACATCAAAAGGTTATCAAAAGCTGAGTTTTTATGTCTTTGCATCCAAAATGTGAGATGTAACTTAAAATGTGCAATTGACCCAAAAAGGTCTGATTTTGATTGCTTGCACATTTTAAAATATGCTATTGACCCAAAAAGGTTTGATTTTTCTTGCTTGCACATTTTAAAATATGCTATTGACTCTAAAAGGACCGATTTTAAACTAAAGCATGTTTTAATATGTGTATTGGCCTCTAAAAAGTTTGATTTTGAAGAAATATATGTCTTTGCCCTCTAAGAACCCGATTTTGATCATAAATGGAGGTTTTCTTGATGGATTTGCATGGGATTTTCTCTATTGGAGGCATTTTTACTTGGCAATGATTTTTCTTGCATCAAAAATGGGTTCAACTTGCTGAAAATTGATTGTGAGAGCTCCAATCTAGGGCACGTTTTTGAAGAAATAAGAAAATAACTCCATTTTTATCAATGTTTTTGCTCCAATACAAATCGATTTGAGCTTATTTTTTGATTACATTGCATGTTGATGCATATTTTGGTGTTTAAATACCAAATCAATTTGGTCTTGTATCTTGGTGAAAAATGTTTTTAACCAAAAATGTCCCAAGCATGAATTTCCCAAAAATGTTGGATCTTGAAGCAATCTTAGAGCACATTAGAGCACATTTTGTCAATGATGGATGGTTTCTTAGGATATAACCGAGTGGTTGTAAGAGAATATGAACAGTACAAAACTTCCATAAAACCACCTTGGAGGACATATGTTTATAGTACAATGTCATTTGGCTTGACTAAAGTTGGTGCTACTTTTCAAAGAGCTATTGATGTGGCCTTTGCAAACATCATAGACAATTTTTTAGTGGTATATCAGGATTATCTAACAGCATATTCAAAGAAGAGAGAAAATCATTGCATGCATCTAGAAAAGGTATTTATTAGAGCCCTGAAGTATGACATTTCATTAAACCCAAGAAAATGTGCTTTTGGAGTTGTTGAATGTAAAATTTTAGGACATCTGGTTGGAAATGAAGGAGTAAGAATAGACCCTGATAGGGTAGATGTCATTGATAAGATTAAAAAGCCTAAAAATGTAAAAGGGATCTAGTCTTTCTTTGGGCAGATAATTTTTTTGAGGTTTGTTACTAATTTTGTAGAATTAAGCAGGCCTATTTCTAAGAGTCTCAAGAAGGGTTCTGAGATTAAATGGGATGGTGAGCCAACAAATGCCTTTCAGAAAATAAAACAAGAAACTAAAGATGACCCTATTTTGAGAGCCCATGACTGTGCCAAGCCCATGCATATATTCTTATTTGCTTCTTTCCACACTATTGCAATAGTCCTATTATAGAAAAATGAAGAAGGGCTCAAGCAGCCCATAGCATTCTTTAGCAAATCCCTGCAAGCCACAGAGTTGAAACATGAAATAAATGAAAAAGAGGCATATGCATTAGTTAAAGTTGTAAAAGCATTCATATACTATATCATGGGTGCTACTATAATTTCATTTGTTCCAAGTGCTACAGTAAAGGATCTAATCTCTCAGCAAGAAATTTTAGGAAGAAGATGTAGATGGATCAACATGATCGAAGAATTCAATATAGACATCCAAATTACTAAGTTGGTAAGGGGACAAGGACTTGCAAAGTTAATGATAGATGCCAACTTAGAAGCAAATTAGGTAAACCAACTTGATGATAATTGCAGAAGTTACATGTGTGATATGGATGCCTGTAAATGGTACAAAGATGTAATCTATTACTTGCAATACATGAAAATCCCACTAGAAATGAGTGATAACCAGAGAAGGGCATTGAAGTTACAAGCCATAAAATATGTGATTATTAATGGGGAATTATGGTGGAGAAATATATAAGGTATATTATTGAAATGTGTTGATGAGCAACATTCATCAAAAATCTTGGATGAAATGCATAGTGGATTGTGTGGAGGCCACTATATGGCTAAGACAATAGCTCATAAGGTGATCAAAGCTATATTTTTGTAGCCTGTGTTATTTAAAGATGTACAAGGACTTGTTAAGAAGTATGATGCATGTCAGAAATTCACTAGTAAGTTGAAATTTTCTAGTAATTTTCCATTAAGACCAGTTGAGGTGCAAGCACCATTCCAGCAATGGGGAACTAACTTTATAGGAGAAATTGCAAACAACTCAGGTGGGGGACATTCATGGATCTTAGTAGCAACTAATTATTTTACAAAATGGGTTGAAGAAATTCCTACTAAGGGGGCAACAAGTAAAGTGGTAATGGATTTTATTCTAAACATCATTATTATTAGGTTTGGATGTCCTAATAAGATTGTTACAAATAATACTGTGTGTTTTAGATCTGAAGAATACAAAGTCTTTTGTGAGAGATATGGTATCACCATATCTACATCATCTCCATATCATCCCCAAGGGAATGGACAAGAAGAATCCAGCAATAAAAGCCTATTAAAGATTATAAAGAGGATATTTGATGGGGGTTGGTCCCCTTACTACCATAAACTCATACCAGAAACAAAGAAATAATAGCAAATGCGAGAACAAAATATGGACTTCTTATTTGCACCACAAATGCACTATTACAGAATTCACAAGTACATTATGCTAACCCACATGGGTGTCTTCATTGTAACAAAATTTGCAAGACAAGCTACAAACTATCACCCAGAGTTGTTCTAGACAATGTTCGGGCCTTTTTTAAATAGGCAATTTTATGCCACCCGAGAAGGTTCTAGACAATGAAACTTAATACCTAGGGCCAACAGACCCTAACAGTACATATAGAGTCGGCCAAATACATCTTTGACAATTATTTTAGATATTTTGCATAGCCCAACGTCAAAAGGTCATAACTCTCAAACCATTGCTCTAATTGGCTATTATAACCACTTTTCAGAAATGCCAGCTCGTGATCTATGGGCTTAGAATTGCCCAAGTGCCCTTCTGTCAAGTTTTTGGGCCTTGTCCGAGAACTCTAAGGCGTCCAACAGTGAGCCTGAAGATTTTTCTGTAAATGTTTTCACTGAAAATCCACAATAACTTCTCTGATAATTAAGTTAGAGCATGAGATTTTTATGGTAGGCTAAAACTCTAAAATGAACCTTCCTATAGAAAATGAGAACATTTCAAATTCATATGACAAACTTACTAAAAATAGCAAGTTCTCATAAATAGTAACCACCCTGTCTACTAATCCTTATTAAAATAGAAAAGACTGAAAAGAAAATATTTTTGGGTGATGCAAGATTGCTCTTACACCCAAGATGCTCCTACATCAATATTGAATGAAAACAAGAGGGCTTGGGACTCAAAGCTACGCTTAGCATTGTGGATTGATAGAGTTACAGTCAAGAAAGCAATAGGTTTTGCGCCTTATGACCTAATTTATGGGATACAAGCCACAATGCCCCAAAATAACTTGAGTGGAATGTACAAGTTCATTCAGCAATATGATGATGAAAAAATAGATGAAATGCAAGTTAGGATGGATGATATTCTACAGTTAGATAATACCAGAAGGGAAGCTTCTGCTAGAAATACTAAATTGCAATTGCAAATACAACACTTGTATGATAATAAAAAAATACTTGCAAGAATTTTTGAGTCAAAAGTTTTAGTATTATTGTGGAATGCCAAAATGGAAGATAAGGGTAAACATGGGGAGTTTGACCATATTTAGCTAGGCCCATATCTAATTCATGAGAAATGGGGAGAGGATTCTTATTTTATCAAAGAATTGTCAAGAGATATTCTAGAATTGCTAGTTCATGGATAACTCCTGAAGAAGTACTTATGTTGAAGGTTTTTTTTTTTTCCATGAATAGTAGTTTAGGTCTTTGTATATTTGTAAACCTCACTACTACATTTGTACCTAAATTGTGATGAAATTGTGATGGTCACCTGTAGTCCAAGTGACAAAACCACAAATTGGCTCCCATCAAACGGGTGTCAAACTTTTACTCTCGCAAATTGCGACGATAAAGGCATCAGTCACAATTGTGATAGAAAAACTATCATAACTTGGAAGAAGGAAGGGACAAGAGTTCATGTTGACAACGTCGCAATTGCGACAATGCACCATCATAATTATGATGCCTTAATCTTCTAGTCAGTTGTCACAATTGAGACGTCCATGCGGCAACTATGTTGTGGAAGCAACATTGATCCATCAAGACTAGCCATCATAATGGTGATTCTCTTGCAATAGTTATGTTGTACAAGTGATGGCTAGCCGTCGGAACATGTCGTCCCAATTATGACAGCTAGTCAAAAAAAAAAAAAATTAAATGTTACTTCTAACACTCAAGCTTGTTCTGTTGTGAGAGAGGCTTCAAGCTCTCCAATCAATTGCAGTTAAGTGAGTTAAGTAATTTGAATAACTAAAATGAAAACTTTTCTAAATTAAAATGCAAATGCCTTTGCTTGCCCTCACAAGCACACTCAATTGCTTATTTCTGCATTCAAAATCTAGAATAGTTAAAACTCTTTAACAAATATTTTATGGTAAGCAGTGCCTTTTTTGTAGTAGTGTTCTACATAGAGAAACCAATGAGATTGTTTCACTTGTCAGATTTATGAGAGTTAATTGTCATTTAAAAGAAATCTCCAACTCCCATAAAGATCCATATCAACACATCTAGTGTATAAATAACAACTATAATTGGTTTTATTTTTTAGTTACATAATATACTATGGTGATTTTCCATAGAAATTTTGAATTGCTTACTACTTCTAGAAAGCATTTTCTTGTTTTATGTTTAAGTTTGCTAAATAAATTAATATTTTCTATTATTTCATATATGAGTTCAGAGGAAGCAAAGCTTGTGCCTAAGTCAGTTCTCAAGAAGAGGAAAAGAAATGAAGAATGGGAGAACAACAAGAAGCGACAGTTAGAAGTTGCAAAAGTAAAAAATGCTACAAAACACAAATTGATATTTAAGAAGGTTGAGGAGTATTCAAAGTAGTATATGGAGCAGGTAATAAATTGCTTGATTTGTGAGTGATGTGTCACTATTCCATCTAGTGTTAAATGTGTACCTTAGTTTCTTTTTGGCAAGTTTTATATCAATTTATGAGTCACCAAGGAGTATGTGGATCCTTTAATAAAATTTTTGGTTTTTTATTGATGTGTCATCATGCCATCTAGGGTTGAGGAATGTACCTTAGTAATTTTGTTGTGTACTTTATGACAAAAATCAAGAACGAGAGGATATCAAATTGAAGAGAGAGGCAAAAATGAAAGGAGGCTTTTATGTTGAGCCAGAAGGTAAGCTATTGTTCATTATTTTTATCTGTGGGTAAGTAGCTAGTATGTAGTATTTATATATGTACTTTCTTGATTTTTATATAGTGATAGATTTGGTAGACTATTAGCTATCTAGTCTATTTTCCATAAAAAAGAGTAAATGTGTTTTTTTCCAGATTTTATTATAATATATTTCCATCTCTCCTATTTTAAATAAAGAGGAACACAAAATTATTAGTCTTCCCCAAATTCTAATATAAGTTTTTAAGTAATTTTTTTTGTTTATTGAGTTTCTTATTTTTCTTATTCAGTATCAATGATATGCATCCAAAGATGAACAATTTTGTGACTTTTGCGTTTGAGGCAGGTTGGTCCTTTTTCAGCTTGACCTGTCTCTTTTGTACTTTTTGTTTCTAAAATAGTGGTTAGTGATCGCTTTTGGATGTATATACAATATTCCAATAATATTGACTTGTTATGCTACTTCATTTCAGATCTTCATGTTTCTAAAATGGAACAAAGCAACAATAAACATGTTGCATCAAGTTGAGCCATATTTGACTTTTGGGTATGTTCTTGGTCAATTATAAGCATTTAGTTTTTTCTTATTTCATAGATTCTTGTGTCTATTGTTATTTAACTCTCTTGCTTAATTCTTTCTAGATATGCAAATTTAAAAAGCATAAGAGAGTTTATTTACAAGAGAGGTTATGGAAAGGTTTATTAGTAGTGGATTCCTTTGACTCACAACTCTTTCATTGAAAAGGTACTTGTGTTCATGATGTGTTTTTGTGTTAGTCAGTATGCTTTCCCAATTCTTATTATTTCTACCTTTTTGCTTGTGAATAGGTTTTACGTAAATATGGCATAATTTGTATTGAAGATCTTATTTACGAGATTGTTACTATTGGCCCCAACTTTACAAAAGTAAACATCTTTTTTTGGCCATTTAAACTTAGCGCTCCATTCGGTGGACTGAAGAACAAATGCAACCACTACATTGAAGGTGGTGATGCTGGAAATCATGAAAAGTCATACATTAAGATTAGACATGTCAAGCATCCCAACCTTGCACAACTATGATTAGACTAGTCAAACAATTTCAATAGATTAATGGATTGTTGTCCTCCTGTTGTTCACTTTGACTTGAAGCCCTCAAATGCTTTAATGGATGAGAATGTGACTGCCCATGTAAAAAAATTTGGGATTTCCCATCTAATGATTTCCACTGACTCTGCAAACAAAAGTAGCACATCTAAGCCGAAGAGAACATTAGGCTATGTTGCTCCAAGTAAATATTATCAAGTCCAAACTTGTGTTAAATTTTTTTTTAGTAGCTTTACTTTCTCCTCTTTATTATTCACTTTATGGATGTTTTGCTAATAAGATTGATGAAATTCCATGAGCTTCTATAGAATGTGGATTAGGGACACAAATCACAACCAAGATTGATGTTTACAATTTTGGAGTGCTCGTCCTTGAAATGGTGACAAGAAAGAGGCCCACTGACGAGATGTTCACTACAAACAGAACATTATCAAATTTAGTAAGAAGAGTGTTTCTTGAAGCACTGGATATGCTTATTGATGACTTGTGTGTGGAGGTTTCCCTTAAATCCGTAGAGTAGGGAAAGGACAAGGTAGTTAGTTTTATTGGAATAGTGTTGCAATGCACGAGATACAATCCAAGGGAAAGACGGACAATGAGAGAGGTGGAGAGGATTCTCAAAAGGATTGCTTATGGCTCATCATATGGAAATTTAGAATATCATCCATTAGTGTTGAGTTTAATAACTCCAGACAGGGGATTAGGCCATCCAAATAAAGGTGCATCATCTTCATCTATATATTCAAGGGAAGCAGTTGGACTTATTGAAGATCCTTTTCAACTCTTTTATGTATATCTATTTTTCAAGTACATATTTTGGAATCTATTACACCTACTTGAAGAGAAAAATATAGAAAAAATTGAGAAGCACTTTGCATCTACTCAATCTTTTTCTAGTATACGCACAAAGCTTGAGGAAACAACTAAACTTTTGAACATCAATATGAAGAAAATAGATTGCATAATCAAGATGCAATGAAATAAGAATGGAAGAAAATGTAAATTGGTATCTTTTGCAAAGATTTTTGAGGTGACACCTTCATTATTTGTAGTGGAGTTGAGAAAAGCCAATGGAGATATAATATAATATAAAAATTATGTAATCAGCAACTTAAACCTACTCCCAAAGGTATCGTATGGTTTTGGCAAGATGATGATCATACTTTGGGACTTGGGTCATTCTTTAGGAAGAAGCTAAAATTATTAAGTCAAATATGAAGAAACTAGATTACAAAATCAAGATGTTGGGATAAATGGTTTGTACATTTGAAACCTTAAAAATAAATATCCAAAATCATTAATCATTATGAATAATCATTTTTCTCAACATAAAAAGTTGTAATGAGAATGTGATAATTTGCTCAATTCTATTAATTTAAAAAAAAAAGTTAACTCATCTACAATTTTAAAAAATTGATTGTAATGAAATAACTTGCACAATAGAAGCAATAATATGAAATATTATATAAATACTTGATAATAACTAAGAATAATAGGCCACTTTGAGGGGGCAACTTCCAAATATCTCCAATGAAAACACACTTCACAATATGATGTTGAAATAAGACTCACATCCTCCTATATATACCTAATTATGCTTAGGTTGAATAGACACAACCCTACATAACACTTAGGCCGACCTACCTACCTAAATAATAATATAATAATGATAACATGACTTAATTAACAATTAAGATAGCCACAAGTTGACTATTCATAACCCTATATACACCAATGTTAGGGGTGTAGCATGCCCCCTCTCTTGAAAGAAGCATTATCCTCAATGCTAACCAAGTGTAGATTCTTTTGAATGAACTCCTCATCCTCCCATGTGGCCTCTTCAAATAGTAAGTTCTTCCATTTGATGAAATACTGAGTTAGGGTTCTGTTCCTTAGCTTCTTCGTGTGTGTTTGAAGAATGCACTCTGGTTCCAAAATTACTCTTCCTTCTTCATCAAGTTCTGGTAGTACTGTTTGCATAGGAATATTCTGCCCAATTACCTTCTTCAAACAAAAAACATGAAAAACTGGATGTATCTTTGTTGTCGGTGACAACTCAAGCTTGTAGGCAACACTACCAATCTTTTGCATGATTTGGTATGGTCCATAATATCTTGGAGACAACTTATTATTCTTTTTTTTTTGCTTCATCGAGATTTGTATATAAGGCTACAATCTCAAGAAGACCCAGTCCCCAACTTCAAAATTTCTTTCACTACGATGTTGGTCTGCTTGTTGTTTCATTTGATTTTGTGCCATAACTAAATTCTCCTTGAGTCTTGAAAGTACATATTGTTGATGAAGCAAGTGGCCCTCAACTGCCTGAACACTTGATGACACCATTAATGATGATGTGATGGAAGAAGGATTATATCCATAAAGTGCCAAAAATGGAGACATTTTTTATGAGCTATGAGAAGAAGTATTATACCACCATTCTGCAAGAGGTAGCCAATCTACCCATTGAGATTATTTTTCTGAAGTGAAACAACATAGATATCCTTCCAAACATTTATTAGCAACCTCAATTTTCCCATTTGATTGAGGATGGTATGAAGAACTATGAGCCAATTGAGTACCTAAACATGAGAATAAATCTTTCCAAAAGTGACTAGTAAATATAGGATCACAATCACTAACAATAACCTTAAATGTACCATGTAGCTTTTGGATATGCTCCAAGAAAATTTTTGCCACTATACTTGTTGTCAAAGGATGTGATAATGCAACGAAATGTGCATATTTAGTGAGGTGATCAACTACTACCATGATGACATTATGACCTTTAGATTTGGAAAGCCCTATGATGAAGTCCATGGATACCTCTTCCCAACATTGGCTAGGAATAGATAAAGGATGCAAGAGACCTAGTGTCTTAATTGTTTCCCCCTTATTTCTTTGACAAACCAAACATTCAACCACAAATTTGTGAACATCACCTTTTACACCTTCCCAAAAAAAAACTTGCTCAACTCAATGATATGTCTTCAAAAATCCTAAATGACCACTAATTGGAGACTCATGTAGTTCTTTGAGAATCTTATGTTTAAGAGTGGAATTTTTGCAGAGATATAAGCGCTCTTTATACCAAAGAATATCCCCATTTAAACAAAACTTATCTAAACTACTAAGGTCACTTTTATTTGTTGGATGAGATTATTTGTTGCAACATCATTTTTCCACTCTTCTTTGGCTTCTACTACCCAATTTTCTTGTAATAATGAAAGGGCACACAATAAGGCTTCTAAGATCATTTTTCCATTTTTAAGTTCTTGAGAAGATCATCAATGATATTTGGTGATAACCTGATCTAAGATCTAACTTGGTAAAATGCATAGCTCCATTTAATTCATCTAGAAGATCATCAATGACTGGAATAAGAAACTTATCTTTAATGGTGTACTTGTTGAGAACTCTACAATTTGGACACATGCGCCAAGCTTCATCTTTCTTACACACCAACACAATAGGTGAGGAGTAAGAATTTTGGCTATGCCTGATAATTCCTACCTCTAGCATTTCCTCAAAAAAAAATTCTATCTCACTTTTTTGTGTGTGTGGGTACCTAAAAGGCCTGATGTTTGGTGGTTGGCTCCATAGAACTAGTTGTATGGCATGGTCATGATCCCTCTTAGGAGGAAGTCCTTTAGGCATATCTCCAAGGATCACTGAGTGACAATCAATTATTGCTTGTAAATTTGGATGAGTAAGAGCATTAGATTGAGAGACTTCTAATGAACATAGTTGGGCCACATATCCATATGTACCTTTCTTAAGAATTTTTTGCATTTGATGAGAGCTTACCATATATGGGGATTTTGCCTTCAATCCCCTTAGCTCCACTACCTTTCCTTTTGATTGAAATTGCATGAATAGTTCTTGGAAGTTCATCTCAATTGTTCCCAATTTAGTAAGCCACTGTACTGCCAAAACAATATCTATTGCACCCATGGATATTACATACATTGGGGTATCAAGTTGATAATCTCCCATGGATAATTTGATGCTATGCCACTTCCCTAAATAACTTATTGTTCCCCCATCTGCAATCAAAACCTGAAACTTTGGGGCTGGATATATAAAACAATTTAGAAGATTTGCTAACTTTTTGTTGATGAAATTAGAGTACTACCTGAGTCAATCAATGCTATTACTTTCTGCTTCTTTAAGAAACCCACTACCTTGAGATTTTGTGGTGCACTGAAACCTAAAAGTGCATGGCAATAAATGATTGGTTGAGAATCATGTGATTCCTCACCTGACTCCCTATCCTCCTCTGATATGGGTTCATCCTCTTCTTCCTCACTTAGACCTTCAATATAGAACAATTTCTTTTCACTACATTTATTTCCTCAACTATATTTGCTATCACAATTGAAACACAACCCTTTTTCTCTTTTCTCCTCAATTTATTGTGGAGTCAACCTAGTAGGTTGAGGAAGAGAATGTGTCGAATATCTATTTTCTGTTGTTGCATTAGCCCCTTTCTTTCTAGGAATCAAGAACTTCTCCTCTACCCTGCGTACCAAAATAAAAGACTCATTTGCTGAGCTGGGGCAAAACATGTGTGCCTCATGTTGAATGTGATCCTTGAGACCACCCAAGAATAAATCATTCAAGTTCTCCTCTATAATTGTATCCATCTGTTAAGGATAGATTTTGGAATTTTTGAATATAATCCTTAATTGATCGTGTTTCTTGAAGGTTAACAAGTTGGCTAAAGAAGTTTTTTGTCACACTATTGTTATATTGTGCTTGAAGTTCTTCTATAAAAATTGACCACGATATAGTGAGACCCTTTTTCCTCCTATGAGTAGAAAGCAACGATACCAAATGAATTGATCTGGTTCTAGATATAAGGAAGCCATTGTGACCTTTTTGTCCATATGGGATTTGATGTACTTCAAAAAAAATCTCCATCTGATTTATCTATGTTAGAGGATCCTTGCCATCAAATTTGTGCATATCCACGTTTGGAAAAAAATTCCTAGATCTTGTAGGCTTAATAAAATTTGTATCATTATTAGTCGACTTGAAGTTTTCACCTTGATTTCTTGAGAGCTCCTTCCTTGTTTCATTCATATAGGTGCATAACATGCTTCGTATATCTGATATATATCCTCGTAGGTCACACATATCCCTCTTAACCTCTTCCTTGAACTTACTTAGTTCCTCAATGGGATTTCTATCCTCTTTTGTTTCCCAATCTTGATCAAAGGATTTCCCTAGTGTGGTAGCATTCTTTTTGCCTCTTGTTGAAGGCCCCGTCATGATGGAAACCAATATTTTTGAAATAAATCACACAAATGAAATGTATATTGCTTCTTCTTTTTTTTCTTTCAATTTCTCCAAACTTTGATATTTAGTCTCCTCTACTATGTATTCAAAAACCTAATACAAGTTATACTCCAATTTGGCAGGATGTGAGAGATATGAAGATCTCAATAAATTGTGTAGAAATAGTAATTTTGCAATGATTTTTCTCAAATTTGCTCCAATTCCTCTAAATTTTGGAGTATAGATTATTTAATATGGTCTTCAAAAACCCTCAAAAAATATTTGAAAAAATCGCTAGAATCTGGAAGTTATGCTCTTTCCAAAATTGCCCCAATGTTGAGAAAAAATCCTACCTCTATGGTGCCAAGATCATGCTCTAATACCACTTATAATGAAATAACTTCCACAATAGAAGAAATAATATGAAATATTAATTATATTAATACTTGATTATAACTAAGAATAATAGGCCACTTTGAGGGGGCAACCTCCAAATATCTCCAATGAGAACACACTTCACAATATGATGTTGAAATAAGACTCACAACCTCCTATATATACCTAATTATGCTTAGGTTGAATAGACATAACACCCAGGCCGACCTACCTACCTAAATAATAATATAATAATGATAACATGACTTAATTAACAATTACGATAGCCACTAACTCTATATACACCAATATTAAGGGTGTAGCATTGATGACCTCTATCTAAATTCTATTTATAGAATTCATCATCTATATAGATTAGGAAAGTACCAAACACTACATACCTCACTTCATATTTTGATGCAATCCTAATAAACTTGTTTGCATTAAATTTGGCAAGCATAATCCATTCATCCCCATCAGCAAGCACTAGAGTAGAAAAATCTGATTTTTAGTGATAGACTAGAACTAAATATAAATCTCCATAAATATCTTACAAAAATGGAGGTCTTAAAACTTATGAGTTGTCTGTATGTGTTAAATTGATTATTCTAGTCCCTTATATCTGTAATTAGAGATTCTTTTCAAAGGAAAAATAATCTTCCTTAAGTTATTTAGACTAGAATATGTGTTTACGATAACTCATAATTAAGCATAGTTTACCAAACATTCAAGACCTTGCTTGAAAGCAATAACCTTATGATCTCCTAGTTGCAGTAACCCATATTTTAGCATAATGAACTATTAAATTATATCTATAGATTTCATTATCTATATAGATTAGAAAAGTACCAAATACTACATAACTCACTTCCTATTTTGATGCAATCCTAGTAAACTTGTTTGCATTATATCTAGCAAGCACAATCCATTTGTCACCATCAGCAAGCACTGGAGCAGCAAAGTCTAATGTTAGAAAACTACCATAATTAAAAAAGTTGGCATAAGTTTTAGATTAAAACAATTGACGTAAGTTCTATAAAATTTAAACACTTAACCATTTCTTTTTAAGGTCATCCTTAAATTGGTCTCCACGTCTCCTACTGCAAAGACAAAAGGCCGTAGAGTGTCCAAGCTGTAGGGTTCAACCAATAATACCATCTCCCCCATAGAGGAATCATCTGTCAAGTTGCAGGTGCCCACCCTATTTTTTAGATTGTACTTCAACATAAGTCAATCATTTATTAATGGGGGACAAAGTAGCTTACTTGATGAGGGATCATGAATCTTGAGAAAATATTCTACAACATGAAGAAAGGTCTTGTTGTAATTGCAACAACATTATGTTGTGGGTGATGAGACATTTAAATGTCTTAATTTTAGATATAGTTTTCATAGTTTGGACTTAATCTTTGTGCTTTGTCAAAAACATTTCCAAAACATTTGTGTAAATATCTTGTGAACTTATGCCAGAGATAGTAAGAACTTACTAAACCTATGGGTAGTGTGTATGACATAATTTGTTTAATATTATACATAGAATTTAGTATTTCATATAAATATCTTAAGCTATGTTCTAATATCTGAATAAGAGTAGGAGTGTTATCTTGCATATATGTTCCAAATGTTTCTAACTTTCAGGAAAATGAAGAGCGATGCAAAGGGTGGTGATTACTGCATTAAAGGAAGAGGATGATGGAGACCAATCGTGGAAAGGGAAAGCGTAGTTCAATTCCTATGGATTAGTCGTGCCTGCAAAGGAGTTACTGTTCCAGGAAATCTAGGAGACACAACTTGCTATATTTCTTGCAAGTTGTTATTATGTTGCTTAGTAATCAATGTACTATGTCATGGTTGATCTTCTGCCTTCTTTTCTAGTGATGTTTGTTCAAGATTTTTATGTAATGTTTAGAATAAGTATCCAATCCTCTATCTAAATGATTTCGATCATCTTTGTAAACTAATAAGAATATAGACAATGTTGGTTTAAGATTCAAAAGTTTCTCTTTTTATGTTCTTCATCAATGATTCAGTTGATGTAATCAAAGAAGGATTGTAATGAAAGAGTGATTTTGGAATACTTGTTGTGTTTGTAGTTATTTGAAACCAACCAAGGGGATTTAGTTGGAATAGATTTAGGTAGAGTGGATTCATTCTTTTCAATTTCCTGCTTTCAAGATAGATTTACTATATTAGTCCTGCAACATTGTTACTGTGAAAGTTCCTGCAACACTTGCAGAAAATGATCATGGTGGATGTTTTGAATTGTTAACTAGTTTAGGTTCATTTTCCAAAGCTTTCTAGAGTTATATGTTGTTAGCCCAAGTGTGTTTACTGTTTTTTAATAGTGATATAGATTATTTTCATGCATTTTACTTTCTTGCAGCATAGGTGTTAAGACTCTTAAAGGAACTTAGTGCACATACCGTGCTGACCCATTTCAAGTCCTACGTCCCTGGGTTGACAATTCAAATGTATTTCATGATGGAATAGGTAGTCTTCAAAATAGATATAGTATCCTTGAGAAAGACAATGGTGTGATTATCTTTATCTATTATGAAACCATACATTTTTGGTGCCATTGTTGGGGATGGTGTCAAACTAGGAACCTTTGTGAGTCCTTTATTTTCATATTAGTTTGTTAGCTAAAAACTGCAAAGTCATGGGCTTGATTAACAAGTCACCAATTCAATTGCATGCATCCAAGAGGAAGACAACAAGATGAATATGGCAGATTTCTTCCACGAGAGTCTATTAATTTAAACAAAAAAATTGAAGAAGTTGAGTTGCCTTTTGAGGATGCAAGCCCTGATTTTCCTGCAAGATCTTCCTTTAGATCAGAAACCTTGGACACAAGAGGTATTCAACCTTTTGCTGAAATTTTGGCCAGCTTTCTTGATAGTTCCAGTCCAAATCCACCTATTGTTAACAATCCTATAGAAAACGCTCATTTTCAGCAACAACCCCATAATCAAATACCTCCAATAATGGCACAACCTACTTTTCCATTTCCTCTCTCGAGCCTCATAACCAATGCTAATCGCAAAAATATACCCGCAATTGCTCTTCCAAAGTTTTATGGCCTTGTAACTGAGGATCTGATACTTTCTTATTTGAGTTTGACATACTCTATCATAGCGTTGACTATAATACTGATGCCCATAAGCTCAAGTTATTTCTAGCAACACTGAAGGAATCAACCTTATGATGGTTCATGGGCTTAGGAGCTAATGCAATAGGTACTTGGGATGAAATGCAAACTCTATTTTTTGGATAAATACAAAGATTATTGCAAGGGGAATGATCCAAGAGGAGATGATGTCTTTAGAATATCACAAAAAGAGGATGAAACATTAGAAGACTATGTTTCACATTTCTTGTATACACTGTAGAAGAACCCCCAACATGTACTGGCGGAGGATTCACAGAAACTAGTCTTCTTGAGAGGGGTAAACGATAATTGTCTAGAAGCACTAGACCTGATGGTTGGTGGTGATGTATATCAATCTTCTTGGGAAGACCTCAAGAAAATTTGTCTTAACTACTCAAGGTCAACTATGAAGAAAGGCAGAGGACACCGGTCCACAATTGCTAAAGGGATCAGTCAAGGTATTTCAAAGCTCAAGATATCTAATCTACTCTCATATTTCAAGCAGGACATCATAAATGATGTCGCTACACATCTCGATACAATGAGTGCAAAGAACCATGCAAAGGCTAAGGTATAGTTAGCTGAGTATTGTCCACAATGCCGAAAGCAGAAGAAAGATTGTCAATGCAAATTGGTCGCTACTGTGGAGAACCAGCATCTTCCAACTGAGTACCTCAAGATAGAAGGAGAGGATGAGAAAGTATTCTTCATTTCTCAATGTCAACCATGGGCCCCATGTCAAGGTATGCCTCAAGACCCTTTACGAAATTCAAATCCATATGGTAATAAATGAAAAAACCGTAGTGTCCAAGGTCTTCCACAATATAGTCAAACTAATTGGAATAGTGCTTGGAAAAATAATCTACAACAACCTCAATGGCCTCAATACTCCCAATCTTCCTGGCCTAACTAGCAAAATAACCAATGACAGAATCAGTAGAACTAATGGCAACCACCCCAAGGGAATTGGCAGTCTACAAACCAATGGAGAGGACCTCAGAAATGGCCTAACCAAAATCTTGGTAACCCACAACTACCACCTCTAGTCCAACAACCTACACTAATGCCACCACCTGCAAGTTCTAGACCTCAAAAGAAAACTCAGTTGCCTACACAACCTCAACCAAATCCAAATAACCAATAGCCATAATGACCCATGTATTCTATTAATACTCAGCGATATCCTGCTTATGCTCTAAATGTTGCAAATATACATTTGAGATCTGGTACAACCCTACTAGCACCTAAACTGCCTCTCATAACTAAAATACCAAATATTCCTACAGCATCATAACCAGCAACTTCTCTACCACAAATGGTCGACCCAACCAATGTAACTAGCTCAACTCAAACTCAAACAATAGTTGAACCTCCTTTTCCACAAAAGCTCATACAAAGTAAACCTGCACAAACAAAGGAACAATCCTTTGACATCATTGATCAACTAAAGAACATGCATGTACAAATTCCCTTGTTCCAAGCTATTAAAGATGTTTCTATTTTTGGAAAATCCATCAGAGAAGCCTGCTTGAAGAGGCCTGGGAGAAAGAAAAAGGACCCAACCACAGACCATGTTATAGGACAATTGGCTAATATTATGTTAGGAAAATTGGTTATTCCTAAATATTTTGATCCAGGAAGTCCAGTTGTGAATGTGAATTTAAATGGTCAGTCTGTTAAAAATACTTTAACTGATCTTGGTGTTGCTATAAATATTATGACCAACAATACTATGAAAAAGTTGAATATAGAAAGATTAAGCCCTACCCCAACAATTCTACAACTTCCAGATAGTTCTATTGTCACTCCTGATAGGATGATAGAAGACATAGTAGTAACCCTAGACACTTTAGAGTACCCTGCAGATTTCATGATCCTGTTCCCAAAAATTGACTTAGCTGGTTACCCTATCATTTTAAGATGACCATGGTTAGCTACAGTCGATGCAAATATAAGTTGTAGGTCAGGGAGTATGACCATATTAGATGGATAGGCAACAAAGAAATTTTTCATGTATCCTCAAGCACAACCTGAACTAGATTTAAGCACACCTGTATGGCTAGATTTAGGGGATGGAGATAAGATAAGATAAGATAAATTTATTAATGTCCAACAAAAGACCACAACGTGGGTCTATGGGACTAGAAGCTTACAACAAGGAAAAAGAAGACAAACGGAGCACCAAATGGAGTCCAAAAAGTCCAACAATGACTAATCTGTGTAGCTACCAGAAGCCCTATGATGAAGTTGAGTGCCATGAGAGGAGTGTCGTTGGAAAAAAGGTCCCCAACGGGGTCTCACCGATTTGGAGCAGTCTGTGTTAGGGAAATTGTACGATTGCTTCACACCTGGAGCTGGAGTTAAGGGTGAGAAGAAGATCGTAATAAGTTGTGCCTGGGTCTAACTCCTGGGAAATGAAAGCTATAAAGTATGGTCATGAAGCTATAAGGACTCGTAGAGATAAAGTGCAATGCAACGCTGATCGATGTACCTAAAAAAATCTGAGAGGGATCTGCAATCTCTAAACAGATAGTAAAATCTCCCTATAACCTCGTAGTATATGGGGCATCTGAAAAGAAAATGAATCTCAGATTTTTCCTTTGCTAAGGTACAAACTCAATCCTCTCTAGCAATATGGTGATCGACCTGAATCCAGAGTTTGTGCGAGCCCACCCTAAAGGAGCCAAGAGAGATACGCAGGGCGTGAGTCCAATATCTATGTAAGTACTCAGGGCGTACAACAATCCCATCTCGAATAACTAAGAAGTGCTCAGCGTAGAAAGCCATCCTTGGACGTAGTCCCCCTAGAGGATCCACCCAAGTTCGTGTGATATACTTCCTATAAATGTCAAGTCTGACATGCCCATTCAACTCCTGCTGAGAAGGGAGTAGATGAGCAGGGGCATCCAATGAGAATTGGTAGGGAGGAAGATGATCAATGTTGATCCCCACTGAACTCAGTAGGATAGTAGCTTGAGCATACCAACTGCGGGCTCTAGTGGCAGGATCAACGTAAGCAATAGCAACTGAGGAGTAGTAGCCTAAATAAGGGTATCTTTGTTGGCCTTCCTCCGAGTCAGAAAAGCCACAAAGACAATGGAGAAACCATATCAAGTCAAAAATGGCTACAAGTCTAAATGGGTGAGCACCGAACTCAACCAAAATAATACTCTGGGGGGTAGAACCATGACATCTGATAATCCGATGGAGGAGCATAATCTAGGTACGCTTGGTCATGGCCCAATCCGAGTCTAAAAGAGAAGGACCCCAAACCACCGAACCATAGAGCATTGTGGGTCTTACTAAGGAATCTAGGAGGGATAGCTTAGACGATGTATCCTGAAAGTGGTGTCTGAAGCACTGTCTCTCGAGCATGGCAAGGGAACCCAACCCTTTACTGATCCGAGGCTGAATAGTTGATCTCAAGCTGAAATGAGATTCAAAAAACTTAACCCCAAGGTATGTGTAAGATGGTGTAATCTCAACTTCCCGACCCTGGAAATGAAAATGGAGATGTGAAGTCTTCAGACCGTTGAAGACCATAACCTGAGTCTTCTCAAGGTTCACAACTAGCTGTCTCATATCACAAAAAGATGCAAGTCTATCTAAAAGCCTCTGAAGACCCTCAGGAGAGGAAGCAAGAAGAACAACATCATCAACAAAGAGAAGGATGGAGATCAATACCTGGTGTAGATGACAACCATCACCTGGAAGCAAGGAGTCACTAAGAAAAGCCTTGAGTTCATCAATGTAGATCCTGAACAAGGTGGGCGAGAGAGGGTAGCCCTGCTTCACCTCAATGGTGCTCTGGATAGGATTAGAGAGGCCCTCTGTGGTCCTGAGTCTACCAATCACAGTCTCATATAACCTCATAATAGCCGTCAATAAGATCTCAGAAATACCAATATCTCTCAGTCTCTGAAAAAGGGCTGCTTTGGGGATGGAATCAAAAGCCTTACAAAAATTCACAAAACAATAGTAGACTTTCTTCGAGTGATGTCGAGCCTCCTCGATAATAGCTCGTAGTGTAAAGATATGATTTATGGTCTGGTAGTCTGTCCTGAATCCTGCTTGACCCTTAGCCCTGCAATTCCTCCTATCAAGCTCACTAGATAAAATAGTATTCAAAGTTGTAGCATAAAGTTTGGCAAATGTATGACCAATCATGATAGTCCTATAGTTTCCAAGATCAAAGGTCAGCCCAAACTTATGGATCGGGTGAATAATGTGTCTCGACCAAGAGTCCAAAAAACCAAAATAAACCACTATATTAAAGAGCATACAGAGATAAGGTCCCAAGATCGTGGTATCGAGTTTGAAGAGCTTCGCCTAAAAACCCTCCTCATCAGCCACCCTGCTGCATCTCATAAGTCTGATGGCCTTTTAAATGCTAGTGGTGGAGAATAAGTGACAATGGGGGAGTGGGCTGGGAAGGGGGGTGAGCTGACCCGAGATGTCATACAGTGTGGAGATATGGGAAGCAAGGAGATGAAGGTCGGGGCTGGACTGGGGTTGGCTACGCCTAGGGAACATGATGCGCCAAAACAACTTGAGATACTGAATAAGCGTGTCTCGGAGGGATCTGCCCTGTGAAGCAATAAATAATCGCTTCTTATGTTGAAGAAAGTGTTTGTAAGAGAGTCGTAAATTGGTGAAAGCGGGGGAATGAGTATCAAAAGCCAAGCACAAGGAGCGGTGGAAAGTTTTACAGTCTTTTCTAAAGCTGCAGGAGGAGGATTCAGTAATTCAAAGTATTCTTAATAATACTTGTGTGATAGAAAAGGACATATCTGACAATTTTGTGTTAGAACTAACTACATATGAGAAATTTAATGAGAATTATTTTCTACCCAAGGAGCAAGACATTATCCATCAACTTTTACCATGTGAACTAGATACAAGTCCAATCTCTGAAGTTTCTACGGTTGATCTCACAACTACTAAAGTTGTCAAAAGGTCATAATCTCCATGTCAATAACAAATTGCCTCCCAAACAAATGAAACAGTTAACAGAGCTTCTTCAAAAATATGAAAAAAAAATTGCATGGTACTATGGGGATATGAAAGGGCTAAGTCCTACATTATGCATTTATAGAATATATATCAATAAAGGGTGTCTACCACTCTGCCAACCCCAAAGGAGGATTAATCCAGCACTCAGAGAAATAGTTAAAACTGAATTGCAAAAGTTGGTTGATGTTGGTTTTATATACCCTATATCTGATAGTAGATGGGTCTCACCTCTGGTTATAGTACCTAAAAAGGGAGGGAAATGGTGGATTTGTGTAGATTATAGAGAACTGAATAAGGCAACCAAGAAGGATCACTTTGCTTTACCCTTTATTGATTAAGTTCTGGACACTCTGGCTGGTAAGAAATTTTTTGCTTTTCTTGATGGGTACAGTGGTTATAATCAAATACGTATAGCTCTAGAAGATTAGGATAAAACCACATTTACATGCCCATGGGATACTTTTGCATATTTTGTCTTGCCAATTGGCATGTGTAATGCTCCTGCGACATTTCAAAGAGCTGTAATCAGCATTTTTGTTGACATATCGCATGACTACATGGAAATATACATGGATGATTTCACAGCGTTTAGAGTCACCTTTGAGGAAGCCTTGATGAATCTTGAAAAGGTTCTTGTCCGATGCAAAGAACATAATCTATCACTCAATAGTGAGAAATGTTTCATGCTCATGCAGGAAGGAGTGGTGCTTGGTCATTTTATATCAGCTGCAGGGATACAAGTGGACCTAGCTAAGATAGAGGTAATTCTAATATTACCCATACCTACAAAACCAAAGGATGTAAGATCTTTTTTAGTTCATGCTGGCTATTACAACCATTTCATAAAAGATTTCAGTAAAATAGCTAGTCCTTTGTATACACTGTTGACTAAAGAAGTTGAATTCATTTGGACACCCGCATGTAATAAAGCCTTCCTGCAACTTAAAAAACTCCTCACCACAACACCAGTTTTGAAGGGACCAGATTGGTTAATTCCATTTCATATCCATACTGATGCATTAGACTATGTTGTAGGTGTTGTATTAGGACAAAAGTTTGCTAACCTTGAAAATGCAATCTACTATATGAGTAAAAGCCTCCATGGTCCTGAACTAAATTACACAGTAACTGAGAAAGAACTTTTAGCTGTAGTTTATGCATTGAACAAATTCAGACATTATGTAAATGGATATCCTATTTTTGTTCATACTGACCACTCAGCTATAAAGTACTTAATGAAAAAACCTGTTGTAAATGGTAGATTGGCAAGATGGCTCTTGTTTTTGTAGGAGTTATTACCATTGTTGATAAGCCAAGCAAGTCCAACATAGTTGTTGATTATTTGTCCAAACTGCACATTGTTGATGAAGATCCAACTGCAATTGAGAATACCTTTCCAGATGAGCATTTGTTCCACATAGAAACTCATACAACATGGTATGCAGACATAGAAAACTATCTTGCTACAAATAGAATGCCCCCACACTTCTCTCACAAATATAGGAGGAAGCTAGAAGAGAAAAGTTTTCATTATTCATGGATAGATAACAATCTCTTCTATACTAGACTAGATCAGATCGGGGATGAGATATATGACATACTACATGCCTGTCATGATGAACCATGTGGAGGTCATTTTGCAGGAAAAAGAACAGCATTGAAGGTACTTACAACTAGATATTATTGGCCAACATTACATAAGGATGCAGCAAATTATGCAACCAACAATGATAAATGCCAAAGGATGGGCCGGCCAACCAAGTCAGATGAGATGCCACTCAACCCACTAATTGTTGTAACACCCTTTGACAAGTGGGGTATGGACTTCATAGGTCCAATTGACCCACCATCAAATGTCAAATCCTACATATTTGTATGCATGGATTATTTAACTAAATGGGTGGAAGTCAAGGAAATGAAAAATACAAGAGATGAGAAAGTAGCTAAATTCTTATATGAGTAAATATTCACATGCTACGAAGTTCCCAGAATACTTGTCACAGATCAAGGAGCCCAATTCACATCAAACTTGATCACTGAACTTATGAAAGAATACAACATAAGGCACCGAAAATCCAATCCTTATCACCCTCACACAAATTGGCAAGTAGAGATCACAAACAAAGAAATTGAGTTCATTCTGACCAAGACAATGCAAATACGTGAGAAGGATTAGAGCAATAGGTTAACTAAAGTTGTATGGGCATACCAAACTACATGGAAGACAAGAACTAGATTCACTCCATTTGAACTTGTGTATGGAAAAGAAATAATGTTGCCTATATAATTTGAACATAAAACATTGTGCACTACTTTAGAATTGAACATCAGTCTTCCTGCAGCACAAGAAGAGAGACTTCTCCACTTAAACTCACTGGATGGAATAAGAAAGACATTTTTGGAAAGAAAAAAGATCATTCAGTAGCAGCAAAATAAGTGGCATGATGCACATATCAGTAATAAACAATTCCAAGTGGCAGATTGGGCTCATTTATACAATTCTCGTTTCAAAGAGAATCCAAATAAGTTGCAAACTTGGTGGCTAGGACCTTATGAAATTCAGTATGTATTCAACAATGGAGCAGTCCAGGTGACAACCATTTATCTTGTCTAGTTAAAATTGCTTGTAAATAGCCATAGGTTGCACCTCTATCATAAACAACAGACCAAAGATGAGTTCCTATAGCAGTTCCAACTAAATAGTTTACCAGCTCCTACAGACACAGTTCCTACAACAAAGGGTGAAAATCTTCTTCTTGCAGTCATACCATGACAAACCTTCAATGAGCACTCATAATAAAACCTCATTTAATCTGAGGTCCATTCTTTCATTCATTTTTCTTTTTCTTCATATCAACTCATCTCATTTCTTTATCTATCATCCACTCACACTCCATGTCACCCACAAATTTTGTTTTTACTGCTTTCAATAAAAACATACCATTAGCACCTTTTATGTGGTCACCAGACTTCACCACCTCATCAATTTGCATGCAGAAGTACACTCTAAAAATTTTAGGAACAACATTTTTTTAACTCCTTATTCATTTTTAGTGCATAGGTTTTGATATTTATATATAATATTGCATTAAATGTATTGTATAAGCCTTAAGCCAGTTTCTCATTCCTATGCCAAAAATTTTAAGTGTAGACACTTGTCAAAATTTAGTGGGGGGCTAAGAAAGTGTATTAATTTCCAAATTTCATCTCCACGTCACCTTAGTCATGTCCACATTATAGGTTGTACTTTGGCAGCGATCTAATTTTAATTTTAAAATCTTTTTGTATATGTCATACCTTTTTTATTGTGATTTTGGGAAAGATCTCTTGTGTTTGACATAATTGAAAAGGACTATGATTTATTATGAGAACACTTCCACTTAAACCTTAATGTCCTTCATAATTAATTGCATCGTTATTTCATATGCCAAACATAACGGAGTCTTGTTAAGAGAATGTGGTATCAGCATTTCTTAGAAAGATCAATTTGAAATTCTGAGAAGAGGGTATTTGCAGAAGTGTTAAAGGGGTAAAACTTATCAAGGTGGTGAGAATAGAGAAATTTGAGGCTAGGAATTTTGAAGATGGGAGGACAGTTGCTGATACATGAGCTGGTTGTTCATAGTATTCTACTTGCAGATGTGGAAGCAGTCCGATGATTCAATGCCTTTGGATGGATTGGCTACTTTCTACAGTTAACTGAGCTCGATGAAGAAGTAGCAATGGAGTTTATGAGGACATTTGATAAAGAGGAAGCCATAGTATGGGGGTTAACAGTAATTGCTACTGAGGAGCAGATAGCAGAAGTCACAGGACTACCAACTAATGGGAAGCATTATCCGAATAAATATAGTATCCTTGAGAAAGACAATGGTGTGATTGTCTTTATCTATTATGAAACTGTATAGTGGGTGATTACCATAGTCATCATCCCAAAGAATATGCAGTACATGTAAGGTAAAATACATGAAGAAGAAATTCCAAAATACTTTCCCCACTAACCACTTAAATGAAGCCATGGAGTAAATGATCACTCAATAGATGACTACTTGGAGTAGTATGTATGGAAATTCTATTGCCCCCTACTTGCATTTCAATATCATTAGGCCACAATGATATATAAAATATGTTATTTCTATTATTTCTCCTCATTATTGGATAACTAGTATCTTGTGCAACACCTAGCATGAAGACATACACCGCTTCCTCCGATAGACATCCTATCTGACATACACTTCTATACTCACAGCCAAACGTTTGATCTCAGACATTGAACTCAAATATTTGATCTTAGACACTTTTACCATAGACATTAAATATGTATCTAGACATAATTTTTTATCAGATGCATCAACATTTTTATTAGGTTACTTATGTTCAATACTAGGATTTCTTACGTATTTGATCTCACAATTTATAGAGTTCTCATACTAGGTATTATTTTTGCTTTGCTGACTGATTGTTGATCTGAATTTATATTGTTGGCTAATGTTGAAAATATATGTAAAATGATATTATTAATAGGCTATGTAATGTGGCAATGTGTATGCAAATATGAAAAAGAGTTCATTCACTTTCCTAAAATTACAAAGCCCAAATCTAAGTTTAAAACATGTGTATAGTTTGCAACAATAGCCTAGCAATTAACTAAACTTGCTAATGCAATATTGTAGATGTAAATGACATCATACTATTGATTTGATAAACTTGTGAATGCCACTCTAAATTGAGAATACATGTATAGTTGCATTCTATTTGCATGGACAATAGAAAAAATCACTATATTTACATTTATTCAATAGGCCTATTAAGTTTTTAAAATTATAGACCATCATGAATGTTAGAACTCTAGCTGCTATGGATGAGAGAATGTCCTCAACAAGCCAGCACATAGAAAGTCTTGATTTGCTTGCATGTTGAGGAAATTGCCTTTGCTTATAAGAGTCAAAGTTACAATGTTTGTGATGCTCTATAACTTAAAATACCTAATTAAAGACCTCTAAAAAAAATACAAACCTGTTGGGTTTTTTCAGCTCCGCTTGATGTCGTATAAATATGAATTGAGATTTCATATTAAACTATGGCCTCCTTCTGCATTGCATGAAACCAAAAGATCCATACAGTTAGTTGTCATGCAATCATAGGTTAATGTTGAGTTTCACTCAGTTTCAAGAATAGTTTAATATTCTCTACTAATTAGGGCCAACCATGTGAAGGTGGAAGCTCATTTGGCCCCACCCCCACCCCTAACATATAAATTCCCCTTTAACATCTAAAATTCATTCATTCTATTAATAAAATGTAACATTCATGAATTATCACATGATAACATTCTTTAATACATAAGTTTCATTAGAACATTAACATTAAAACAGAAGATTCATTAGAACATTCAGATGAACATTAAATAGAACATAAATAAAACATCTAAACATTAACATTGGTTATTATCAAATAAGTTACATCAATTCACATGAATCATTTCTTTTTTTTTCTTTTTCCCTTCCCTATATTGTTGCAGAGACATATCCATGTCGTCGTCGATATTTCTTCTCACCCATGGACATGATCTCCCTATCCATTGCAAAGGTGGGTCCTCTGCAATAAAAAATAAAATGGTTAAATTTAAACAATTTGAGACTTTAAATATTTTAAAGAACATTGTAGTGCTCTTTTCCAACCACATCATCTTGCTCGTTGGCCTGAACCTCAACACACTCATTAGGAATAACCTCTACATCCCCTGCAACTGCAATACAAGATGTTTTCTTAATCCCAACACATATTATAGTTACATTTGTATTACTACACCAAATTCAATTTAAGATGTTTACTTGTATTAATAATTCAGTAATCAAAAATCGAATAGAAAATATATACCTTTAGTACCATGATCCACATTTGAATCAATGCCTCCATGGTGCTTGGCTGGTGTATCAAGAATGGCAAGTTGTAATCTAATGTAAATAATTAATGCATTTATCAAAAATATATACATATAAATACAAGATAAATACTAAGAAATGTTAATCGTCCATTGTAATACATATAAATATATTCACTTTAAAGTTTTAAACAAATATATAGTCATTGTTTCCTTACTTAAAAGAAATATAAAAACTTTTGTTTTTGGAACTCAATATCAAATATAGTAATTGCTAAAGTATTCAATTTGAAATAAAAATCAATTGACTTATTTACCTCATTGATAGATGTAGCAGAAGAACCTTGCGCACTCATTTCTCAAAGTCATTTAGCCACGGCTATATAGCCTTTTCTATAGGCTAATTTCTTGTCCTCTTCAAAAGTTGTTTTTTTTAACTCCATGGCCTACATCTTTTCTTGGTATCGTGATTTTTTTTTGTAATCAATTTTATCAAGACCAAATTGTTTACAATTTATAAATATTTGCATATAATTTTTCATTTACTTATACTTACAATTCGTGTAGTAAGTTTTGAATATCCACTCGTGTTGAGCTTGTGTTGTATGTGCTTATATTTTCTTGCTTCGATTGCCTTTGATGTGTCAGAAAACCTATGTAAAGTTTGAAATATGTTAGATCACATAAGTATTAAGAGTAATTAGTACATAATTTCATTCTTAATATTATGACATACCTTCTTTCCTCAAGTGGTACTATTTCTCCACCATGTATTGTTTTTTTCTTAGTGGAATCCTTTTTAAGATTCTCTCACTCAATATTAGGAATATAGGGGGACACTCATAACAAGGGTTGTTTTTTCATTTGGATCATGTGGTTTTACCTAATATACTTCAAATCTTGTCCCACTTTCTCAAGGAGCCTAAGTCTTTGAAAGATGTTGAGTCCAAAAAGTGTTGTCATGGTATCAATGAGTTTATCCTTTAACTCTTTAGTTTGCAAATTCCACCTTTCAAGAAAAGAAAAAAATGGTTAGATTCATCAATGAATTGAAGCTACCTTTCAATTTACTTGAAGAAATTGATCAAAGGAAACATGATCTAGCAATGAAATCAAAATATGATACCCTATGCATATGGTTGGGCCAAATATACGGAAACATTCATCATTAATTTTTTCATAAAATAGATTATTCCCTACAAAATAATAATGGTATTAATAGTAATTGCAAGGGACTGCACAAGAGGTTAGTGCTTTTGATTATGAGTATAAGATTGTATAGTAAAAGAAATTATCAATCTTTAAAGTACCTGGAAGTTGGGATACTCTTAGGGGAAGACCATCTTCATTGCTCATGGGTAATTGATCACAATTCTTTAGTGTTCACGTACATCTAACATGGGTACACCCAAGAATGTCCTCATCACCTCCTGCATAAAATGAATCCAATATTACACAATACCCCCTAAGAAATAATATTTCAAGTGAAATAAACACATGGAAATGAGAGAGAGAAAAGAGGAATCTACTTACCAATAGACGTTTCCATCACATATGTAGCCATGTTACATGCTGCAAAATTTGCAATTGGCATTACCTCTCAATTTATGTTCCTTGTAGGAGATGGCATAGTGAACGTAGGATTGATGGTGGGACTTGAAAAATGAGATTGTTAGAGCACAATAAACCAAGATTGTTAGAACTATTAAAAAAAATATTGTTCAAGAAAAACACTAGTGTAGGATAGAATATGTGATGTACTTGAACCACCTAAAGTATCATCCTCTGGGGCATCGCCCTTGAACCTCTTCAGCATCCTCTGTAAAAATAACACATATGCATTTTATTTAATGACATAAATAAAAGAGTATACTATAAAAATTGTTATTGAACTTTTGTTATAATTAAAAACTAAATTAATACTTATTGTATATGTCTCAACTAGGTGCATCAACTCATCCTTCCTCTATTGTATTTGAGAAGTTTGGGGTCAAGTTGATGCCAATTGCTTTAACCTTCTTGCTAAATCATGAAGGACCTTTTTCACTGTAGCCACAGGATAAGTGGCTAATGTAAAATCAATCATGAATTGTCACGCCACAATTCTACGAGGCAAAAACACAAGTATTTTTTTATTTTTTTGAAAGAAGAGAGTGATGGTAAGAACACAATCAAACCTTGAACCAAGAGGGAATGAAGAATGTTAGGGGTGCGAGGTTTGTTTACTCGGATCAGGATTTTGGGTTCCTCCTAAGGTGGTTATCTCATATGTTAGATACTAATGCCACACTACGCATGGTGTAATGGTTGTGAGCTCTTAATCTTTCATACTAAATATGAACATTTGGATGTTCAAGTGGAACTTATTTTGTGACATTGTAATAGTAGGGGGCCTAAGGTATGAATTGAGAATATGTTTTATCATTTAATCATTTGCTTTCATAAATGTTAAGTTTATCATTATATTGATATTATTATTATTATTATTATTTGATCATTATTATAAATATTATATTTAAACACCTATTTTTGATACACATCTTTTATCCTAACTGCTAACAATATCATTCTTTACTACTAAAATTAAAACTACTACATATGAAATTTTTATGCAAGTAATAAACAAATCATTTTTACTATGATCTAATATCTTAAAAGAAATGGTATAACTATACTACCCTCATCTTATCTATAGCTATAACCAACTAGAAATAACCACTTAAATCATGACTTATTGATTTCTAAATCAACTTATAATAAATCCCACTTACTAATACATGATACACTATAATTTTCCTATGTCTTTCCTAGCAGATTAGCCTAGGTTCTATTCACACCCACCAAAAAAAAATGAAAGACTCCAAGTTCCATCGCCTAGGGATTTGTTGTGCAAGTGGACATAGGTACCACCATTTCCAAGGAGGTTGTAATTGATGCATTTGATTTTCTTAAAAGAAATAATCCTTTAAGTCTTCTTTTGAAGTAGTTTCCCCTTTTCCATTGTATTCATACGTGGGTAGGTGAGCAGGCAGGCTTCTTAGCAAATTGTTGTCCTTTACAACCATTCCCCAATCTAGGTGCATGAAAGGAGAATTCTGACATGTTTGAGCCTATGTTAATTGATTAATTTTGTTTTCCCCAAGTCAACCACCTACTTGGTTGCCTAGATAGGAGGAAGTTGATTTTGACCAAGTTCCATGATTGCTGTCTGCAAGGGTACTTCTCCAAGCACAATTGCATGGGCAGAAAAAGTATATATAATGCCATATTTAATCTCAAGGACATCAAATGCCTAGGGAAAATTGGGGGTTTCCTGACACTTGTCAGATCCATGTCAAGGACTTGCAAATATTTCTTAAATTTTTTCAAAGCATATATCAGCTAAGTGGGCTGGGGATATTTTATCTATTATATTTGTTTAAATTATTACTTCCTTGGTGGTAGGTACTTGGAGTGGTCAGCTAGGTACGTGAAAAACTTGTCCAAGTGCTTCCCATGTTTGAATTTTTATTTTTTTTTGCAATAACTCCATGCTCGGGTGAGAGGAAATAGTTAGGATTAAACACTTATTTCATTTATTATGTTAGGTCAGTTAGAGATTATAAAACTTTTTTCTTTTCTTTTCTTGATTATTAAATGTATATATCCTTTCCATAGAGTCATGTCATGAAGAAGGCTAACTTTGACATTTCTTTAATAGGAGGATTTTTTTGAAAGGATTTATTCTTGACTTGACAATCCAAGATATTAATATTTTATATAGGGCTTATTATTTTATTTCACTGTAATAGAATGAGACTTTTTTTGCTTTGCCCATACATTTTCCAGAATGCAAATATGCATCTACAGGTCTCATTTAAACTTAGCTAATTTGTCTAGCTCCTTACGTGCATTCTCTATAGCTGTTAAGATTGAATTGGAGATAGTCTATTATTGCACTATGCATTAACATTTTCTACTCTAATAAACAATTTTACTATGAAGCAAACTATCATATTGCTAGAGAAATCAAATTTAGAATGGAACACAAGAAGTTTTGAACTAAAATTTCATTACATCAAATATCCAAATACTTAAATGTCATCCAAGTCCATAAATTTAAGCCATCTTCAATCCATTACTATCAATTGCATCTCATATAACTAATTCAAATTCCAAACTGAACATCAAAGCAACTAAATTACTTTCATGAAGTTTGAGGAAATAAAGGTATCAAATGATAATGTTCAGACCATTCTTTCAAGGTATAACATGATACAAATTATTTTCTTCAACAAATTCCAAATTGAGTATAGATAAGACAACATCAACACAACAAAATTCTCCTACATGATCCTTTCAAAATTCACTTTCAACACAATATGAACAAGGGTGGTGGAAAGACCAATCAAGTTACACATAATGGAAGGACCTTTTGAAACATACATTATTCAAATCTCTCTCTTTCTATGGACATATGAATTGGAAACAATCACTACACTCTTACAATACAAATTGCTTCACATAACATGTGGAGATCATCTCTGCATTTCCAACACAATAATAATAAGTCTTCTCCTATGCAAGGGATAATCTACATAACATCAAGCTTCCAAGTTCTTCAAATGAATACCTGCACAAGAGAGACAAATGGGGAAACCATGGAGGCTCACCTCCCAACCTAGGCCTCAAGGAGGCCACCCACCGAGCTAGAAACAAGGCATAAACGGTTGCATACCACACATTCACATGCCATGCATGATCACAACAATATGACAAGATTTAACACAACACATTACAACACATCACATCCCATCCCAAGGCTTTGCACAAAGATTCAAAAATTGAATCTAATTGTCATGACCAAAAGTAAGGGCAAAACACACAATTTTTTTTTTTTAAACTTACTAGGTTCACTAGGGTTTAAGAGTTGATTCGCAAAAATTAGATTTACTATACTCATCTTGAATTATACTCGCGTGAAGAAATGCATCGGTAAGGTAAATGATCGTTATTAAATTTGTAATAACATTTAGTTCGTTGTCACATTAAGATCTCAACGATAATTTTAAATCGTTTGAAGAACAAAATAAATTAGGCTTAAATTTAACTACGTAGGACGAATCACATTATCAGGGTAGTCTAACATAACTTGTTATGTTTACAACATAATGATAAACTTTCTTAGCATCTAACTACCTTCTTACTAATCAAATCAAAACTAATTAATTTTTACAACTAAAACTAAACTAAGTGACTAATCCCTATAATTAACTTTAATACAACTGAGATTCAACTTAGTAATTTCTAGTTACTAGCACAATAATACTAAATTACTTCTTTTAACAAATCGAATCAAACAGCATTACTTAAACGACATATTGTACTAGTAATGGAAACTAACTTTCTAATTACTATCCAATATTTAACCGATTGAACACTAAAAGATCAATTAGATTTAACTATTCAACTCATGCTAACTACGTATAAAATCTTTAATCCAAAATCTAATTCACCATGGTGTCCTGCCACAATTTTTAACATAAATTTTAACAGGAGAACACAACCAAAATTTTTATTTTTATTTTTTATTTTTTTTAAATCTTATTAACTAAGGTCATAACCCATCATTTATTTTAATAAATCAATTAATTATAAGAGAGAGAAAACTACTAACCCTAAAGGTGATCTATCTGGGTAAACCCTCTTTTTAACTTGATCACTTGAACGTTACTGCAATTGTAATTATTTACTTTAGGCTTCATGACAAACAATTATCCTCTTTCAACTCCATTCTAATTTACGTTTTAAGATTTGAATCCAAAGTCCAATCTAAAGTTTTAGAATAGAGGTTATGAATTATCCTAGGATACTAATAACGTTAATTTCATAACTAAAATTGAATGAATGAAATCTAAACATACTATGACAATTAATATTTATAACGTACCCATTAACTTTCCTTACCAATGAGCACTAGAGTTACACTAATTAAACCTTTACTAACCACTTAACTCTAAACCAAAATTTATTAGGAAAAGACATTTCTAAAGGTAACACAATATAATTAATATAACTACGATTAGATAATAAAATAAAACAAGCTTTCATAACTCACCAATCTTAACCATTTTAAACTATCGAATAACTCCAACATACTTATACAATCTAATTAATTAATTTGATGTTCACTATTAAAGTTGGTGACTATAGCAAATTCAATGAATCTATATTTTAATCTAATCTTTATCTGAATTATCGTAACTTAAGTCCACATTAAAATCATTCTATAAAGCTCATAATAGAATAAAACTAATTAATGAAACATTAAAATTGTTCAAATTGGAATATTCTAATTTCACATTTAAAACTTTTTAAATTAAAACTAATTTAATATTTCACATCCAAACTTTTTTGTTTTTATAATAATAAAAGAACTAATCCTTATTTAAATTGAACATACATCTAAACCTAACTAAACATAAATATAATTAGAACGAACCTTGACTAAATTAAATGCTACTAAAATAAACTAACTTAAGTAAATTCTAAACTAACCTAATTTTAATACCAAACTAAAGATATATCAAAACTAAATTAAATTATAATTATGATAATACTAAACTTAAAATTTAAACAAACTTAAACTAACTTAGAAATAAACATTAACTAAATCACCCAATACTAACATTATTCTGAATAGTCTATAGAAATACTAACACAACCAATTTAAAGAAACTAATCCTATATTAACAATTATTAACATAACTTGATTAATACGGAATAACCATAAGTACCAACATTAATATAACTACATCATTTAGTCACACTATCCTAAAACTGAACATGAATAATAATAAAAACTCTAAATAATATAATGCCACTCCTATATAAAGTTAAGCATGAATCTAATTTCTAACTAACATTACTAATCTGCACATACTAACTAATACATACTAAAACTAATCTAGACTTGTTTAAATTAACTCAACATAGCCCATACCTAACACTAACCTAGCAAATTACACTACACAATAAAACATAATATTAACCTAGCAAATATACCCTACCAACTAAGCAAAAATTAACATCCTAACCAAACAAACTAACATACAGCTAAGCCAACCTAGCCTAGACTATACCCTAACCACCCTAAGCTCCTTACACCTAACATACCCCACCTACCTCCACGCTAGCCAAGGTCTGGCCATGCAAGTAGCCCCCCCCTTCTCCCTTGTGCGCTGGCCCAAAACACGTGCGCTGACCAATGGTCTACGCACGCAGACCTGTCCCCTCCCTCCGTCGTGCCCTCGAGTCTTGCGTGCGACAAAAGGGACATCGGGATGGGGGGTGGGTGAAGAGCGCAGGGGGGGGTGTAACTTTAATGTCAACCCCATTTACTACTTCTGCAAGCCACCATGCCCACGTCCTTCGCAGGTATAGAAGGTGTGTGGGATGGAAAGAAAAAATATTTCTGACACCCATTAAGAGGTTAAAGAAAAATTCCCATGCCCTGCCAAGACGCGACCCTTGTACTTGCTGACATGTAGTTGAGATAATAATTTTCTTTTGTTTGTATATTAATATCCTCTTTATATGATTCGACTTGCACAATAAGTCTTGTAGAATTAAATGCCAAACAAGTTTCTTGTTGGGAAGAAGAATTTAAAAACATTACCATGTATATGTTTTAAGGCCTTGCATTCAATTCGAATTAAAGTTATATTATTACAAAATTTAACAATGATTTTTATTTACAAGGCAAGGAGGAATATTTAATGGGATATTCTCTGTGACAAGGAAGTGGAAAATAAACTTTCTCATACATTTTCCAGAGAAGTATTTAGGCCTGGAGGTGCATTTTTTTTTTTTTGAAAGCCAATTTTGGTTAAGAGTTGGCATATTTTCTTACTAAAGTTCTTTGATATGCAAGATGAGTTTAAACATTTCTAGAGGCAATAAGGAGTTATAATCCTCTTAATTAAATTGATACAAAAGCATACAAAGGATTATAATCCTCTTAATATAATTGATTTTGATCTTTATGAAACTTAACAAGGAATTATTATCCTATGTTCAGAATTCAAAAAGGTGATGAATAATTCTTATCAATTTTTTTTTTATTGTATTACTAATGAAACTTAGCAATGAATGTGATAACTTGGTGATTACAATGTAGGATTATTATTACATGACAGTACTCCAAACATCAAATTTAAAGCTCAACACATCAATTGCCTTTCGCTACCATGATTGAAAAACTTGCAAATTTTATAATTCAAGACATCATCTTTCATCCTATTTTCTCACTTTCATAACCCAGATTTGAAATCACAAGAAGACATTGCAAGGTAGATTTCATAATCTCTTCTATTTTCTTTTCTATTATGCAACCTGGTTCAAGACTCCATCGGGAAAGAACCAGTAAGAAAACCCGATTTCGTTGCCAATCATTCATAATATAAATATACATATATTACATCAAATTCACAATACAATGATAATTTCTTCAAGCTTCTTCACAATACTTTATCCCTTCAACTTCAATTCTTCATGGAACCACAAGGGGAAACAATGCTGACCCAAGGCAATTCACACAATCACAAAGACACAATTCAACATACACCCATCCGGTTTAACACACTAGATCCATCCATAAGACCTTATTAGGGGGGGAGGTGGATTTTCCCAATGGGAGATGTCAATCACCATACCTTAACATAACCCTTTCGGGGTTAAAACTCAGGAACTTTCTTTGTTCCTCAAATGCCCTTTCGGGGCCAATTCAACAAGAATTTTCTTTCCTTTCCATACTTAAGATTTCACAATATCAACAAGGTATGTGATTACCGGTAGGGGCCCATACACCCTACCCTTCTTTCCCTCCTCTCACCATGAAAGGAGACTCTGCACCATTGAGGTCCAACTAAAGCCCTACCCCCACATGGCCACTTCTTCCCTATCCAAGGGTAAGTAATACCAAATACAACCCCATGAAAACCCCTCAATACAATACATCAAGAAGAACAAGAACACATTAAGCACAACACAAAGAAACCCTCCAAAATCAACCCAACATACAAGCAAACAACAATTACCAACACAACACAATGTGCAAGCACAAGCATGATCAAAACATGGAGAAAACTAAAATACAAAGCCAAGAATCCTACCTTCACCAAGGTGTGATGGTAACAATGGAGGTTTGAGAAGAGCTTCATTTTCCTCCTTCCATCCCCAACTATCTTCCAAGCTTTTCTCTAAAAATAGAGATTGGGTGACCAAAAAGAAGAATCCCCAAAACTTCTCCCCGAAAATCCACTCAATAGGGATCCCTTTTTCTCAATTAGACTTCATGAAACCTTATGATGGAGTTTGAGTTCCACTCAAGTGGATGACAATCCCTTTTCGCAATCAACCATAAATGAGATTTTTAAGTGACCCTAAAAGTCAACTAGGGTGGCAAAAGTGGGTGGAAAGTACCCTCAACCCATATCCTTACCCATGGGTGCTTAAATTTAACATTTTTAAGCCTTAGAGACTTGGTAGGAACACATAAAAGTTAGGAGAAAAATAAAATCAAATAACAACCTTTAAAAAATGGACAATACAAAGATAACACAATTTAAAACGAGGGGTTCAGCTTGTCTCTCCATTGGATTTCCCGACTAGATTACCTGCACACTCATTGCACCCGTCAGTAGTTCAAGAAACATATGTTCATAAAATACACATCAAGATTTTCATGTTATTAAAAGCATTCATTTCCACAATTCAATTATCCATCTTATTCTATTCATTAAACTTGGAAAAATTCAAAGTGTTAGTTCGCATTCATTCACTTCATCATACATGTTTATAAAGCATTGATTTAGATCGAATTACTAGAATAATCATTGTTAGGTATGCATATCATAAGCATCATTAATAAGATAAAATGAACTATCTAAAAGCGTACCAATTAATCATTGAGGTACCAAAATTGGCAAACCTCATTATCAGGTGAAAGCACCTAGCATCATTGTTAGTAACAATTAATGTTTTAAATAGTCGGGGTGATGAAATGGTTCTTGAATCACTAAGCATAAACATGGTTGAGCCAACTGCTCTCAGTTTCATTAGGGCATTCACAAAATAAAACATAACATCATATCCATCCCATTCTCATACAACAAATTTTTACAGAGGAATTCATAGTTAATAAGTACGTGCGAAAAGGAACCTTACATTCTCCCCCACTAGCCTTTGACTTCCTCCCGAAAGTCGCATATCTAATATGTTCATTCTGTGCTAGACCTTGTCTAGACTTATTCCAAAATTTACTCTTATGAAAAGAATGATTAATAATTCACATACATACACAAGAATGATAAACTATTTGTCTGATTACTATTGCTAAAAGAAGAAGTTCAATCCTAAACTCTGACGTGGTTGCATTTTCCAGGGTCAATTATTCCTTAAACATCTTGGTCACATATAGACAACATTCTAAACCCTTATGAAAATAAGCTTCTTCTAATAATAATAAGGTAAGGTATTCCACAAGTCCATCGCTACACATGCACATCTAAGAGTCCTTTCGATTAACCTATTCCCTTAACCAGACTTATGTTGGTGTACAATTTTGTTACTCATAATAGTCAATAGCTAACATTAATTCTATGCTCAAGGTCCTGGGAGAGGGTGGGGCACAATTATACTCACCAATAATTCCAAACTAAATGTTAAACATCCACTTAACTGTCAGAATCCTGTTTTGGTAGGCCGACCATATGTTGCAAAGAAAAAAAATTCACAAGAAAAGCCTCAAAATTTATATTCAACATCAAGGATAAAACATCCAACGCAAGGATCTGAAATCACGAAAATAAAGAGTGGCCACAATAGTAAAATTTTAAATAAAAATAAAAACAAAAATAAAACGAAGACATAACCAAGAGGCCAAATGGAATTATCAATAATACAGTTGGCTACACAGCCCCACATTACATTAATGGCGACAAGGAAGAACATCAAGAGTACAAAAATTTGAAATCAAACAAATAAGGAAATAAGTCCGATCACTTACAAAATTTACATAACGGACATAGTGCGGCCGTACCAAGGTTTTTGAAGAAAAAGAGAAATCTTAGGTCTTCCAAATACATTGTGGGGATCTTGAATTGATCTCATAAGGTGGTCTGACAACCATGTCACTCAAACTCTGGTTGATCCCACATACTAACTACATACTTATCTTCATTCACACTACTCTACAATTAGGGTTCATAATTAGTTTCCCTTTAGGGTGATTTTGTTCAATATAGTTTTCCAGTTTCTTAATAAAATCATAATATACTTTAGTATAACTATAACATCTTTATACTTAAACCAATTGTTTTTAAGCCCTAAAGACTACGTGTATCCAATGTGGTTAAGCATTTTCAAAAGTTAATACAAATTCCAAGTTTTGCTTACTTTTATTCTCAGTATGATTGCTTAGAAAGAATACATTAGCTTCGTAAAATTATGCAAGGAGAAATCCCTGTTTCATATGGTAATACTTAAATGTCCACTCTTATTATAGACCCATTATTGCCCAAGTGTTATGAAACCTGGCTCTGATACCAAAATGTCATGCCCAAAAGTAAGGGCAAAATGCACACAATTTTTTTTTTTTTTTAAAAAACTTACTAGGTTCACTAGGGTTTAAGAGTTGATTCGCAAAAATTAGATTTACTATACTCATCCTGAATTATACTCGCGTGAAGAAATGCATCGGTAAGGTAAATGGTCGTTATTAAATTTGTAATAACATTTAGTTCGTTGTCACATTAAGATCTCAACGATAATTTTAAATCGTTTGAAGAACAAAATAAATTAGTCTTAAATTTAACTACGTAGGACGAATCACATTATCAGGGTAGTCTAACATAACTTGTTATGTTTACAACATAATGATAAACTTTCTTAGCATCTAACTACCTTCTTACTAATCAAATCAAAACTAATTAATTTTTACAACTAAAACTAAACTAAGTGACTAATCCCTATAATTAACTTTAATACAACTGAGATTCAACTTAGTAATTTCTAGTTACTAGCACAATAATACTAAATTACTTCTTTTAACAAATCGAATCAAACAGCATTACTTAAACGGCATATTGTACTAGTAATGGAAACTAACTTTCTAATTACTATCCAATATTTAACCGATTGAACACTAAAAGATCAATTAGATTTAACTATTCAACTCATGCTAACTACGTATAAAATCTTTAATCCAAAATCTAATTCACCATGGTGTCCTGCCACAATTTTTAACATAAATTTTAACGGGAGAACACAACCAAAAAAAAAAAAAAAAATTATTTTTTTTTTAAATCTTATTAACTAAGGTCGTAACCCATCATTTATTTTAATAAATCAATTAATTATAAGAGAGAGAAAACCACTAACCCTAAAGGTGATCTATCTGGGTAAACCCTCTTTTTAACTTGATCACTTGAACGTTACTGCAATTGTAATTATTTACTTTAGGCTTCATGACAAACAATTATCCTCTTTCAACTCCATTCTAATTTACGTTTTAAGATTTGAATCCAAAGTCCAATCTAAAGTTTTAGAATAGAGGTTATGAATTATCCTAGGATACTAATAACGTTAATTTCATAACTAAAATTGAATGAATGAAATCTAAACATACTATGACAATTAATATTTATAACGTACCCATTAACTTTCCTTACCAATGAGCACTAGAGTTACACTAAGTAAACCTTTACTAACCACTTAACTCTAAACCAAAATTTATTAGGAAAAGACATTTCTAAAGGTAACACGATATAATTAATATAACTACGATTAGATAATAAAATAAAACAAGCTTTCATAACTTACCATTCTTAACCATTTTAAACTATCGAATAACTCCAACATACTTATACAATCTAATTAATTAATTTAATGTTCACTATTAAAGTTGGTGACTATAGAAAATTCAATGAATCTATATTTTAATCTAATCTTTATCCGAATTATCGTAACTTAAGTCCACATTAAAATCAATCTATAAAGCTCATAATAGAATAAAACTAATTAATGAAACATTAAAATTGTTCAAATTGGAATATTCTAATTTCACATTTAAAACTTTTTAAATTAAAACTAATTTAATATTTCACATCCAAACTTTTTTTTTTTATAATAATAAAAGAACTAATCCTTATTTAAATTGAACATACATCTAAACCTAACTAAACATAAATATAATTAGAACGAACCTTGACTAAATTAAATACTACTAAAATAAACTAACTTAAGTAAATTCTAAACTAACCTAATTTTAATACCAAACTAAAGATATATCAAAACTAAATTAAATTATAATTATGATAATACTAAACTTAAAATTTAAACAAACTTAAACTAACTTAGAAATAAACATTAACTAAATCACCCAATACTAACATTATTCTGAATAGTCTATAGAAATACTAACACAACCAATTTAAAGAAACTAATCCTATATTAACAATTATTAACATAACTTGATTAATACAGAATAACCATAAGTACCAACATTAATATAACTACATCATTTAGTCACACTATCCTAAAACTGAACATGAATAATAATAATAAACTCTAAATAATATAATGCCACTCCTATATAAAGTTAAGCATGAATCTAATTTCTAACTAACATTACTAATCTGCACATACTAACTAATACATACTAAAACTAATCTAGACTTGTTTAAATTAACTCAACATAGCCCATACCTAACACTAACCTAGCAAATTACACTACACAATAAAACATAATATTAACCTAGCAAATATACCCTACCAACTAAGCAAAAATTAACATCCTAACCAAACAAACTAACATACAGCTAAGCCAACCTAGCCTAGACTATACCCTAACCACCCTAAGCTCCTTACACCTAACATACCCCACCTACCTCCACGCTAGCCAAGGTCTGGCCACGCAAGTAGCCCCCCCCCCCTTCTCCCTTGTGCGCTGCCCCAAAACCCGTGCGCTGACCAATGGTCTACGCACGCAGACCTGTCCCCTCCCTCCGCCGTGCCCTCGGGTCTCGCGTGCGACAGAAGGGACATCGGGATGGGGGGTGGGTGAAAAGCGCGAAGGGGGGGGGGGGGGAGGGGGGGGTGTAACTTTAATGTCAACCCCATTTACTACTTCTGCAAGCCACCATGCCAACGTCCTTCACAGGTATAGAAGGTGTGTGGGATGGAAAGAAAAAATATTTCTGACACCCATTAAGAGGTTAAAGAAAAATTCCCATGCCCTGCCAAGACGCGACCCCTGTACTTGCTGACATGTAGTTGAGATAATAATTTTCTTTTGTTTGTATATTAATATCCTCTTTATATGATTCGACTTGCACAATAAGTCTTGTAGAATTAAATGCCAAACAAGTTTCTTGTTGGGAAGAAGAATTTAAAAACATTACCATGTATATGTTTTAAGGCCTTGCATTCAATTCGAATTAAAGTTATATTATTACAAAATTTAACAATGATTTTTATTTACAAGGCAAGGAGGAATATTTAATGGGATATTCTCTGTGACAAGGAAGTGGAAAATAAACTTTCTCATACATTTTCCAGAGAAGTATTTAGGCCTGGAGGTGCATTTTTTTTTTTTTGAAAGCCAGTTTTGGTTAAGAGTTGGCATATTTTCTTACTAAAGTTCTTTGATATGCAAGATGAGTTTAAACATTTCTAGAGGCAATAAGGAGTTATAATCCTCTTAATTAAATTGATACAAAAGCATACAAAGGATTATAATCCTCTTAATCGAATTGATTTTGATCTTTATGAAACTTAACAAGGAATTATTATCCTATGTTCAGAATTCAAAAAGGTGATGAATAATTCTTATCAAATTTTTTTTTATTGTATTACTAATGAAACTTAACAATGAATGTGATAACTTGGTGATTACAATGTAGGATTATTATTACATGACAGTACTCCAAACATCAAATTGAAAGCTCAACACATCAATTGCCTTTCGTTACCATGATTGAAAAACTTGCAAATTTTATAATTCAAGACATCATCTTTCATCCTATTTTCTCACTTTCATAACCCAAATTTGAAATCACAAGAAGACATTGCAAGGTAGATTTCATAATCTCTTCTATTTTCTTTTCTATTATGCAACCTGGTTCAAGACTCCATCGGGAAAGAACCAGTAAGAAAACCCGATTTCGTTGCCAATCATTCACAATATAAATATACATATATTACATCAAATTCACAATACAATGATAATTTCTTCAAGCTTCTTCACAATACTTTATCCCTTCAACTTCAATTCTTCATGGAACCACAAGGGGAAACAATGCTGACCCAAGGCAATTCACACAATCACAAAGACACAATTCAACATACACCCATCCGGTTTAACACACTAGATCCATCCATAGGACCTTATTAGGGGGGGAGGTGGATTTTCCCAATGGGAGATGTCAATCACCATACCTTAACATAACCATTTCGGGGTTAAAACTCAGGAACTTTCTTTGTTCCTCAAATGCCCTTTCGGGGCCAATTCAACAAGAATTTTCTTTCCTTTCCATACTTAAGATTTCACAATATCAACAAGGTATGTGATGACCGGTAGGGGCCCATACACCCTACCCTTCTTTCCCTCCTCTCACCATGAAAGGAGACTCTGCACCATTGAGGTCCAACTAAAGCCCTACCCCCACATGGCCACTTCTTCCCTATCCAAGGGTGAGTAATACCAAATACAACCCCATGAAAACCCCTCAATACAATACATCAAGAAGAACAAGAACACATTAAGCACAACACAAAGAAACCCTCCAAAATCAACCCAACATACAGGCAAACAACAATTACGAACACAACACAATGTGCAAGCACAAGCATGATCAAAACATGGAGAAAACCAAAATACAAAGCCAAGAATCCTACCTTCACCAAGGTGTGATGGTAACAATGGAGGTTTGAGAAGAGCTTAATTTTCCTCCTTCCATCCCCAACTATCTTCCAAGCTTTTCTCTAAAAATAGAGATTGGGTGACCAAAAAGAAGAATCCCCAAAACTTCTCCCCGAAAATCCACTCAATAGGGATCCCTTTTTCTCAATTAGACTTCATGAAACCTTATGATGGAGTTTGAGTTCCACTCAAGTGGATGATAATCCCTTTTCGCAATCAACCATAAATGAGATTTTTAAGTGACCCTAAAAGTCAACTAGGGTGGCAAAAGTGGGTGGAAAGTACCCTCAACCCATATCCTTACCCATGGGTGCTTAAATTTAACATTTTTAAGCCTTAGAGACTTGGTAGGAACACATAAAAGTTAGGAGAAAAATAAAATCAAATAACAACCTTTAAAAAATGGACAATACAAAGATAACACAATTTAAAAGGAGGGGTTCAACTTGTCTCTCCATTGGATTTCCCGACTAGATTACCTGCACACTCATTGCACCCGTCAGTAGTTCAAGAAACATATGTTCATAAAATACACATCAAGATTTTCATGTTATTAAAAGCATTCATTTCCACAATTCAATTATCCATCTTATTCTATTCATTAAACTTGGAAAAATTCAAAGTGTTAGTTCGCATTCATTCACTTCATCATACATGTTTATAAAGCATTGATTTAGATCGAATTACTAGAATAATCATTGTTAGGTATGCATATCATAAGCATCATTAATAAGATAAAATGAACTATCTAAAAGCATACCAATTAATCATTGAGGTACCAAAATTGGCAAACCTCATTATCAGGTGAAAGCACCTAGCATCATTGTTAGTAACAATTAATGTTTTAAATAGTCGGGGTGATGAAATGGTTCTTGAATCACTAAGCATAAACATGGTTGAGCCAACTGCTCTCAGTTTCATTAGGGCATTCACAAAATAAAACATAACATCATATCCATCCCATTCTCATACAACAAATTTTTACAGAGGAATTCATAGTTAATAAGTACGTGCGAAAAGGAACCTTACACTAATATAGGGTGAAGGTGGGCTCTCACCATAAGGAGGATTTCCAAGCTATGATACAAAATATACACCTTTTCTCATGATCAACATGCCCTTTCAAGGCTTACAATGTCTTCCCCTCCACACACCTCCTTATACCTCCCAAAATTCAAGTAAGCAAGATGAGCACATTCCATTGAATATGTACAACCATCTCCACATATCCCAAAATGCAAGTACGCAAGATAAACACATTCCATTGAACATATACAATCATCTTCACACATTGAAGAGTTCCTCAACTACATGTGTGAGCGCAACTAACCCCTTCACCCAAGCATCTCTTCCCTCCCAAGGGTGAGTGATGCTTCACACCCAATTCACAAAACACATAACATGAAAACAAAGCAAGATCAAGAAAGATTCTCACATGCAACACACCAACAAGATCTTTACCCACAGTACAACTACAATACACCAAAAATCTCATCATGAAATGAAGAACACCATATCTATTTTACATGCAAAATGAAGAACATCATGGATCATGGGTACCAACCTCCCTTCTAGAAAAGGAAATGAATAGTTTGTAGTAGAGCTCCTTCCTCTTCCTTCAAACCCTAGTTGTGTCTAAAGATAGAGAGTGGCCAAGTGAGTTTCAAATTCAGCCATGCCTCTCTATATCCTTTTCATTTTCAGATTGAATAAAGAATGCAATTTTTTTGAGGTCTCCTAGGTCTACTAGGCACCCTAGAGGTCATCATTAGCTTCCTAACTTATAGTATTAACATGGTTAGGGTTTTTTTTTCACAATTTCATCCTAGAATTACTTTATAGCCCTCTCAATGCTAGGTAGTTTAATTTTCAAATTTTTCCATGGTGATAACCTTGTTCTCTTTACTAATTTAAGGCTATAATTGGATTTCTCAATTAAGGCATTTTTAATTCGGAATGAGGTGGCCACATGATCCATCATCAAAGAACATGTCATTTCACATAACGAGCACAAGTGTCAAGTGACACACACAAAATGCATTAAACATCACACATGACACGTTCAAAATCTACACATGAAACACATACCACACACATACATCTAATGTTTATGAAATAAGTACATCACAACGAAGTTTACGAATCTTACAAAGATTCACCTTGGTAGAGTCATTTAAACATGTGTCTATACCTTGTTTCCTCATTAAATTTCCATGGTTCCTCTTACTGCACATCAACTTGAGCATCAGTAGTCCAAGGAGTCAAATAAGCATATATAACATAAGTGCAAATAATAGTAATATCCATATTAACATAATTCAAATTAAATATCCTTTCCTAATCTTTCAACTATTCCACTCAAAATGTTAAGATATCAAAATTTGAATGTCATAAGCATCATAATCAAATTAATATTCATCCATACATTAAAAATCTTCATAACAATTTAACATTTTGCATGGCATCAAAATTTGCTAATATTATGTCATAAAGCTGTATCCATATATGTTCAAACATTTCTTACACAATTACAGTTTCTTAGTGCATATATCATTGTAAGACACTACTAAAGTATCAAATCAATAGATAAAGCAAATCCATTGTCCATCCAAGTCTCAATAACTGTCAAAATATCAAAGCCTCGAATAACAAAATGTAATAACATATCCACGCTATGTCGGATTGGGGTGAGGCCTCACATGAATTCATCACGTCGCCCCTTGTGGACTACTTTTTCCTCTCTTTTCCTAATCAACACTCGTTTGCGAGAATAATATTATTAGTGTTGTATTTAAAATCAATCCAAAATAGTAGGGAAGAAGAAGTCTTGTGAGAACCATCACCATTGTGTGTATCCTGTGGTTGTTGATCCATACCATAGCCCTATATTTTTAAAAAAATCATTGAGACATGTTAAAACATGTGTTATTATTCTAAGTTAGCAAAAAATATACAAAAATGTAATGGTGTGTTGGGTTCATTGGTTGGAGTTTATTTTAAATGTGCATAATGCATACCACTTTGCCCATGATAGTGGCTTTGTTGTACCTATGTGATTCAAATTGTAATCAATAAGAAGCTCTTTGCCTCCACATATTGATTTTATCGTACATACAAATACGTGATTTTCCTCGTGTACCTCAAATATGTAATTGAGTCACTTCTTAGTTAATAGAGGTCGTGTACTAGTAATAAAACCTGCAATATTCCCTAATGCTTTTGGCCTTTCATCAATGTATATAGCTATTATTTTACTTTTTTCACTAACTTTTTGGTTTATATAATTTGTCACAAGCGCATACCTACACATACTTTTTTATATCGAACAATCTGCATCCAACTACTGTAATCATAGCAAGGTCCAACATACTCCATCAATTAAACAAACTTGTTGTAAGAGACATTTATGCTATCCATGGAAAATAGGCCCAAACCATGTAATGAGGATGGTGTTATGTGATATATCATGTCTCCAACACAGAAATCAGTGTTTATTGGAGGAAGTTCATCGGCAACCCATTGTTTCTATAAATGTGTGTACCTAAAGGGCACATCAGAGTCTCCTTCACTCTCATCATCATAAGAACATGACCCCCCCTTGAGCAAGGAAAAATATCATGCGCTTATTGAATTTCTTCCTGATATTTTGACCTTGATTCGCCTTGATTTAGATATACTAAATGTCTCACTTTCTTCTTCCATTCTTACATTTTTCTCACTCGAGGAAGACAAATCTAAGAAATACCTATTCGTTGGTACCTGCACTCCATGAAATAAGAGAGATAGGTGGCAATGAGAGAGATATTTTACAAATGGTAAAAGACATTAATCTCTATAGGTGTATTGACTTATACTTGATGAACCATGAGACTGTGTGGGATACTCATGAAAGGGCTTTGGGTTTGTACATATGTAAATCAATTGTCTTATATTAGCTAAAATGTTCATGATACATATACTTAAAATTACATCAAATATTAGCATCACATATGAATTATAAATAGTAAAAGGTACATGACAAGTTAATCAAATTAATCATTGATCTATCAAGAATTGAATATTGAATAGAATAGGCATTGATCACATAATTTTATATTTGATTATTTCCATTGATAATCAAACCCCCTTCCAATATTATCTAATCAACACCCCCCCCTCATTGATATTATTCTTCATCCATCTCATCATCATGATTATTGTTGTCATCGACATCGTCACCACTACTATCATGGTCATCATCCTCTTCATCATCATCATCACCACCATCATCATCCTCATCATCATTATCATGATTAGTAGAAGCATTATCATTGTAATCAGCAACAACATCATTTGCATCAGGAGCATCATCGACTAACTCTTAATCGTGATCCACTTCTTCCTCTTCCTTGATATCTTCTTCCATCACATTATACTATATCAGTCTTCCTCTCAGATCATGTCTAACAAAAAATGACCAACCTAATTTATGTGGAATCTCTGAGTAAAATACCTACTCACATTGGCTTGGAAGAACATAGGGATCATCCCCAACTAGCTCAAACAACCTTGTATTAATCATTAGAGATCCATTGTCATGCTCAATAATAGTTCTATCAGGATTATTTTGATTGAGTCATAGTTTGTACCATTTGACAACAAAGAGAACTAATTTAAAGGAATTAAAGTCATAGTCAAGTATATCAACCAAAATGCCATAGTATCAATTTGAGATTCTCGAGGATGTAAGTTATTTCTATATGAAATATTAGTCACCTAGAAGACTGCACTTATCCTAGCATCACAAGTTCTCTTCATGTCATCAAAATCTTTGATGCAAAATTTATAACCATTACATAACATAGCCTTATGGTGTTTCACCTATACAATAATGTCAAACATGTATAAATTATTGCATCACGAGTTCAAAAACATATAGTTGATTAACAAACTTATAAGTACCTAGAGATCTCTTTAAAAATACGTTAAATCTATTTCCTTTTGTGTAACATTGGGATCTTCATTACAATGAATTTGTATAACCAATGAAAACATGGATTCTCATTTTACTCTATGACCAGAATGTTGACATCGTTCAATCCATACCATCATCCAATCTTGATTGTTTGCAATAGACAAATGTATTACATCCCACTCTTTAGCAACTGTACAAAAGTAAATAGATGACTTATAACACATTTATTTTGAAGATTAAGAATTAATTAACTATAATAGCATCTCATAATTTATTACCTTTCACTTTCCTAAATCTACCATTCCCCACCAAGTACTCCCCTTCAATTTTTTTAATGGATTGGAGATCTCAAATGCAATCTATATGGGTCTTTGCTACAAGATTAGGATGATATTGAGTAATGTACATCTCATCTAGTATACCATATATCCCTAAACCATAGAACCCTCGACACGTGCTATTTATCGAACCAAACCCTTCAAAAATTTCAAGTGTCTCTCAACCATCCACATTGACCTAGGTTGTACAAGTCCACACAATTCAATCTCCTCAACTTGGTGTTTGAGGTAGTATTCTTGTGCATTAAGAAAAGTTGAAAGTAAACACTTTTGCGTTTCACACATTAGTAGACAAATTTTTTTTTCCAATCTTTTATATCTTCTTTATGGATTTCTTTAGATGACAACCACCTACAAGGGATTCAAGACACAAAACCATGTAAATACAAGACTTTGCAATATATTACTTGTTTGATATATTGAACAAATATCACTACTTACCTCATGTATTTTCCAAAATCATATATCACTTGTTTGATATTATTGTCGAAGTTGTTTGGGAGTGATGGGGGTAACACATACTGCAACAATTGTCAACTAATCATTTCATTATTTTCTAACGTAATACAATGAAAATTGAATGCAGTTTCACAAATATATTGTAAATACAAAAGAATGTGACTTACCTTGATGAAGGTATGCCAATCATATGTTTTTAGCTCTGGCCCAAATTCACTATTCTTTGATATGAGATTTCATATATTCGCAAAAAATCCTATAGAAAAATCAAATTTTTCGTATGACTTCTTTTATAAAATTACTTTGTTACTTTGTTAATAACCAAGGAAGGGTACTTGCATTAATCTAGTCTCCATTGTTATTTGATTCAATTATATTTTTCATTACATAATTGGAGTCATGAATGTCACTACAAATTTTAGCAAGTTTTTCTTTGTCACACCTTTCATCCAATATTTTCCATAGTGTCTATATTACATTATTTCGAATATGCATAGTATAAAACAAATGCATAATTTGTAGTTGCTCATAGTAAGGCAGCCTACTAAACTCTCTGGGATAACATTTTAGTCCCTTTAGAAGGTGGTCAATGATGCTTTGATGACCTTCGCAGTCATCAATTACATAATTAGCCAGCAAAACACAATCAAAATATATAATTTCCAAACATAAACTATTATATTCCAACTGCCATAGGTGAGGTGTCATTCTTCATGGCTTTGATGTAGTCTCTTCTTTCCTATTGAAAATATGTATTTTTGCACTTCGATACTTATGATTCTTGTGGAGGAAATGCCTATTCTCATCAAATACCTTATTTCTTAAACTTTTGGAATGACAAGATTTAATTGCTGGACCACACATTGGACATGCAAATTTTCCCTTTGTTTGAACACCTATAAGATAACGATACAAATGGATTAAATATGTTCATTTTTAGAATTAATATTATTGTGTGCAATTAGATTTCAGCATAACATACCACATAAATATGTCAACCCTGGGGCATCATGAACTATCCACACGAGCATTACATGGAATTGAAATTGTTTTTGTCCAATTAGTCTAGAAATATCATAAATAGTGAAATATTCCATAATGCCAGCAACTCATCCATAAGAGGCACAATATATACATTCATATCTTTCACTTGGTACTTACCTAGTTGAATGAACAACATCAAATAATTATTGTGATCATTTCACTCCAAGACTTATAATTACATGTAGATATCAATAAAATAATAAAATACCTAGAACAATCATTGTCAACATAATGTGCTTCTTCTTTATTGAAATCCATCAAGGAAGGTTATTGTTGATAACAAAAACAAGCCACATCGAGTAAACAGATCTCATCTCTCCAAATGGATTGACATTGTCACTTGCCAAAGAAAGCCTAAGATTTTGAGGTTCTTCTTTAAAGTGTGGCCACTTTTCCTCTATGTCCATAAGTTGAACCATCTGTAGGTATTCAAATAATGCCATCTCGACTTCTATTGTGTGCATGGTAATCCATAAATTGTGCCAAGCTACTGCACCTAAATAATCATTGAAGATGTGGAATAATGAGGATGTAATGAAGAACCTTGTGAGGCACCATTTTTGTCACTTGATCATCTCAATATCTGCATGTATGGCATTCAGGGCATTCTATTGCATTTTCATTTTCTTTATGATAAATAACATGATCTTTAGGACAAGCATCTATTGCTTGATACTCCATTCCAATATGTTTCATAGTGGCACATAATTCTTGGCACGAGCAAGGAAGAACATTTTATGGTGGTAACAAATAGTCACCTATCAGTCTACAACAAAAAATATAAGTCGTTAGTATAAACAATCTTAATGGTACATATTTCACTTTTTATAGACTATAATGATGTATATGACAAACCTTAGCATACATGACATTTTTATGTTGGATAAACCATTCATAACCTTCAAATTCACCAACAACAATACAACAGAGAGAAAAGTTGATTGGGATCCTTCGTAAAGGGTCATGTTTTCCTTCTCAAGTAGAGGTATATCGTCATCAGCAGGAGCAGCACAAGTACCAAATGTGTCATGGATCAATGCATTCATACCATCATCTTCAAATGTTTTTTCTAGTGCATGATCATCATCTTCCATGGGATCGTGATCTTCTTCAATACTCACACCTCCATGTTCTTTCATATTCACACCTCAATGTTCCTCCATATTCATACCTCCATGTTCTCCATATTCACACCTCCATGTTCCTCTGAAATGTGGTAGTCCATATCACGTACTACCCTAGGAGATCAACCTATATAAAAATGATGATAATCAAACCCTCGTTCGATGGTTCATATGTATATTAATTGCAAAAACAATATAACAAACAACTTGCCAATGGATGATAATCAAACCTCCCCTTCAATGTGACCATTCTCCCTACAATGTCTCTTAGTTATTTTGATTTTGATTCTTCTTGTCTTTAAGTCGTTACAACTCTTGCAAGGACAATAAAATTTGTCACCACCTTCTTTTTAAAAGTTAGACAACAATCTAGCAATTGTCTCCCTATTTTGATCGAATTCCCTTGTATTATCTGACATGATCCTTCTTCACGAGAAAAACTTATTCTTGTACCCTTAATTATTTGGTTGTACTTAATATTTATATATGCACATATGGTTTTGAAAGAAAAATTTGGTGTAATTAATGTGTATATCTGCAAATATATTGAACATGTACTTAATGTTTATATTTGTACATATGGTTTTGAAAGAAATTTTGGTGTTATTAATGTGTATATCTACAAAAATATTAGACATGTTATACTTAATGTTTATATCTACACATATGGTTTTGAAAAAAAAAATTGGTGTAATTAATGTGTATATCTACAAAAATATTGTACATGTCGTACTTAATGTTTATGTCTGCACATATGGTTTTGAAAGAAAAATAAGGTGTAATTAATGTGTCTATTTGCAAAAATATTGGACATGTACTTAAGTTTATATCTGCACATATGGTTTTCAAAGAAAAATTTGGTCACCTCGCTCAAATTCACCAGTATTCCTTTTCAACATCTCACCTTTTCATTTCATCCCTATTCATCACATTTCTCACCCAATGATCGACTTATCTCACCCCTATAAATGTGCTCCATTTATATCTCCATCTACCGCATCAACACAACTCCCATTTCATATTGATTACTTATTTGGACTATCTTTCTCCCATTGATAAGTTTTGATAGTAGCAAAGAACTAATTATCTTAGTTTTTGATGAGAACAAATAGAAATTATTGTCTAGCTTAGGGACATAATGTCATGCCCAAACTACGAGGGCAAAAACACACAACTTCTTTTTTTTCTTTTTTTTAATAATAACTAATAATTAAACATGCTCTACGTTTGATATGATTGAGATAGAAGTTTTAGTACAGGTTCTCTACATTACGTCTTAAGATTATAACATGAGAACGATCACATCGTTAAGATTTTGAAAACTTTTGTTACAAGATTGATATTACTGTTTACTGATTCGTTATTACATTGCTTAAACAATCATGCAAAAATTATTTTAATAACCATCTAAAGAAGATTGGGTTAGATTATTTGAATAACTTAAGCTATTAGGACACTAATCAAACAAATTATCAAAAATACGATTAATACCATCATTACTTAAATCTCCAACTTAGCTTAATTTTTAACAAAAATTTATTCGAATATAAATTAAATCCAAACTAAATTTAATAGTAATTTCATATTAAACTAATTTATCTTAAACTATCTAACTAAATCTATAGTTGATCTAATCATTCATACATGAGTGTCTAATCTTTTAAACAAAACTAAACTTTACAAATCAAATAAAATTTAAAAACTATCAATTAAAACATGAAATTAAACTAGCATTACTAAAGCAATATATATGAAATTTAAACAACATAACTTTAACAAATTACAATTTAAACTAATTATAAATTACAATTAACAAAAAGAACTTTACATAAATAAAATACTAACTAAGATTACTAACTAAATGTAATGTAAACTACCTATAACATAAACTAACTTTTTAAAAAACAATACCGCTAACAAATAGAAAGTAACTAACATTAACATACACTAATTCTTAACAAACATAATTAAGCAACTAAACAATTAATACTAAAACTAACATTAATACTAACCTATACTAACTACCTATTAACTTCCTACAATCTAACCTAGCCGCCCACATTCTTACCACACCCTTACCCACCTTTACTACCCACGTGGCCATCCACTACTGACACAAATCATATGGAGGCATAGAGGAAAACCCAAAACTAAACAAAATCATCTTGCTTTAAAACTAAGTCATCTCCCAAAAGAAGAGCGCTAACCAAAGAGGGGCGACCAAGGACAAGGTCAGATCAATCAACTTGCAAAAGGATCTGTCCTCCACTCTCCATACGCAAATACCACTATCCAGCAATGATGGGGTACAACGAAAAATTCTAAGCTTATTCAAAATGGGAGCAAAATCAAATGCATGGTGGAAAAGAATGCAGTTGAAATGTGTCCTGTCAACGTTTTATTACTCCATCCCATCCATGCAAGGAGGTAAGCGCTAGCCAAGTGGGAGGAGACGTGCAGACAAGGAGGTTAAAAATTCACACCAAGTCAAGGAGGGTGGTACAGGGGTGACATCATCCCTTATGATGACATTGACTTGCAATAAAACATTTTATCTTTTTTTTAAACCCTCCATTCAAACTGACGTCCAAGAGAAGTTAGGGCATTAATGCAATAAAGTTATATAGGTAGATTTGGGATATTTAAAAAATTTAGGCTATCTAGCATTTTATAAAATGATTAAATTATAAAAATATAAATTTTGAATGATAAATTTTTTTTTGAAGATATTTAAAATATAAAAGAATCTCAAAAGATTCTCTGTCTCAACAAGAGGATAAATAATTTCTATCATACATTTTACAGCATCCTGTAGGTGGGTATTTTGAACTTCTAGTTTTTTTTTTTTTTTTTGATATATTTTCCAAGAGGGGTTTTATATATATATATATATATATATATATATATATATATAAGTCTAAGACATCATGATATCTATTGCATTGATACATTAGAGAATACTAACTATTGTTTGATAATCTAAATTGACGATTTTTATTTTTTGTTATCTAGGATACTCAAGATAAGTTAGTGCAAGGATAATTTGGAGATATTTATAAATTAAGTATAGTCTTTAAAATGGTGATTCACTTGACATTCAAACATTAAACTTAAAACAATGGATATACATTCCATGATAAGGCTTGCTATGAAACTATCTGAATTGTTCCTATCTATGCATTATGAAGTTTTAAAAAAACCACTTTCTCAAAGATTGACATTATATTCTCATGCAAATTTAAATTTGAATGTACATTCACAGCTACTATATACTAGAACCAAAATGATAATAATAATCAACAAGGATAATCATTTCTATGAATACTATCTCTGCTATGATATCAAATTTAGTTTGGAAAATACTTTTGTTTATCACTCAAACATCAAGTATTCTAAATTCTTGAGAGATGTTTCTATCCGAGACAATGAGACAACCAAATTTTGGCAATGGACTTCTCTTCCTTGATGTTCTTATACCACACAAAGGTGGTGGTCACAATAATGCATGGTAAATTTGATCTCCTAAATAACTTGAATTGCAATAAATCAACCATAGCCATTGTTTTCTTTCCTCAATCATAATTTTCATTTTGAACATAAAAAGAACTAGAAAATTTTGCTTACTAAACTATCATCATTTCATCCTAATTTTTGATGTGCATCCATCCAAAATAATGAGTTACAAAATTTAATCACATGCCCAACAATTATGCTTAAAACACCAATTTTAATGGCAAACCTGATTCAAGGCTCAGTCGGGAAAGAATCAGGAAGAAAACCTGGCTTCGTTGCCATACACAATAAGGTTTAAAATTTACAATAGGATCTCAATCCCAAATTTCAATGATTTTATCAAATTTTCTTCATGATCAAATCAAGGAGTTTGTAATATTTTTTGAATCTCATTTCAAGAACCATGGAGGAAACCAATAACTGATCGGGTGACAACCAAGCAGAACCGAAAGAACATCAAGCATGCATAATCATACATGGTTTACACAATAGGATTCACAATGAATCAAGACTAGGGAAAGGTGGATTCTTCCAACTGGAGAAGTCAAGCACAACACCAATTCAGATGCCTAATCGGGGCCAATAACCAAGAACTTTCGTTCTTCCATTTAAACTTGCCATACTCATACTAGGTTTGTGCTGACGGGTAGGGGCCCATAACACCCTACCCTTTATCCCTCTTCTCATCCTGAGAAGAGACTCTACACAAGTTGGAGTCCAACTAAACAGACCTCTCCCAAAATTGGTCACTTCTGCCCTCTCCTAGGGTGAGTAATACCAAAACACCCATGCAAGGAAAACTCAAAATTTCAAACATAAACAAGAAAGGAAAACAACCAAAAATGACATGGTTTACAAATCTTCCCAACATACCCACAACCATACAAACATTCAAACAACAACAAAGTAACAAGAACATGAAATAAAACATAAAAACTGAATAAGGGAGATGAGAATTTCCTACCTTCACAAAGAGGTAATGGCAATGAACCAGTTTGAGTAGAGTATCCCTCCTTCCTTCAAGCTTCAAGAAATCTTCTCTAAATGTAGAGATTGGGTAACCAAAAAAACTAGTCCAAGGAAGGCCTCTAAATAAGCCTCCAATTCCAACCACCCAAAAGGAGCAATAACTAATTCCCCCCACTAGCCACTCTAAAAAATCCTAACTCAACCTACACCGTGGTTAAACCCCAAGTGGAGATGAGGTGAGATAACTCGAGATAACCATGGTCAATTTTCGCACAAAGGCAAAAAGGGACTTTTTGAGTGACCTCAAAAGTCAAAAAAAAGGGGCTTAGGGGTTGGAAAAGACCCCTAACCCATACCCATACCCTTTGGTTAGAATAATAACATGTTTTAAAGCCTTAGGAAAGAGGTTTAGAGCCAAAATAAAATCTAGGAATAAAATAGGTCCATCTAACTACTCTATCTTGCAATTTAAGCACATGGAGATCAGTTATGTTCCTCCGTAGGGTTTCTCGGCTAAATATTTGCACACTCATTGCACACATCAGTAGTCCTGTAAAATCACATGTTCATAAATGTATACGTATTCAGAATTCACATAAATTAAAACATACATCAATAAGGGTTTTTTCATCCTACGAAATTCTTAACCGTTTAAAATATCTTACATCAAAATCTCAATCCTACATTTACTAATTTTCATCAACATACATATACATGAAACATTAAATGACAATTATCAAATATATCTGAAAATAACATCACACAACTTGAAATAATAAAATATGTTCTAAGCATCAGATAATGTCTCGACATCTCGAGTCATGAATAACAAAATAAGGGTAATGTATCACTATGCTATGATGGGTCGGGGCGAGGCCTCACACATAACAAGAAGATATGGGTGCAATGAAGAAAATGTCATAATTTGTGTTTCATTTATGCCTTTTCATTTTGATTTTGTTCAAGGGAAGCACATCAATGCTAATAGAAAACATCAATGCATTTTCTAAGAGTTTACAATAGTTCAACAAAATTAATGTTTTACAAGAGAATGCACCTGAAGAATTATTAGCTTAGAAGCAAGAACATGGTATTGATTTTCCTCATTAGGTCCAACGTAGATGCCATGACAATGAACTCATATTTTACTGGCCTGCCATATTAAAATATTGGGCATCCTACACAAATTTTGTATGCTTTGCATTTTTAATTACTTTATTAAAATATTCATGAAAAAAGGAAAGAGACATGTATCATTTCCCTTATTAGGTCTGACATAGACGCCATGACAATGATCTCATATATTAATGGCCTTTTATATTAAAATATTGGGCATCTTACACAACTTTTGTACACTTTGCATCTTCAATTGCTTTATTATAACATTCATGAAAAGGCCAATTAAATCCACCTTTGGGCATGCCACAAGAGTCATGTATCTCCTCTCACTAAAATCATAAGACCCAAGAGCTACAATACAATATATAATATATGAAACTCTTCATGGGTATGGAAACAAAAAATCAGTTAGGGTTTCTATTTTATACAGGCTTTGTATTGGTAAATCTAGATAAATCAATTCCTTCAATTGGTTTTCTTAGGTTTGAATTTAAAATACATATAATAGGTAAGACATATTATTCATACTTAAATTGTAGCCTAAGGAGGTATAGCTAACAAATGCATTTATTTATATATATTTGGGGTTGTTACATTCGGTCGGCATTTAACACAGTTTGTCTAATGCCAGCAAGAAGGATAACATGTGCCACCAAATCGGTTCAATGTCTATCCAAATCATTCAATTTTTTTGGCAATTAAACTTGAAAGTTGAAATGTGAGCATCATATTTCCCATATGTTCAAAACTCAAACCAAATGGATGTTGGTAGTTTTGTACTAACAAACATGAGTGGTTCAATTCCATTCACACACATCTTGTTGGTTAAAAATGAATATTGGTGTTTATATCCAATTAAAATTCTCACAACCTTTTTAATTGATTTTTTTTTCTAAAAACTCATTTGCCTCCCTTTGTTGAATTTCCTTGAATATGATTAAAGAATAATCCCCCATGCATATAAATGTACAATCATATACCACTAAATGATGTCTTGCGCCTGTAAAGAGTTGTATTACATATGTTAGATTTGCCATCATAGAAAATCAATTGTAATGGGCACTCACATGTATTCCAATGAATATATTGCCTTATATGTACAATTGGTCAATGTTGTACCTTATAAAAGATAAAATTTTATAGGTATAATTACTCAATCTTGTACTACACTAGATAAGATGTTCTCTATTATGCATAATGTTTAGCTTTGTCATTGCTTATAATGTTCAAAAAGACCCTTAACCCTAACTACATTTGTTCACAATCATCATCATTAAGAGCACTACCTCCATGTTATTAAATATCTCAAAATAAACCATAATCAGCAAGCTCATGATAGAGATGAGGATGGACATAATGAAACCCATTTTATGATCAATGAAAAGTTGTCTTCCTACAATGTTCTTTGTTAATATCCTCCTTTGTGTCACTGCATTCTTAATCTTCTTGAAGATGTAAATTCTTAAATATTTTTTATTTCACTAGTTTCTAAACTTCATCACTAAAACACCTAATGAAGACTATTATTTACCTACAAAATATTATAAAGTTTGTGTATGTTAAATTATAAAATAGATATGTACTATAATTTAGTAATGTCCTTAGAGTGTGTAAAATCTATTATCAACTCATTGCATGCCCAAAAGTAGTATATATTAATAAGATTGTAAACACAGATTAAGTTTTTATTAGCTTTCAATGTCCTCCAAATATAAGAATTATATGACACACAAAATGTTTATTATCTTAAACTTTACTTTGAAATGATATTTTAATAATTATAGATATAATTTCCACATCGTTTTCCAAAGATCATGCCAATTCTTCTAAACAAAAGTAAGGCACAACGTTCTAATGTTACAATATTACAAACCAAATTTAACAAATATACCCCAAAAAAATAGTTTCAAACATGTTGAACATATTATGGATATGTAAGTAAATAAGTAGAAAAAAGAGAACAGTTTCAATTCTCTCTACAATTGTCATGCCCAAAATATTAGGGCAAAAACACACGAATTTTTTTTTAGGTTAATTAATCCACTATGTTAATAAATGCTACACTTAATAGGTTAAGGAAAATTGACAAAGGATTAAAATTGAGTTTCGGTTATTCTTCAATAAGATGCAGAGTTGTCATTTCAACCAAACTGTGCAGATTTAGAACACTTAAGTCAAGGTGCTATAGGAACATCGAGTTTGAGTTGAATGAACCCTAATTGTTGACTAAGTCAACCTTAATTTGACCATTTTGTGAGTCACATTATTAAGTTCATAAAGTTTCATAAGTTCTATTAGGTTATCAAGTTATCTTCTATTCATTTGGTGTGCAGGTTTAATCTCCTAGGTGAACCAGTTTCACCATTTCATAAAGTTTGTCTAACTATCTTAATACGCATTTTCCATTATTAAAACAAACTTTTAAACTAGTTAAAATCATTAAATATTGATTTATTAAATTATTCATGACTTTCATTTCATCCCTCAATCATATTCCTAACCAATGTCAGGTTATCAACCTAAGGTTCTTCTAATGACCCTTTGATTCGATAACCCTCGTAATTCGAGTTTAAAGAACTTTTAAGTAAATGTACAAAGATATTTTAACACATTATTTAATTACTTTTCAAAGAAAATAATATAGTTTCATATGTTACTTCCATATTTAAATTTGATACAATCATTAAAACATAAGCACCTAAACATAACACTGACTTATAACACTACCTTGATTCCACTCTCACATTACACCTAAGACTAATGTTCAAAATTATCAACTTCATTAAATCTTATTGTAATTTATTATAAAGGAAAATTTAAATTTCCAAAAGCCCCAATAAAATATTTAAATTTAAAAACTAATACTAACTTATAATTCATAACCATTCCCCTAACATTACCTATCCCTTCTTTAAGAAAATACACCTATAGTAACCCTTTAAAAGACAAGATATAAATATATTTAATCAAAACTAAATTAAACTACAATAATAAAAATAAATTAACTCTAAAACTATTAATATATCCTAATTCCATCTAATCCTATTTTATTTATCTAAACCTACTAACTAACTCTTATCCAAATTTCCTAACTACCTTCTAAACATATCTATCTAACCACCCTTACACCCTATCCCATCTCACCCAATCCTCCACTTGCCTTGTGTGCTCACCAAGGTCTGACATGACAATGGGGTGTTGTCCAAGACAACCCTTCTCTATAAGTATGCATGGGTGGCAGAATAAATAAAGTTTAAATCAATCGATCAAATTCCATAATATAAAACTGTTGTCATCCTTTTCAAAAAGGTGTGTCCAATCTAAAGAGAAAGGGGTGAGTGGAATGTGACCTTGGCAAGATACGTGAGCCTCCCAAGTGTAAGTACGTATGGGCAGGATTTGCAAAGTTTGTTTCATTTTTTTTTTTGTTGGAGGGAGAAAGGTATGGAAGTTTACAATTAATTGCAACTGTACACCTTTTCCAAAGGTCAACGTGCCTACAAGTTGTCCCTTCATCCAAATCATGGGATAAGGAAGATTGTGCTTAGGGAAGAGAGAGGTTTACAAGTGGGGAGGGAGTAAATGTTTAAAGATTTATAAGTGGGTGATGGGTGTGGGATAAGGTTAACATAGGATAGATATAGGTTTTTTTTTACTTTTTTCTTTTTTGTATTTATATATTTATAATTTGAAAAAGGTGTCAAAAAGGTTGTAAGGGAAATCTTTTAGGGAATATTCCCTATTACTAAAATTGGGATTTAAATTTTCCCATACAAAATCTAGAGAGCATTTTGGCTCTCAAATAGATGGAAATTATGTGATTTATTTTCCCCTTCATGGCACTAAGTTTTATTCTAGAATTTTAATAGTGTCTTAGTGTATTGTTGTTTAGACACTTTATAGAGTGGATGGTATGTAGAATTTTGAAGTTAAAGTTTGCATTCAAATTAGGAGTAATCTTAAATAGCTTATAACACATGCAAAAAAAGGTAACATTTATTTGAATCAAATTTCCTATAGGACATAACATTAATCACATTGAATAGCTTCATATAACACCAATATGTATAATACAATTTATCACTTTTCATTTAGGACCAAATTTTTAAGGTACAAGAAGTGTTACAAGGAGTGAATTGTGAAACACTACATTTTGCATTCATTCTATACCAATCAATTTCAAGAGAATTAAAATGAAATTATTTTAACATGTTCTCATTTCTACTGTCAAATTTTATACATCGAGATCGTATTTTCCCTTATTACAATAACAACTATATTAGAAAGATTGACAATCAATAGATCTAATAGAAATTCAACTTTCTTTTTATAGCATATAACAAAATTCAATAGAATGACCACAAGAAGTCTCCATGACAACATAACTCAAGAACACCATCATGATTTTGAATCCAATTTTGCTCCATCTCAAGGTACTACCCAAGCAATCTGAAAATACATGAAGACAACCATGGACAGCTCACCTCCCAACCAAGGCCTCGATGTGAAGCCACACCCCAAGCTTAGGAGAACCAGTAATCGATTGGGTGACATTCAAATACAATCACAATGACACACTCAACAAACAAATCACAACCAAGGTATGCACAACAGGTTCCATATTGAGCCAAGATTAGGGAGGAGGTGGATTTTTCTAGGTAGGAGATGTCAATCATGAACACAAATCATATGCCCCTTCTAAGGCTAATAAATCATAATGAACTTACCTTCTTTCTCTCCTTATCTCTCCAAAACAAAATCAATTTGTATTAACAAGGGCCCATAACACCTTACTTTCTCCCTCTCCTCAACATGAGGAGAGACTTTTCACTAACTCGGAGTCCAACTAAAGCCCTCCTCCTGTATATGGGCACTTCTGCCCTATCTGAGGGTGAGTATTGCCAACACACTTTTCATAGATTTTCCAACAAAATAAAAAGGAAAACATGAAAGGAAAACAAATAGAAAATTCAAAAATACCCATCCCTCACATGTTCCAATACAAACACGAAATATATACATGCAAGAGATTTACATAAGCAAACAATGAACAATGCATGAAGAACATGGTCATGAAGAATCCTACCTTCACAAAGGTTATGGCAATAGAGTTTTGAGATGAGTTAAATCCTTCTTCCTCTTTAATTCCAAGCTTGACTTTCTTTAAATGTAGAGAATGGGTGAACAACCTTCAACTCTCAAAATGGCCACTAAATAGGCTTCTAAACTCACCCACCTAAAATGGCAATAACTCCATGCTTGACTTTAGCCTTCTATGGTCTTCCCACTTGTTCCTACCATCAAGACAACCTTTTAGAAGAAGTGTATACTTGACAAACCTCGTGGAGATGGTCAATTTTCGTACTAAAATAACAATAGGATGTTTTAGGGGTCATAAATGTTATTAGGAAGTTCTAGAAGGGTGGAAAAGGTCCCCAACCCATACACATACCCTTTAAGCACTTGGATTACATTAAATTTGGACTCTAGATCATCTTATGGCCTACACAAGTGTATTGAATTCTTTGATCTCCAAAAACCCTAAGGATGAATCCTTTCCACTAAACCCTAATTAGAGTAATTAACTTAGATTACTAACTTAATAAATCTTTAGGTAATAGGTTATATTGTCAATCTTAATTAAAATGTTGAGACACATATGCATATTATGAGTATCAAGTGATACCATGAGATTCACCGTTACATAACATTTGACACCTAAAAAAATATAGAATGATACACATAATAAGATTATGACACAAATTAAATACGAGACAACAAGGTTTTTTGTCTCTACATTAGACTTGACCTTGGTTTCACAAATTGTACATAGGGTCAATTACTGATTCTTTGATAAATTCCATGGTTAATTATCTTGCACCTTAATTTGAATATTAGTAGTTTGATAACATTACATGTATATATTTAAATCTCATTTCGATAATCACGTTAATTAAAACATTAAAACTTTCATTTAAATAACCTTTCTCATTTATGCACATATATTCAATCATCACTAATTGCATAATTAAGTATTTAACATATTCATAATCCTAAATCATTTACTAAATTACACCTTCATAATGCATGTCTACACATAAACATTAAATAACCTATTTAAGCATTTTTAAAGTAAAGCATCACATGATGTAAAATAATATAAATAATGTCTAGTTCATCAAATAATGTCTCGACATATCAAGTCATAATGTGTCAAAATAAAATATATCAGATGTGCTACTATCTTAAATGCTCACGAAGGAAAATTAGAAGGAAGTTGTTATCTTGAAACACACCCTCTCATAATAGTATTTGATCAAAAATAAATTTCATGTGAAGTAACAAAACAAGATCTCTTTAAACAAACTGAAAATACATTTTTATGTCAGACTGTGTTGAATTCAAGACCTTTCACAATCAATCAATATGAACAAAGAAGACACTTTTATGTCAAAATTTGTTGAGTCAAGACTCCTCACAATCAATATAAACAAATTTGCAGGCTCAAAAAGACTTTTTTTATCAAGACTTCTCACAACCAATCTAAGCAGATTGACATCTACAAGAACATGATCCACAATACATGCGGATAACAAGCCAAGGAAAGAAGTGGAAACAAATTGATTTTAAACCCCAAAAAAACCCATTGTGTAAAGATCACTCTTTAATCTTAAATTATGTTTGATGGCAATGGTAAGCATTCATATAATAATAATAATTCTACCCTTCCTTCACCGCAACCGCTACTGCATTTTCACATTGTCACGCATTTGATGAAAATGCACAATAGGTCTAGGGGTTATTAGTGATAGAAATAAATTGATTTTAAACCCCAATAATATCTATGAAAGCATTACGGCTTAGGGCCACCTATTGCAAAATACAATGTGGCATACCATTGCAAGCAATACACAATTTTATCCATAAGAATTTTATAAAAAAATGAAAGTATTAATGTAACAAAAACATCACATCTTTGAATTCTGAGAATATATCAAAGTTTCCTCTGAGTGAAGCAAAAAAAATTAAGAGCTACAAAATTAGTTTATAAATATTCCAGAAAAAAATAGCAATAGCACATCCCTCTTTCCCTCACCCCAGAGAAAGACTAAACCATTAACAGTGTTTATAAGTAAACAAAAACAGGAAAAAAAAATCAATTGTCCATTAAGTTAAGCTTATTTGGTTGCATCTGGTCTATATCACAAGTGAGGTTTATGTCATTTTATGTGTAATCATGGTCATATCATTAAGCAATAATTTATAAATAAAAAAACCTAAACCAATAATACTTTGGCATTTTGAAATGAACAAAGGGGACAAGACGTAGTTATAAATTCAACATCCTGCATAGAAAAATGTGAGCGAAGATTAACATCATTGAATTATGTTGCCCCAGTGATTTCAAGGATACATGCTTAAAAGGAAAAGAAAATAACATTTACATAGGTACCTCTTCTCCCCTTGAAGAAAATCACAAAGCAAGGGCATGGAGATCACAAGAGAATGACAACAAAATGTAGAGATCACAAGGGCATGGCAACAAAATGCACCGATCACAAGGGAACAACACCGTTCAAAGCTCTCCACCCTCATTTGGAGCTCCCCACCTCTTTTTCTCATAGCTCCACAATCGATCAAAACAAATGGGGAGTGATATCATGTTTTCTTTTTTTTAATTTATAATCATGCTGACGTCGCAATTACAATGTCAACACTGGTATTGCGATGGCATCGAGGACAGTTACAAAAAAACTTGAAAATCACCAACAAATTATATTGTCATCGTAAATTACCATCATAATTTGACCTCAAATGTTGTAGTGCCTTGTAAATCCTTGTATATATGTTGTGTTTTCCTTGTTTTGTTGGGCCCTACTCTCAAAAAAAGTTGTCATTACACCCAGCATATGGTTTGCTCTCCCAAAAATGTTGAATTCTTACATAGATACAAGCTATCCATTATCCCCAAATAGAGCCACCGATGGCCTATATTTAACTTTTAAAAAAATTTTGAGAACCCATTATGAAAATTAGGTTAAGTTGATGAGATTAAGATTTGCATTTTCATGTTGCAAAGATCTAGTTAGAAAAACCCTAATTTTATGTCTATATGCATATTCTTCATGTCTCAAATCTTTTTGTTTCAAATAATTGTGTTAAATATTTTTTGTACTTTAAAATAAATATTTAAATTTCAAGTGGTGAAGCTATGACTAAATCTCATCTCTATATCTCTGCATTGTTAAATTGTAAGCTTTTCTGAGTTGTGATGATGCAACACAATTGATTGCAAGGTGTTCATGAGTTCTTTGTGGCTCATTGTAAAAGGTTGGTTCAAGTAGCAAAGGTTCAACACGGCTAAGTGGATAGTTTTCATGGCTTCTCTGAACTTAAGCATGATGGTATGGTTTGACTAGAAATGATGCAAAAGGCATTAATGTTAAATCTCTAGTCTCATGATAGTATATAAATATGACATGTGGAAGCATTTGGAGATAGCACATTATGATACAGTGTGAAGGATTAAGTGGCAAAGCAAAGATTGATGCTAGAGAACACCTTCAGGCCACTTCGAAGGCTTAAAGTCTTAAAAGTTAGCATTGCAGAGAGATGTGGAGACTATCCTTTATCATGGATTCGCATGCCTAAAGACTGCAATTTAATAAACAACTATGAATCGGTGAAACAGTTAATGTGTTATAAAGGTTTGGCTAACGTTGAGTCTCGTGGTTAAAACTATAAAGTAAATGAGAAACCGTGAAGAAGGGATTGAGCATAAGTTAACAATGTTTGTTATTTTGTTGGCCATTTTGAAATTTTTGAAGATTAAGTGATGAAGCAGTGATCATTCAAAGCATTAAAGATAGCACCTCGTTGCGGGTTAAAAATGTTGATGTTACCACCAACTAGAGAATGGGAGACCAAAGTGTTTGTAGATTTGCAATGAAAGGAATGCAGTTAGAACAAACAATTGAGAACTAGTGACTTAATTAAAAGACAGTGAGATTGTTGACGCTTGGTCGTGTGGAACTACAAGGAAAAAGGGAAGCCGTAAAGCAAAAATAAGGTAATTTCAATATTGGTCATTGTGTCATGTGGTCTAATTGAGTATGAAGAATGACCATGAACCAAAGATTAAGGGTCTCGTGTGGTCACAGGAAAGACAAAAGGGTTAGATAGCAAACCTAGCGATGCCGCAAATAATTCAAAGTGCTAAGAGTTCGCCTAGTCATGGCTTAAAATAAAAATATTGTAGATGGTTGGTGAGAAATACAAATAAAGAGGTAAAAGGCTATTGTTATTTCATAATGGCTAAAAATATAAAGTATTGTCTAAAAAAGGGTAAAACTTTAAACACTAGCAGTACAAGTGTTGTCAAATATGAATATGATAGTTTTCTAAGAATTTGAAAGATTTCATGCATTTTGTTTTAAAAACGCCATTAATGCCACTCCCATGCTCAAGCACCATTAAAAGGGTGATGTAAGAGAATTTAGGTACTAACATTTGTAGATTTTAGTGCTAAGAAGAATTTTATGTGAATAATTGTTCAGAAAAGCTAAATTGAAGAAGAATTTGAAATCTTAAATTAAGAAAATGTGGCATAGGAAGAAGGCAAGTTGATTGCTCGGGTGAATATTGAAGAAGCTTCTTTGAGTACCGAGCAAGGAAAAACAAAAATAATGAGTGTACTTGTTGATGAATGGATCTACTTTCTACAAGGGTCATCAAATGCCTAGTCAACTTATTCACACATCCTAAGAGACCTCACAGCTTCTATAGGGATCTAAAGGTACCAAAAACTAAAGGTAATGAGTTAGTTTTCTATTTCTATAAGAACAGATTATGCGAGACACCCATTTCAAAAGAAATTTGGCCAAATTAATCATGCTAGAGGTCATTGTGGATGTAGAATTGATAAAGGCCTTGATTAAGGCATACAATCCTATTATTCACGAATTTCATAGAAAGGGTAGAAGTGTCTTGTGCACACTGGACAGGGAAACATTCATAGAGATCTTTGACCTTGGAGGACCTATGAGAAAGATTATTGAATAGGACAAGCTCAATGAAACTTTCAAAAGTCAAAAGAGTTTCTTTACTAGAAAAGTCATGAGGAGACACATTCCTAGGGCCAAAAAAGAAAAGGGGGAAATACCTACAAAGATAGGAGACCTCATACCCCTGGAGTGTTTTAGTAGATACTTTCACTATACCATCTTTGGAGTGGACAAGGTGATAGGGTTAGATGGAACTATGAATGCTCCTGGTAATGTATACATCATGGCTTTAGCTATACAAGACTTATACATCAATGTAGGGTATAATTTTGTTACCCACATTATCAATGTTATCCATAATAAGATCATAGTTGCACAAAAGGGGGAATTCGGGAATTTTAAATTCCACCACTATTCATTATTAATGCACATAATGTTATACAAGAATATAGGATACATTAACCCAGTTTTCATTAAAGGAATAGAGGAGATGGGAGAAAGCTTGCTAGTCCAACAGTGGACTAGGGTATGGCAAAGTTTCTACCCTTATTCTAATTCTTTATCTTTCTACAATGATTTTGTATATCCGATTTCAATCATGCTAGAAGATATTACAAACTAGGTGCCAAGGAATGCTAGAAAGTTGATTAAACCATCTAGGTGTTATGATGATGGTAGGAAAATGTAACATGATTGGGGGAGTATTTTTCTTCATGAGAATTGTTCCATAAGTAGGGTTTATGGGTGCCCTTAGCCACATCATCTTCTACCCAAACACATTCCAGAAAGAATGTGAATTATTGAATTATTTTGGTGATTAATTATGATGAGCTGGGAATACCTAGGACCAACTATCAGAAAGGGATCTTTCATGTGTAGGAATGTCAAGGTGAGAGATTTCAATTATAGAAAAGGATGCAATAGAAGAGTTAGATGAATTCATGAGAGAATTTATATTGTGTACTGCTCGTACCAAAACCTATGATCCAAATGATGAAGTTGGGCATGCTCTGAGAAAAATGAGAAAATACAATTTGCCCAATATCAAATCAGTTAGGGAGGAAGATATGATCACAGATTTCTTGGAGACTGAGGAATTCAAAGACAAAACTTTGAAGTGGAAGGAAATAATGAGCATTGAAGAAGAGATGAAAAGAACGTATCCTTCTTTTAAGGGTTTTTATCATGAGAGATATTTGGATAGATACAATAAATGTATCCAAAATTGTCAAGATATAATGTCTCAGGTGCCCCCAGAAATTAGAAATAGAATAGAGCCTTAAAATCTTAAGCAAGATATTGTGATTGAAATTGATGAAGAAGATGAACAACCAGAAAGCTCATAATGGGCTCAAGGTGGTAGGAGGAGACAGAAATCAATTTAAATACCAAATAAGGCAAGAGAGAAGGCCCTCCAAATTTTTCCAAGGGGAACAAAATATTTTGATGACATAAGGCACAATCTCCTAATAAAGCAAGTCACTGAGAATGAAAGAATCTCAAATAAACTTGAGCTTGAGGCTAGAATGATAGATGACAAGATTATACAAGCTCAAGATTTTATGAAGGATGATGACTTCATCAATTTTGAAGAGTTTAAAAGTTTTCTTTTCAAGATAAAGAAAAATGAATTATCATTGCAATTGCAACCAAGGGATTAAAATGAAAAGGTGGTAGAATAAATGAAGAAGCTACAAGAATATGATCCAAATAGTGAAACACTTATTGTGGATGAAGACAGAGAACTTGTAAAAAGAGGTGGAATGATGTTATTCCCTAGTTGGGTGATGAGTTCATCTTTCCTATTGGATCAAATAGGGAGGCAAGAAAAATCTATCTCAATTGAGGAGATCAATATGAATAGCGAATTGCAAGGGGATGGTTTTAATATTGATGCTTAGACAATGGTGGTTTGGAGTTTGAGCCTCTGAGTCAGATAATCCAACGGTGATGAAGGTTGAGATACTCCACAAGGAAATGTGATATTTTGGAATGTTAGTACAACATCTAGTAACCATTTTTTTAACATGATGAATACAATGTCAATCATGGGGAAGAGAAAATGGACCTGTTAGAGGAATAGTTATTTTAGACTTACAATAGGTATGTTAAAGCAAGGAAGCAATATGACGAGGAAATGAAGAAAACATATGTGGGGGAACAAAAATAGTTTCTCTAAAGAATTAGGTCAAAATTTTGAAGAATGTAATGAGGCCAATTACTGAGGTGAAAGATTAAGAGACCCACACAGATGTTGATATGTATCAAATGTGGATATGGATCAACAAATGGAAAAGGAAGAATTGGAAGCAGATAAAGGTATAGAAATAATAATGATGGAAAGCATGTTGTCACATAAGATAAATTTCCTAAAATAAGCTTTACAAAGTATCCATAGTAGTTACATTGCTTTACAAGGTGTTGAATACCAATGTTCAGAAGCATTATCTTTGCTCTCTCCATTATTTACCAAGTGGGGCCCGTACATTTCATTCTTTGATAGGCTTGACCACATTTTTACACAAAAGAAAGAATTACCTAACGAAATTATCATTTCCATAAGGATGTTGATAATAAGAGTGAAGGAACCAAATGGTTTATTTTTAGGAAAAATGCAGTTGATAAACAATAAGATGAAGACCATTGCTAATGGGATGCCTACCTTCATTCCAAAAATTGTTGATGATGAGAATAACTTAAGGGAATGGCAAGAATGGTCTAATTCTTTTGATAATATCTTGAGGCATGTGAGATTAATTACTTATTACAATAATGAAACTGATATTGTTATAATATTTGATATTATTGACATTATGTACAGAGTTGAATTAGATATCAACAAGACAGTTGTAGAGGTTTTAGCCATAAAAAATGCAAAGTGGAACAAGTGTTTGAATGAGTTAAAAACTATTAGAGAAGTGACTTAGCTAGATGAGGACTCTAATATTACCATTTGGAAGGTTGTGGTCGATATCAAGGCAATATGATCTAGAGATAGCGATTGAGAAAGCTAGAAGAAGTTTAAAAAATAAGAAGAGGAAGGACAACTATCTCAAAAAGATACCTTATCCTTGTGATTCACCTGTTGTGGGTATTCTCTTGTTTCAAGCAATGAAGTTGGTCCTGAACATCTAGAACGATTGTTGTTCAATTTTGTCTATCTCCAACATTCTCTCATGTAATTCTCTTTTCTTATGTGAAACAATATTATTACATCTTATTTTGAACATGTGTCCTCCCATTTGAAGCTTGTTGCAATCCTTGTTTTATAAAAAGATTTCCAAGATGTGGAATGAGGGTCTGAATGTTGAGTCAATTTTGATGATAGTATCATTTTGAGTCAATCCATGTTTTATGCGTAATTTGTGATGTTCTAGCTTGTATTCTCAGAGTTTACAGAAATCAAATGAGAAAGTGTTCTTTAGTTCTTGGTTGTATTTTAGAGTCTTATATCAAAGAAATGTATCATTCTTAAGAAGATTAATACAAAGAGCAGTTGCAGGTTATCTATGCATTCTAAATTGTGTCTCCATTTTATGTGTCTATGACTTTGAGAGTAAATGAACAAAGTTCAGTTTATTTGAATGCAATTTTGATGAGTTATATATTACTTCATTGTTTCTTTTAATTCAATGAATTAAGTAAATGCTTATGTGAAGTGATAGGGTTGTCAATGTATGGAGGGAATATTATAAGTATGAAATTTAGGGTTTAACAGTTGATATATTTGATTGCAAGACAAGTAAATAGATCTAATTCAATGATATGACTCTATTGTAACAATGGATTAAGGCACTGATCAAGATTTGAAAACCAAGTAAGATAGTCATAATTTGCATTAAATCATTCTTTTTTAAATCTAAATCAATTTACAAGTGTGTTTATGGAAATGAGATCCAATGTTGGTAATCACTTATTGCAAAAGTTTAGCAAGTTTTAGTTGGTTGTTGTGAGCTTGTTGTCAAGTTGCAATTTCAAAAAGTTTTAGAGACCAAGTCTGTTGTAAGGGATGTATGATGTGATAATGCTCATAAATGATTGAAATCCCTTGGTTAACCCACATTAGTTAAAGAACCTCAAGTGTAGAAGGCATTGATTGCCTTATTAGTTGGTCCATATCCAAAATAGCATGTTTCAATCATGGGAAGTAGTTAAACCCTATGTATCATCTTTTATGTTGTCTTCTAGTATTGTTAAATCAAAACTCCAACAGAACCCATGGAAAATATGGGAGGCCTATCTCTCGAATGCAAGATTTGGCATAAACAATCCAGGGTCAGACGAGGTGAGCATGTAGAGATTTTTTCGCTTTAAGGAAGAACTAGTGCATATTCGTGGTGGCTTTTCAAGAAAAGATCTTCTCGATCCCTAGGATGTGGTTTTCTACACTATCATGTGTTACATCATGCTCGAGGATCACTTCCAGGTGGCTTACTATTACCACTTTCCCATGTTAAACCATTTTAGAAACCATTATTTAATTTCCCTCCCACATCTCATTCTGCATTCTATGGAAGATGGTATTTACAACATTCAAAAGAAGAGGGAGGAAGGAAAACCTTTTTACACTCTTCACCAGGCCTTTATGTTCAAGCTTTACAAATTCCACCAAGCCTTGAACCCAACCCTTATTGTGTAGCCCCTAGTTATTTCTACCCTACACAATAACTCGAGCCTTGGGTCAGCCTCTAAAAGAACTATGTGAAAATTCCCAGAAGGATATTAGTTTTATTGACTTAGATATTGATACAGGTATGAGAAATAAAATTACTAGGAGATCAAGAAAGAGGCTTACAATGAAAAAATTTAGAACCCCACCCAAAAAGGAAAATATTGTGAGCTCTAAATCCATGGAGATAGAGACTAAACCTACCAAGAAAAGGTAAATGAAACTGATGCACACTAGTTATGGCTCTGAGAGCAAGGGTAACCCTAGCCCCTCCCATGTTTATAATAGCTTTGAAGGAAACCCTTTCCCAGATAAGAGCTTGGGTGGTGATATCACTTCCCGTATGAGGAATTTAGAGAGGGTTGGGGGGGAAGTTGGAGGGGTCCCCTCATAAAAGAGATAAGAGTAATGACAGGATGGATAGCTTGGAGAATTGCCTTCATGAACTTATTGATAACCAAGAGACCTTGTAAGAAATTTGAGACCATTGTTGAATACACCACTAAGGTGATGCATTTGGCAGTCACAACTCTATATTTTCTACGGGTTAATAAAGAGGAGAAGGACGTGGGAAAGGAAAGTGAGGACACTCGCTCTCTCTATAGCTTCCTAGCAAATGACTAGTTCAAGACCTTGTTGGAAAAACCTATGAAGGAGGAGAAAGACAAGACCATGAAGAATGACCAAGGAGACAAAGAAGAGATTTAGCCCCTTGTGTTTTTGTTTTTAATTTTTTAAGATGTTATGGTTTTTTATGAAATCTATGTCCAAATGGGCTTATATGTATAATTTGAACTATAGGAAGGATAGTAGTACTTGTAGTATGAATTGCTTCTATGTTTTTTGGTTTAGTCAATTAGATACTATGCTTAATTTTGATGAAATTGTTCGTAGAAAGGACTGTGATCTTTCTTTTGAAGATGGTTTATTTTTTATGATAAGAAAAGGTATAGGATTAACTATTGTTGAATGACTACTAGATGGTCTCTAGCCTATTGTATCCTAGGCTCAGCACCCCTTTACCATGGTTACTTTTTAATTAATCAAAAACATCTTCCTAATCTTGACTTGTATTCCTCTTCAACATTAATAGGTACATCTTCATCTTTAACAACTTGTCAAACATGTTTTGTATATCCTTTTATTTTTTCATCCCTCTTTCGATCATATTTCCTTGCTCTTTTTCTTTGACTTCCCATTAGGTTTTAAATATTCAAATAAATTGCTTCAACACTCCTCAATAAAAAAATTAGTTTTCCACTAGCTCATCCCAAAGCACCAACTAAGTAGCCAAACAATAAGTAGAAGCGAATTACTGCATTAATTTTCTTTCAAAATGATAATTTTCATCTTTCTTTTATATGAGCCACTAGCACCAAGGTGACTATGCAGGGCTGGGCTGATTGTCTCTACACTCAATCAAAGGGTGCTTGATCGAGTACTTTAATGTGTCTTCTCATGTGGCAGCCACATTGACCAAATATGTGTTTTATTGAAATTATGGACTTTAAGGCCCAATTTTTCCATTAAAATTTGACAAATATATAAAACCACAAATACAATTTCATAGATCTCTCAATCACGAATCTAACCACATAAGTTTTATATAGTTTGGAGTAGGAAAATAATATTTAATTTATTAAGTAATTAAAGTAGGTATGTTAAGTTTTCAAAAGAGGCAGATTAAAAAATAAAATAAAAATGATAAATTGTATCAAAAAAATATAAAATTTATAGACTACAATAGAGGGGAGGGTCATCTTTAATTTTTTTTTGTGTTTGGTATAGATTTCATAGGGTAATGATGGTGGGAGATGAAAACTATCAATTTTTGGAAAGTTTGACTGTGAAAATCTATAAATCACAAAATATAGATTGAAGATTAATCTTTCTATTTTATTGCACTAGCTATACATGTTCTCTAACATATATATTAAATTCAGAGAAAAAAAAAATGGCATCTAGTTTTGTGGCAAGAAGTAAAACCACTGATTTTTCAGGAGTTTTTAGCAATAGAAAAATCAACTTTAATTTTTTTTAAACATGTCAATTCTTGTTCAATTATATATATATATATATATATATATATATATATATATATATATATATATATATATAAAATTTATTTATCATCTTCATATTGTTTAACACATTTCATGAGTTTACATCATCTTAAAATTCCTAATAGAAATATGACATTTTGGTCATTGAAGTTTATCAATTTTACTATTGTTAACATTTTCCTTTATAAAAGTGTGACAATTGATTGTGCTTTATCCAAATATATCATGGTGAATTCAGTATATGTAGACAAACCATGAATTGTAATGCCCCTATAAAAATGTAACCAAACTTTAACGATCTACAGTAAACTAATTCATGGTGGCATGTTTCTATTGGAATATTTAGAGGCTTCTCAATTTTTAATGTGAGAGAATGCACAAATACAGAGGACATGACCCACACAGTCTTGGAAATTTTAAATGTTTTAGAGATTACGATCTTCACATGTGTTGCACATAAATAACTAACATGCAAGTGAGACATGGACCATGTTAGTGAGTTATGGCACATTGGCTTCACCCTTATATCATGTATTATGGATAGATCTCCTACAAAGACCAAATGAAATGTCATGTCCCCTTTTCAAATAATTAAAAAATAATAAACTTTGTTAAGGCAGGCAGGCTCCAAAAAGGTGAAGTTTCGACAAAAGGGGCTAATCTTTGGAAACCAATGGACTAATAAATAAAAATTATTATTAAATTATATTTTATTAACCCCTCTTGGACGTGAGTTAGGGTTATGCCCTCTTTTAAGGGGTTTGGAGGCATTTTGGGCTCATTCCAGAACTTGTTTTTTGCTCATTTCTTTGTTGTTCTTCAGAGGTTGCCAAACCTATGGAGAAGGAGACCCAAGAACGGGAGTTTGTAGGCTTCCAAGAAGGCTAAGAATGGGAGTTTGAAGCCATTCCATGTGCATGCTCATACAGAGTTTTCCTTTGTGCTGAACAATGCAGATTTGTGGGTTTTTGGGTGTGTTTTTTGTATGAGTTTGGTGTTTTCAGTTGAGTATTTCATATCAGTTTGGGTTGTTGTTGTATATCAAACTTTTAAATGTTAAAATGGAGCTGAATATATGTATTGGGACGTGATTAAACTTTTGAGATAGATTATTAGTGTTTTTGTGGTGTTTTCGGGCATATTTTGTGCTATTTCGGGAGCTTGATGAGCATAGTTTTTGTCCTACATTTTTGAGTTATTGTGTAAAGGCTATACGGATTTGGAAATGTCAATTTGTAGGCTTTTATGCTGCTGAAATTTCTGTAAAAATGTCCATTTTCAAATTTATTAATAATTTGTGAAGTTGTGAAGCTTTTAGCACTATTTTCAGCGTACCCGATTTGGGGTTTCTTGAGAAATTTGGTGGATCTTTGGAATATTAGTTGTTTGATTTTAAAGATCTGATTTGAGGCTTGAAATATCATGTAAAATTTGAAGAGGGACATTACAGTGGTATCAGAGACATGATCTTGCCAGCCTGAGGGTTTGTAGAAGTTTGCATGTCAGTTTTAACAACTACCCAAATCTTGCATGTAAGTTTTGACAACTACCCAGATCTTGCATGTTAGTTTTGACAACTACCCAGATCTTGCATGTCATATTCTATGGTTGCATGTTGCTTCTAATTAGTTGCATGTCAAAATTTATGGTCGCATGCAACTAAGTGAAAGAGAAAAAAGATATTTGCAGCGAGAAAAGAATAAAGAAATTTTGATCAAACCTCCAGTTGAAAGTAAAAGTACAAAATCCAAGGAAGGGAAAAGTATGGCTGATCTAGATGAGATGGAAAAAAAAAATTTCAAAGAGATCCAAAATACTCAGAAACAAACAGCGGATAGTTTGGCAGAAACTAGAGAGGCTTTGCGAATATTGACAGAAAAACTACAAGGAGTTGCATCTATTAATGAGAAAGGGAGCACTTTAGAGGAGCCAAGAAATCTGAAATCCACACCATCTAGATCAACCAAAACTATTTTCTTGCCTACAGATGAGCCACCAATACCAAATCCAGCCATTAATCCCGTGGAAGAGGTTACAGGTAACTTGATTGCATTAAGAGCTACTTATAATGGCTTAGATGATGACTTTCGTAGTTCGGTTCCTTTTAGAGAATATGTGGATATGATGAACACTTTGATGCCCAAGAAAGAGAATAAGAGGGAGCAAGACATAAGTGGAAGAGAGCTCAAAAATAAAATAAGCAAGTTTACAGCACCTACTTTTGATGGAACAAACAAAATTTCAGCTAGAGCATGGCTACAAAAATTACAGACTTTCTTCACACTTAACCCCATGAAGGAGAGTGATGCTGTTCAATTTGAAAGTCTACACTTGGAAGATGCAGCCTATGATTGGTGGTATCATGGAATGACTACTCAAGGTCATGATCAAGTAACTACATTTGATGATTTCAGTCAAAGAGTGATAGATAGATTTGACCTCAAGGATGATGAAGAGTACTTTAAAGAATTGTCAAAGTTGAAGCAAACCAAATCAGTTAATGAGTATATAGAAGAGTTTCAAAAAGTGCCTGTTATGGTACCTGATATGAGTGAAAAGAGGATTGTTTATTTTCTTGATGGTTTAGAAGATTCTGTTAAGGGTTTAGTTAAGGCTTTCTCACCCTCAACCTTACAGGAAGCTATCAAAAGAAGCTTGCAACTTGAAACTTGCGTGCCTATGAAATCAATCACTAATCAAAAACCCCCAAATCTTTGGCAACATAAGGGAAATTTGCAGAAAAAGACTTTCCCAACACTACCACCAAAATATGTGATAAAGGTGTCAAAAAAGAAGGTAGATGAAGAGACTAGGAGTGAATTACGAAGGAAAAAGCTTTGTTTTACTTGTAGAGAACGATGGGTTCCAGGACACAGATGTTTGGGGAAAGGTCAAGTGCACTATATTGAAGTTGCTTCAGAATCTGATTCAGATGAGCATGAGGAATTTCATGATACTAAGGAGAAGGTAGAAGAAGAGAAAGAAAAAGAAATCAGCAAGGATGGCACTTTAGCAGCATTATCGGGAGTCCCAAGATACCATCCCTTTCGAATTCGAGGGGTACTAGCAGGGCAAAGGTTGACAGTTCTTCTTGATAGTGGGGCAACTCACAATTTTATTGATGAGGGATTTGTCATGAAAAGAGGGCTTAAAGCAGAAGATTTTGAGGGATTCAATGTTACGGTAGCCGATGGATTCACTATGCCTTGCACACGGGTGGTGAAACAACTCAAGATGACCTTAGGAGATTATGAGTTATGTGATGACTTCTATGTGGTTGGTATTGGGGAGACAGATCTTGTATTGGGTGTTCAATGGTTGCACTCTATCGGAGGCTATTACATGAACCATCAAACTATGGAGTTTAAATTTCATTCCAATGGGAAAGAAGTCATATTGAGAGGTTTATCGAATGGAGCACTTAAGGCGATCTCTGCAAAGAGGATGGAGAGGACTTTTCAAAAAGGACAAGTAACATGGGCAGCAGGAGTCATAATCCAACCAACAAGCTCTCCAAAGAATCAAGGTAATTTCCATTTTGAAATTCAAAATATTCTTGATAAGCATAGTATAGTTTTCAATGATTTGCCTCCAAGATTACCACCAGATAGAGGTTTTGAGCATGTTATAGAGTTAGAACAGGGTGCCAAACCAGTTATAACAACCCCATACCGCCATCCAAGAGGTTATAAGGAAGAAATTGAAAAAACTATTAAAGAACTCCTGGACATGGGATTCATAAGGCCTAGCTCTAGTCCATTTGCATCATCAGTGGTACTTGTCAAGAAAAATGATGGTACAATGAGAATGTGTATAGACTACAGGGCTCTAAACAAGAAGACCATAAAAAATAGGTATCCTATACCACGCATAGATGAACTCATTGATGAGTTACATGGTGTTGTATACTTCTCAAAAATTGACTTAAGATCAAGGTACCATCAAATCCGAATGAGGAGTGAAGATGTGGAAAAGACTGCTTTCAGATGTCACTATGGGCACTTTGAATTTCTTGTTCTGCCATTTGGACTCACTAATGCACCTGCAACATTCCAATCTTGTATGAATAAGGTATTCAGCCAGCATCTTTGAAAATTTGTTTTGGTATTTTTTGATGATATCTTGATATACAGTAAAACATGGGAAGAGCATCTAAAGCACATAGACACTGTTTTGGGAATCTTGAAGCAGCAATCCTTCTATGCTAAGCTATCTAAATGTGAGTTTGGTTTGACAGAGATCCTATATTTGGGACATATTATAAGTTCTAAAGGAGTACAGGTTGATCAACAAAAAATCCAAGCAATTTTGGATTGGCCTCCACCCACTAATCTTACACAGTTGAGAGGTTTCTTCGATTTGTGTAGCTACTATAGGAGATTTTCCAAGAGATTTTCTCAGCTTGCTGCCCCCTTGACTGATTTGACAAAGAAAGGAGCTTTTGTTTGGACAGAAGAGGCACAAAAAACATTTGATAAGCTTAAGGAGGTAATGAGTTCATGCCCTGTGCTTGCAATTCCAGATTTCTCTTTACCTTTTGTTGTTGAATGTGATGCTTCTGGAGAAGGTATAGGGGCTGTCCTAACTCAAAGGGGACATCCAATAGCATTTGAGAGTATAAAATTAAATCAATCAGAGAAAGGTTACTCCATCTATGATAAGAAAATGTTGGCAATCATGCATGCACTTCATAAGTTTAGACAATATTTGGTATGTGGGAGATTCATTGTAAAGATAGACCATAATAGCCTCAGGTTCTTCTTGAACCAAAGGGATTTGAATGATCGTCAACAAAAATGGGTAAGCAAATTACAAGCTTATGATTTTGATATTGAATACATGAAAGGAAAGAATAATGTGGTTGCTGATGCTCTCTCAAGAAAGCCCACTTTGTGTTCCTTATCATCTATCTCTGCTGATTGGAAAGTCTCCATAATTTTAGAGTATGCTAAAGATTCCTTTGCCGCAAAGATTTTGGATAAGTTAGTGGATTATAATAGGTACAAGGTTGCTGATGAATTGATTTATTACAAGAACAGGATCTTCCTAGTGCCAGGGTCAAAAACTAAGGAGAGGATATTGAGGGCCTTTCATGACACACCTTTGGCTGGTCATCAGGGATACTTCAAGACATACAGGCAAATTCGAGAGCAGTTTTCATGGAAGGGTATGAAGGAGGATTTCCTTAAACACATTAAGGAATGTATGGTATGCCAACAAAGCAAGAGTGAGCAAAATTTTCTTACAGGGTTGTTGCAGCCACTTCCTATTCCCGAACAAAAAATGGGAAAGTATTTCCATGGACTTCATCACTGGATTGCCCAAGGTTCAAGGTAAGGATTGCATATATGTGGTGGTAGATAAACTAAGTATGCACATTTCTTTCCTATCACATCTGATTTCAAGGCATCACAAGTGGCCGAATTGTTCTTCAAGGAAATTTTTAGATTACATGGTTTGCCTAGAAACATTGTTAGTGATCGGGACAGTAGATTCCTCAGCTCTTTTTGGAAGGAGCTCTTTCATTTGGCAGGAACTGAACTCACTCTCAGTACTACCTATCACCCTCAAACAGATGGACAAATAGAGATAGTTAATAAATGGATAGAGGGATATTTGAGGAACTATGTTTCAAATCAACAACATGTTTGGGTGAAATGGTTACATCTAGGGGAGTATTGTTACAATACATCTCATCACATGTCTATTGGTATGCCTCCTTTTCGTGCTCTTTATGGTTATCATTCCCTTTCCTTTGTTGATCTAATACTTTTCGATAGCAGAGTACCCGCAGCAAGTGATTTCGTCAAGCAAAGCCAAGACATAATAAGGTCCCTCAAGGATAACCTACAACATGCACAGAACCAACAAAAGATATATGTTGACAAGAAAAGGATTGAAAGATCTTTTGAGGTGGGAGATTTGGTATTTGTTAGGTTGCAACCATATAAGAAAAGCACCTTGAAGAGGAGTGGGGCAGAGAAACTCAAGCCAAGGTTCTATGGGCCTTATAAAATCATCAAGAAGGTAGGAGAGGTAGCTTATGAATTGGAGCTCCCACCAAACAACAAAATACATAATATTTTCCATGTTTCTTGCCTAAAGAAGGTTCTAGGACAGAAAACCATAGTATCTACAGAATTACCACCTCTTGATGATGAAGGGAAATTAGTTTTGATACCAGAAGAGATTTTGGATACAAGAGAGAAAAGATTGAGAAACAGGAGCGTCATAGAGCATTTGGTCAAATGGAAAGGATTACCCATAGAGGATGCAACTTGGGAGGGAGCACATATTCTTGAGAATTCCAACCTTCATTGCTTGAGGACAAGCAATATTTGGGAGGGGACGACTTTTCATGTCCCCTTTTCAAATAATTAAAAAATAATAAACTTTGTTAAGGCAGGCAGGCTCCAAAAAGGTGAAGTTTCTACAAAAGGGGCTAATCTTTGGAAACCAATGGACTAATAAATAAAAATTATTATTAAATTATATTTTATTAACCCCTCTTGGACATGAGTTAGGGTTATGCCCTCTTTTAAGGGGTTTGGAGGCATTTTGGGCTCATTCCAGAACTTGTTTTTTGCTCATTTCTTTGTTGTTCTTCAGAGGCTGCCAAACCTGTGGAGAAGAAGACCCAAGAATGGGAGTTTGTAGGTTTCCAGGAAGGCTAAGAATGGGAGTTTGAATCCATTCCATGTGCATGCTCATACAGAGTTTTCTTTTGTGCTGAACAATGCAGATTTGTGAATTTTTGGGTGTGTTTTCTGTATGAGTTTGGTGTTTTCAGTTGAGTATTTCATATCAGTTTGGGTTGCTGATGTATATCAGACTTTTAAATGTTAAAATGGAGCTGAATATATGTATTGGGATGTGATTAAACTTTTGAGATAGATTATTAGTGTTTTTGTGGTGTTTCCGGGCATATTTTGTGCTATTTCGGGAGCCTGATGAGCATAGTTTTTGTTCTACATTTTTGAGTTGTTGTGTAAAGGCTATACGGATTTGGAAATGTCAATTTGTAGGCTGTTATGCTGCTGAAATTTCTGTAAAAATGTCCATTTTCAGATTTATTAATAATTTGTGAAGTTGTGAAGCTTTTGGCACTATTTTCAACATACCCGATTTGGGGTTTCTTGAGAAATTTGGTGAATCTTTGGAATATTAGTTGTTTGATTTTAAAGATCTGATTTGAGGCTTGAGATATCATGTAAAATCAGAAAAGGGACATTACATGAAATTTTAGATGCCCTTATGAAATTGTTCATACATGTGTATCTCCTTTTTGTTTAAAGCATTTGATTTTGTAATTTTAGATTGCTTAACACAATTGTGGCACCAAAAAAACCTTATATGAGGAGCTTTGATTCATTAGATTGGATCTAATGTAGCACAATTGATTAATGTGGGGGCTTCAATCTTAGAGAAAAGCTTATTAATTAGTGCACAATATAAAGTTGCCCCTGCATATAGAGATTTCTTGTAAATGATCGGTGACACAAACATGTTAAAGTTTTAGATTCGGCCCATGCTACAAATTTTTCTTTTGCACATGAACTCAAATAAGTTATTGCTCAACTATAAGCTTCAGTTGGGATATTTTATTTAGGTGTGTATAGACTAATATTCCCTAAAATATTTTAGTGATTATGGAAGTATTATGGGTTCTTGACCTATGCAGTAATGGATTCATCTATAATTGTTGATTGTCTAAGAGATATGAAGCTTCTAATGTCAACAAATGCTTGTCTTTCATTTTATGTGTGTTAGTTTGTGGTGACTAATCAAGGAAGTATTCTATCGATAATTTTGAGATGACATGTTGGAATTAATTATAACCCTAAAGCATAAAAATACTTGTATAAAAGAGCTTAGGGTTAGGGATTTTCATAAGGGGTGATGTGATAATTGATTCTTGCAACATTATTGAGTTGTCAGGGATTACGGATTGTAATCAGGTTGTAATCATTGGATTGTAATAATATTGGACTTGTTGTTTGGTGGACGTAACCCAGCGATTGGGTGAACTACATTAAATCTTGGTGTCTCATGTTCTCTTCTATGTGATTTATTAGTTTCTAATATTATTTATATTTGCATGTAATTGTTATTTCTGTATGAGGTTAATCCTAACAAGTGGTATCAGAGTGAGGTTGTTTCTTCGGTTATCCTCTGTAGGAAAGTCTCATGGTTGAGTAGGAGTCTCATGGTTGAGTAGGAGTCTCATGGTTGAGTGGAGCAGTGGTAGACGAGGGTAAGCTGAAGGTGGAGAAGTTTAATGGGCAAATCTTTCAGTTATGGAAGATGCAAATGGAAGACTATCTTTATTAAAAGGATTTATGGAAGTCATTGGAAGGAAAAAACAAGAAATAGGGAACTATGACAGATAAGGACTGGGAGATTTTAGATAGAAACGCCCTTGGAAGTATTCAATTATGTCTCACACCATCAGTGAATTTTAACGTTACAAAAGTGAAGACGATAGAAGAGTTGATGGAAACCCTAGTGAAATTGTATGAAAAGCCCTCTGCTTCAAATAAGGTATTTCTCATGAAGCGTTTATTTAATATGAAGATGGTAGAAGGTGGATCTATTGTGGATCATCTAAATGAGTTTAATATTGTTACTAGTCAGATATCTTCTATAGATATTCATTTTGATGAAGAAATTAGAGCTCTCTTGATTTTATGTTCTTTATCTAAAAGATGGAATGGCTTGGTAATAGCTATGAGTAATTCTATTTCAGGATCTAATATCCTAAAATTTGATGATGTGATTGGTGTTATTTTGAGTGAGGAAACTTAAAAACTTCAGGTGGAGGTACATTAGGATGTGCTTTGAATGCGCAAAGCAAAGGCAGAATGACTGAGAGAGGAAACAATCCTAGAAACCATGGGAAACCAAGAAGAAAGTCAAAGGAAAAGAGGTCGCAATCTAGAGGACCAAGAGATTGTTAGTACTATGTACCAAGTCATAAGAAGAAAGATTGTTGTACTCGAAAGAGCAATGAAGGAGATAAACTAGAAGGGAACAAGGAGGCAAATGTGGTAAGTAACAAATCTAAAGAGGATGCTTTGCTTCTTTCTTTAGAAAGTGCTGATGATTTATGAGTTTTAGATTCTAGGGCTTCATGTCATGCTACACCTCATAGAGGTTATTTTATTGATTAAGTCCAAGGGGATTTTGGGCTTGTTTATTTTGGGGATAACGAACCCTATCATATTGTTGGAAAGGGAAAAGTTAAGATTAAGTTGCAGAATGGGAATCATTGGCTACTACATGAGGTAAGACATGTTCCAAGGCTGAGTAGGAAATTAATTTTAGCAAGGCTACTCAATGATAAGGGTTGTGTAATTACTTTTTATGATAAAAATTGGAAGATTTCAAAAGGTTTTCTTGTAGTGGAAAAATGTGTGAAAGTAGGCACCTTATATCTTTGTACAAGTCATATTGTTCCTTCTACTTTGATTGTTTCAAAGAAAAATGAATGTTCAGGAACAGTTGTTGCTGTTGAGCAAGGAGAACAAACAAATGTTGTAGATTTTGATAAAGTGATATGGCACCACAAACTTAGGCACATGAGTGAGAAAGGTATGAAATTACTTCATTCAAAGCAAGTTTTACCAAGTTTGAAATGTGTTAATATAGATTTTTGTGAAAGTTCTGTGTATGAAAAACAAGTGAATTTTGTGAAGAGTGGGAAGGAAAAGAAAAGTGAGAGATTGGACTTGTGCATATAGATGTATGGGGACCAGCTTAGGTATCTTCCCTTGGTGGCTCTCATTATTATGTTATATTTATTGATGATGCAACTAAAAAAGTATGGGTTTATTTCCTTAGATAGAAATCTGATGTATTTTAAACTTCCAAGAAATAGAAATGCTTGGTTGAAAATGAGACTGGTAAGAAATTAAAATGTCTCAGATCTGATAATGGTGGTGAGTATTGTAGTCATGAATTTGAATATTATTGCTCCACTAATGGTATTCATAGATAGAAAATTGTTCTAAGGACTCCACATGAAAATGGAGTGGTTCAATGCATGAACAAGACTATAATGGAGTGTGCAAGGAGCATGAGGTTGCATGTAGAATTACCCTTAAGCATGTAGGAGGAGGCTGTCAATATTGTTGTATATTTGATTAATAGAGGTCCCTCTACTCCTTTGGGTTGTGGTATTCCAAAAGAAGCATGGACTGGTAAGAAGGTGAGTTATTATTTTTTCAAAACCTTCAGTTATGAAGGATTTGCTCATATATATTCTAAAAATAGAACCCAGCTGGAAGCTAAGTCAAAGAAATGTGTATTTGTTGGATATGGCATTGATGAATTTGGTTATAAGCTTTGGGATTTTGAAAATCATAAAATTGTAAGAAGCAGGGATGTCATATTCAATAAGAAAGTATTGTACAAAGATCTATTGCAGCAACATGAGAAGAAAGAAGATGATTATGTAGTGTTCAGTGATATCCAAAAGATGATATTCCAGCAATTCTGCATGATCTGCAACAACCGTAACAACACATACCAAACACCCCAGTGACTATTAGACAGTCAAAAAGGCTAAGTAGACCTCCAAAAATATTTTCTCCCTCTTTGTATTATATTTTACTAATAGATGCTGGTGAACCTGAATATTATGATGAAGCTATGTAGGTGGATACTAAGATTTAATGGGAGTCTACAATGGTAGACAAAATGGACTCCTTGCTGAAAAATAAGACTTGGGATTTATGCAAGTTGCCTGCAGGTAAATGAGCTCTACAGAATAAATGGATTTATAGGTTGAAAGAAGAGGATGGCAGTAAGAAAAGATTTAAAGCCAGATTAATGGTAAAAGGATTTGCACAGAAAAAGGGCATTGATTTTGATGAGATATTCTCTCCTGTTATAAAAATGACTTCTATTCACATTGTTTTAAGTATTGTGGTTTCTGAAGATTTGTATTTGGAGTAGCTTGATATGAAAACAACCTTCCTTCATGGTGATTTAGATGAAGAGATATATATGGCACAGACATAGAGATTTTAGGTCAAAGGTGAGAAGAACTTAGCGTGCAGATTGTAGAAATGTTTATATGGCTTGAAGCAAGCACCTCAGCAATGGTATCTAAAATTTGACATTTTTATGCATGAGCATGGATATAGTAGGTGTCATTCAGATCATTGTGTTTATTTTAAGAGGTTGGATGATGACAACTACATTATTTTATGTTTATATGTTGATGATATGCTTATAGCTAGGTCTAACATGGATCACATTAAGGGGTTGAAATTCTAGTTAGCACATGCATTTTCTATGAAGAATTTGAGGGCAGAAAAACAAATCCTTGGTATGAAAATTCATAGAGATAGAAAGAATAGAAAATTGACTTTATCTCAAGCTGATTCTATTGTGAAAGTGTTGCAACGTTTCTCTATGGATAATGCTAAAGCTTTCAACACACCTTTACCTAGTCATTTAAAGTTGACTAAGGAGATGTGTCCAAAGACACAAAAAGAGGAGGATAAGATGTCTAAGGTACCTTATACTTCAGCTATAGGAAGCTTGATGTATGTTATCGTATGTACAAGGTCAAATATTGCACATGTAGTGGGAGTCGTTAGTAGGTATATGTGTCATCTAGGAATTGAGCATTGGAATGCAGTCAAATGGATTCTCAGATATTTGAAAGGAACATCTAGTAAGTGTTCACATTTTGGGGGCTCTACTACTGATTTACAGGGCTATTTTGACTCAGATTTGGCAGGGGATATTGATACCAGGTGGAGTACTACAAGTTATGTATTTATTGTTGGTGGAGTAGCAGTGAACTGGGTTTCTAGGTTATAGAAGGTGAATGCTTTATCCACTATAAGGCAGAGTATGTTTCTTTTACAGAGGTAGCCAAGGAGATGATATGGATTTGGTTCTTCTTGGAAGAATTGGGACACCCTCAAAGGGATAATTATTTGTTTATAGATAGTCAGAGTGTCATTCATCTTGCAAAGAATTTTGCTCTGCATTTAAAGACAAAATGCATACAGTTGTGGTACCATTTCATTTGATTTGTTTTGAATGTTGGATAGTTAAAGTTGGACAAGATACATACAAATGACAATCCAACAGATGTGTTTAAAAAGGTAGTGACAATGGAGAAGTTGAACTCCTCTTCAACTTTGATTGGTCTTCTAGACTAAATAGAATAAAAGAACAGTTGAGTCCAAGGTGGTTTGATCCAGTGCGAGCCCCATGTGCTAGCAGTATTTTTATAGGACTAGTCTCCAAGTGGGAGATTGTTGTTTAGTGTGGGGACTGGTTCGTCCCCAAGTGGGAGATTTTTATTTTGTGGTGACTAATTAGGGAATTAATGTACATACGTCATAATTCAAAAAAAAAATATTGGGCCCTATTTTATTGGCAATTTTGGTCTGACATGTTATAATTAATTATAACCCTAAAGCGACAAAACTACTTGTATAAAAGAGCTTACGGTTAGGGATTTTCATAAGGGGTGATGTGATAATTGCTTCTTGCAGCAGTATTGAGTTGTACGGGATTATGGATTCTAATCAAGTTGTAATCGTTGGATCATAATAATATTGGACTTATTGTTTGGTGGACGTAGTCCAAGGATTGGGTGAACCATGTTAAATCTTGGTGTCTTGTGTTCTGTTTTGTGCAATTTATTAGTTTCTGATATTGTTTATATTTGCATATAATTATTATTTATGTCTGAGGTTAATCCTAACAATGTGTACTAAAAGGATGGCAATTGTATGATTTGAATGGACTCTAATAATGGGACAATAATGTACTATCTAACATTGTATAAGGTTAGTAAGTTGAAAGTGCTTCTAGACACAAATGTGTTAGTTTTCACTATTTCAATTACACTCTATATTCTTGTTCTTAATTGAATTGATTAGAGAAGAATTTATGGAGGGGTGTTGATTGATATTGGAATAATCTTTTAAATATTAATGTGTCATGCCCAAACTACGAGGGCGAAAACACACAATATTTTTTTTTGAATAAATAATAATTAAACATGCTCTAAGTTTGATATGATTGAGATAGAAGTTTTAGTACAGGTTCTTTCATTACAATCCTAAGATTTTAAACATGAGGATGATAACATCGTTAAAATTTTTAAACTTTCGTTATTAGATTAATATCGATAAAATTATGATATTACATTAACTTATAATGATATGCAATAAAACTCACTTAAATAACAATGTTCACGAATTCAGATCTAAGATTACTTGCAATATCAAATCAATCAAACCTACATTAAAACTTATTTAAATAGCCAATTAATCGATAAATTTAATCTACTTAATGGTTAAAACAATTAGAGTACATTTAAATTAAAACTAACTAAATTAGTATTTACAAAATTTAAACATAACTAACTAAAAAAAATATTAACAATTACAACAAAAGTCCTTAATCAAAACATAAAATAACCTTAAACTTTATTAAATCAACTAATTATACTTTAACAATTTAAAGTTTCGTTTTAAACTAACTATATAAAAAAAAAATTAATAAAGAAACTAAAAACACATAATTAAATAACTAACTAATCTAAAACTAAACTTAAAGTTTAAAAAAAACTAACTAATTTAACTTACAAGCTAACTAAACACTATATCTTAATCTAACTACTACTTAACTAAACTCTTAACACTCTAACAATATTTAAAACATTAAAAAAAACTCAAACTAAATTAATTAAATAAACTAACCTACCCTAACACATCTAACTCTATCCTGCTAACTCCCTTGCCCTCAACCCTACTAACTCTCCTAACCCTCCTCCCCTAGCTGCCACGTCACCCCCTACCTCCTCTACCCACGGTCTGCGCTCTTACCAAGAGCTGAGCGCGCTGCCCAACTCACTGACCTGTGTCAGTGGTACGCCTTCCCATCCAACCAAGGGCGAGCCTCCAGGGTAGGCAATAACCAAGGAAAAAAAAAATTGCATAAGTAAAACTTAATGCATTTCAAGCCCAAGGAAACGTGAACTAGCGCTTTTCATGGACGCTTGGCCCAAGGCGAGAAGAGGGGATGGGTGGGTGACGTCGTCGTTATGATGGCCAGACTTACAAATAAATTTAATACATTACTTTATTCCTCCCTCCAAACTGACGTTAAAGAAAGAGGAAGGGCATTTATGTAATAAAGTTTTATGGTTGCAAAATTAGATATTAAGGATATTAAAGACCAAAATAAGTTACTTTGGTTATCCACAATTAATTCATTGATTATAATTAAATTTGAAATAAAGGACCAAAATGGAATATTCTCTGTTCAACAAGAGAATGAACTATTTCTCCAATACAATTTCCAGCATCCTGTAGGTGGATGTTTTGGAAATTTTTCTTAGGAATGGTATGAAAAGTAGATTTAATCCTTTTTAAGTTAGATCAAAACTGAAGAACTAACATATTGCAAACATTATCCCAAGTTAATTCTTAAAATTTCTCATGGCTTACAAAACTGATAGAGCATCTCTTAAATCTATTAGATGATTAAGGTAGGATTCAATGCAATTTCTATCACTTCTAAAATGGATTGATTCAAGGGTTAGTCAAATCGATAATGACTTGGTACATCCAGAATCTATCAAGAGTTGAATTATTCGTTCCGTTCAATAATGCAATGCTTTATCATGAGGATCTAACAATCATAAAAGAAAAAATGAAGCTGCATGCATGATCATAGTCTTATAGAATTGGTGTTTTAATTCATAATGATATTAATCTACCACCTTTTTATGCATTATGCTCAACAATTCAACTAGTGCAAGATCATCAAAATCTACGTAAATTTCTTATGAATTCCTGCTTAATAACTTTCATGAACCTCAAATGCCATGTATTTCAATGATACCTACATTACATGAAAAATCATCTACATATTCGTTTAACTATCTATTATAACTAATGGAGCAAAATTGAAATAACATAGTGATGAAACTAGTCTTAAGGCAATTGAGAAAATAAGAGATCAAAATGATAATGCTCCATTCTCTTTTTTTTTGAAGGGAGTATCAAAATACACAAAGTTATTTCTCTATCATGTTTCAATTTTAGCTTGGATCTCTTGACATAAGTCTTTCCTTCATGTTCTTGCAAATTTATTTTCAACACAATCAACCATGAACTAAATCATTTCAAACTTGATAAAGACACCATACATTTACATGGATTACCAACATCTCTCTCTACAGTCCATATGAATAGAGGCATCACCATACATCACAAATAGAATCATGTATAATTGAACATCATTGTTGCATCTTATCTTTGATACACATTCATATGACAACATAGGATACGAAAATTTTAAGAGAAGTAAATTTACTCAATCACTTATTTTATTATCAACCTGATTCAAGGCTCAGCCGGGAAAGAATCAAGAAGAAAACCCGGCTTCGTTGCCATATATAATAAGGTTTAAAAAAATACAATTTACAATAGGATCTCAATCCCAATTTTCAATAATTTTATCAAATTTTCTTCATGATCAAATCAAGGAGTTTGTAATGTCTTCTGAATCTCATTTCAAGAACCATGGAGGAAACCAATAACTGATCGGGTGACAACCAAGCAGAGCCAGAAGAACATCAAGCATGCATAATCATACATGTTTTACACAATAGGATTCACAATGAATCAAGACTAGGGAGAGGTGGATTCTTCCAACTGGAGAAGTCAAGCACAACACCAATTTCAGATGCCCAATCGGGGCCAATAACCAAGAACTTCCATTCTTCCATTTAACTTGTCATACTCATACCAGGTTTGTGCTGACGGGTAGGGGCCCATAACACCCTACCCTTTATCCCTCTTCTCATCCTGAGAAGAGACTCTACACAGGTTGGAGTCCAACTAAACAGACCTCTCCCAAAATTGGTCACTTCTGCCCTCTCCTAGGGTGAGTAATACCAAAACACCCATGCAAGGAAACTCAAAATTGCAAACATAAACAAGAAAGGAAAATAACCAAAATAACAAGGTTTAAAAATCTTCCCAACATACCCACAACCATACAACAGTAAAACAACAACAAGGAAACAAGAACATGAAACAAAACATAAAAACTGAATAAGGGAGATGGGAGTTTCCTACCTTCACAAAGAGGTAATGGCAATGAACCAATTTGAGTAGAGTATCCCTCCTTCCTTCAAGCTTCAAGAAATCTTCTCTAAATGTAGAGATTGGGTAAAACCCCCCACCACTAGTCCAAGGAAGGCCTCTAAATAGGCCTCCAACTCAACCACTCAAAAGGAGCAATAACTATTTCCACCCACTAGCCACTCTAGAAACTCCTAACTCAACCTACACCATGGTTAGACCCTAAAAGGAGGTGGGGTAAGACAACTCATGACAACCACTTGCAATTTTCACACAAAGGCAAAAGGGGATTTTTTTGAGTGCCCTCAAAAGTCAAAGCTAGGGGCTTAGGGGTTGGAAAAGACCCCTAACCCATACCCACACCCTATGGTTAGAATAAAAACATGTTAAAAGCCTTAGGAAAGAGGTTTAGAGACAAAATAAAATCTAGGAATAAAATAGGTCTATCTAACAACTCTAACTAGCAAATAAAGCACATAAACATTTTACGAGTGTCAAGCGACACTGAAAGAGCATAATTACGAACAATAGGGTTTCCAAATTTTAGCACATGGAGATCAATTTTGCTCCTCCATAGGGTTTCTCGGCTAAATATCTGCACACTCATTGCACACATCAGTAGTCCCGTAAAATCACATGTATATAAACGTATATGTATCAAAAAATTTCATAATTTAAAACATACATTAATAAAGTTTCTTCTCCCTTCATAATTCTTAACCATTTGAAATATCGTAAATCAAATCTCAATCCTACATCTACTGATTTCGTCAACATACATATACATGAACATTAAATGACAATCATCAAATATATCTGGAAATAACATCACACAACATGAAATAATAAAATATGTTCTAAGCATCAGATAATGTCTCGACATCTCGAGTCGCGGATAACAAAAATAAGAGTAATGCATCACTATGCTACGATGGGTCGGGGCGAGGCCTCACATAATGTCTTTGACAATTGAACTATTGCACAAGTCATAACAAATTGATATTCATTTTAGTGTAAGTATAAGCTAGCCTTTGTAGTGTTTGGCAGCTCAAATTCTAGATTTGGTTTCATTTTCAGTATTGTTGTGTGCTTACATTGCTCTAGCTACACTTGGGGCTGGTATACTAGTAAGTTAAGGCTTTCGTTAATGAAGTGGATGCTCCTGCTAATTGAAACTCAATCAATCTTTGCAAGCATATCATGTATTAAGATACTTAAAGAAGGGTAGAAGGATGGATAAATTCTTAAGCACTTCAGATTTAAGAAAAAAAAATTACAACCTAGAAAATGACACTTCCAAAACAAAAGCCTTCATTATGTATTAGGAATTTATAGAGTACACCCAAAGTATATTTCTTTCTCTATCATCAACTGAAATGGTATAGTCAAATGTTGACGAGTAAAACAAATGTGTTGATGTTGACAGCATCATGTATGTTGACAACATCATGTTCAAATGACCTTTGAATTTGACACACATTGTTAATAGATTTCAATATTTCTCCAATCCTACATGTTATCATTAAGAATAGGATTGTCATTTCCATGCTTTCAAATACTTTTAGTATGGTAAAGTCATTGTTTCTTTTTGGACCTTTGTAAAATTTTATAAGGAAGGATTTTGTATCTTTGGGTTTTTCATGGCTTCCCTTGCTACTTCACACCATGTCTACAAATCAACTTCTTGTTCATTGACCTTCATATAATATGGGGAAGGAGACCTTGATATCCTAACTATGGAAAATTATTACCTTGTTCTTCATGGCATTCATAGGCATCAAAAACCCTGCCATGGCGAGATCAACATTTAGGAAGCAGTAAAACCACTTGACTTCATTTGTTTCTCTGCCAAGGTGAGGTCAATATTTAGAAAGTAGTCACTTGACTTCATTTTTTCTACAATAGCTTTGGTGGGCCTAACTATTAACATTACAAGCAGAGGTACAATAGAGGAAAAGACACCTAAAAGTAATATTATATGTCTTTCAACATGACTAATCGTGTTGTTTCTAATGACCATTATATACTTCATACAACTTATGACAATCTTATATTTATATCCATTGACTCATACTCCTCATGAAGCAAAGTTTAGCTTGATTTTACTTTTCTTGAGTTTGAATGTTTTCATTTATAATATTTTGATTCATGTTTCTTTTTATGTTCTTGAGAAAAACTCTACAAATAAATGCTAGAAGGTTAATGTAGTTTTGTTATTTCTCTTTCTTATTTAATTCTCTATATTTTTTTTCATTTTTTTGTATTATTTATTAAATTCTAGAAATTTATTAATTGGGTACCATTGTTTTAAATCACAAACATTTTTAAATCAATATGTTCCAACATATTCCTTACATATTCCTTTTTTAAAGTACTTTTTGATTAAGTTGTGAAATGTCATGATTGACAATTACGAGAATTAGACCTATCAGGATTGCATGTGGGTTGATGTGATTTAATGGAATTTAAATCATTTTGTCTGAGTTGGGCCTTAGGCAACAAACATCTATCAATTGAAAAAGGAGTGATATATTTATTGTAATGGCTATAATATGTAATATGTGTTCTAGCAGTTTCTTTTGTCATACAAGTCATTTAGTTGTTCAATGAACATGAAGTTTGTTATTATTTTTGCATAAAGCCTTCTATGCACTTGGGTTTCTTGTAAGGTTAATATTACTTGGTAGTGATATTTTTTTTTGCAATTCAAAATGATTTAATATGTCTATTGGTTGCTATCCATGATTCTCCAAGCACTGTTCTTCTCAATTGGCCACACAACCTTTGATCCTAAAGCTTTAAGTCTATGTTTAACTATTTTTCCTAGTAATATTTAAGCATTTAGAATTGAGGATATTATCATGTGCTTGTCATTGGCATTATAAGTCTCTCCATTTGAGACCTAATAGGAGTTTTTCTAGGTTCAAATTTATTTATGTATCCAAATTATTACTCTTATTGTGGCTAGTGGAACATGTATTACAAGGAATGTGTGGTGACTGTGAGGAAGGGAGTGTAATGTACAAAAGAATTTGACCTAAATGTTTACATTTTCCACATTCAAGCCTAATCTTTATTGTAGGTTGCTTGAATATTTATAGTAGAATTCTTTGGTTTTGACATGTACAATGGAATTGGCAATGCACAATTTGATATCTAAACTTACTAAACTATACAATCTACTTCAATAAGCTCCATTCTTTATATAATATATGCATCACCTTTTCTAACTTCTTCTCCATCTTCTCATATTTCCCAAAACAGGAATTGTGTTGCCTTGTAGCTCTTGTTTATAACTTGGAGCAAATACTTGAAATATTACTTAGCAAAAATTTGTGGGATACTAGAATATATTGGTGCCTGATGATATAAGACAATATTTTCATTGTATATAGTTAGAAGGTGATCTCTTGTAAGGTGGTCCAGTATTATGTGTGTGTGTGTCTGTGTGTGTGTGTGTGTGTGTGTGTGTGTGTGTGTGTGTGTGTGTGTGTGCACGTGTGCACGTGTGCACGTGTGTGTGCATGTGTGTGTGCGTGTGTGTGTGTGCGTGTGCGTGTGCGTGCATGCATACATGTGTGTGTTTGTGTGTCTATGTGTGTGAAGATTCTAATGTATTTGAAAACATACATATAATGTGCTTATATATGAGTTGTGCAAGGAAGGGAGAGATTCCATGTTCACTAATAAAACTTCAAGGACTTGCATATTTACTTTAAGGTTTTATTTCAAGCAACAACCAATACTACTAATGTTATGGAAAATAAATTCTTAAGTGGCCCCCGCTCCATATAGTGGGTGTGTTAAATATTTACCACCATGACTTTCAAGATGATATATCGACACTCCACACAATCTCGTGAATGTTGAATTTTAAATGTTAGACTATCAATGTGAATGCCATAGTTTAAATATTAGACTATCAGAGCTAGTAGAATAATATTGGGAGAGATGATGCTCAAAGATTTCTTTGCTCTCTAAACTTTAAGGGATTGGTCTAGATTTTTGTTGAAGGCTCAATTGCTCAAAGAGGTTGAGGCATTGTCTGGAAGGAAAGGGAGTACCAGTATGAGGAGAAGAATAACACAAATTGAATTCTTAGAATGCCATGATAGCATGATATCGAAATGGTCATGAGGAAGCATCTTTGTCTAACAAATCATACTGTTGCTAATGTTGTTAAAGTGTCTTGAAACTTGAAGGTTACAAATGCACAGGTTGAGAGAATCTATGGAAAGATCATTGGAAATGGATTAGAATAAGATGTTTCTATAGGAAATGTGTATGCCAAATATAACAGAATATTGGATATAGAGTGGGCTAATTATTGTAAAATGATTGTGATGATGCAATAGTTGGAAATGACTCTGATTAAGATAGTGATGTGTTTGTCAACCAAAGTTGAAAGATCACTTCTATTGTCTTTTTGCCCTTCTGTCATTTTCATACAACAACTACCCCTGTGGTTGCTTATATAGTAGCAAGTCCCACAAAACCACCAAGTAGTATTACATTAACCATGTGCTACCTAACCATTGACCCCATATTTAATTCTTTTTCCCAATATTAAATAATTACATCAAATATTATCAAAATGTTACAATACAGCCCATCAAGAATATCCATTGGAATCTCTCCATGTTGCATGTCTTCTAGATGCTCCTAGGTGCAATATTACATAATAAAATATATCTATGTTATGAAAAGTGTGCAACACCCATTATCTCAACAATAATGTATCTACTATTTTTTTGTGATCTTAAACATTGTACTTAAGATTTAAGCTAACTAATATAAACTTCTTAAACGTGAATCAACATGGAGAAACCCTTGAGGAAGTGAAATATGTATTGTTTTTGTATATGTGTGATTGATGTGTATGAGTGTATTACTTCCTCATTCTTATTTTGATGTTTAAACTTTTTTTTTAAAAATAGTTCAATAAATATTGTAACATGATAGGTTTATTTCTTTGGTTCTTGAACAGGGTGTTAAATATGGTATCAAAGTCTAAGTTTTAGCACTGGAAAATCTGGGCATATTATGCACCACTAGATTATAAGTAGTAAAACTTGAAACAAGATTAAAGAACACAATTTATAATCAAAGAACTTAGACAACACAATTGGGACAACAAAATTAGGAAACAATATAACTTTTAAAAAATTAATTGAAACTTGCATGCATAACGCCCAACTTTTCAGACTCTTGTTTATGTGTCATGCCCAAACTACGAGGCAAAAACACAATTTTTTTTCTTGAATTTATTTTAAAATAATTAATAATTAATAATTAGAATGCTCTAAGTTGATGAGTTTGCAACCAAAGTGAAAGAAGAGGTTCTCTACATTGTTAAACTAATACTCTCGTTATTAAGTTGATATCGACAAAGGTTGTGTTATTATATTAACTTAATCAATATGTGAAAATTATTTAAATAACAATGTAAATGAATTCGGGTTTAGATTAATAGAAAAATCTAATCAAATAAAACCTACATTTAAACTTACTTTAAATAGCCAATTAACCTTTAAATTAAAACTAATTAGTATTTAAAAAAAACTAAATTAACATGAAGATTAAAACCAACTAAATTTACATTTACAAAATTAAACAAAACTATATTATAATAAAAACTAACTAAATCTAAATTTGATCTATTCATATACAAAATAAGTGACTAATCTTTAAATAAAACTTAACTTTAAATACATACAAATCTTATCCTAAACTAACACAACTTTAAAACTTAATTAAAATTAAAGCTAACTAACTAAAACATGCTAATAAACTAATACTACTAAAATATATATATATATTAAAATTTAAACAAATGACTAACTTAAAAATTTAAGAAATTAAACTAACTTAATTTTAACAAAACTTAATTTAAATCCTTTCAATAATTAAAATAAACTAACTTTAATTTAAATATTATTTACAATACTAAACTAAACTATATTTTAAAATACTAACTAAATTAAATCTAAACTAGACTAATTTAAACAATTAAAAAAAAACTAAACTAACTTATGTTAGACAACCTACTGACCAATAATGATAATAGCTTCCTTAATACATAAAGCTTTACTAAATACTAAAACATCTAATGTTTCGTCAAATTAACTTTAATAACTTTTGATATATGAAGCATCTTACAACTCAAGGCTAATATTAATTAATAAATATATTTAATTAAAACACAAACAATCATTCTATATTATTCTACATCATTTCATCCTCTTTATACTTACTCCATAAATAAAATAATATAGGAGAATACTCATATAATTCTTAAGTTAAACTAAATAATAGAGCAATCAGCTTAGCTAATTAATTTTCAAATAAAAAGCTAACACAAAATAATTTCTAATACTAACCTATAGTAATTATCATTTTATTGAAACTAACACTAGCTTACAACTAAATTAATTTTAAAAAAATCAACATTCTAAATAAAGAAAATAACATTAACTTAATTTCTATTAACACTAACTATAATAAATAAATAAAAATGATTATAAATAGAAATATACTAATGCTTACAATGAATTTATTAAATTACAAATAAATTAAGATTAACTAAGTAAAATAATATATATATAAAAATACTAACATCAAACAAACTAACCTTCCAAAATAATAAAGAAATCACTAACATCTATACTTTACTAACTATTACTAACCTATACTTCAAAACTCGCGTACTCCCCTCCACTTCACGCTACCCAAAACTGCCCATGCTAATCGAGATGTAAGAAAAAAAATGCAGCGCCATGCATTAAAATGTACGCTAGCCTAGGAAAAAGGCTATGGGTAAAAAGGGGAGGATGAGTATGAAACATTAACCAGCAAAAATCTGCCCCACTCTAATTTCATTGGAAGGTACTACTGACATGACAGACCCCATAAAAACAAACTCAAAAAAAAACATTTAATGCAAAAATAAGTCAAAAAGGGCTGTGCCACCTTAGCAAGGAGTTTAAGTTAAAAAGTTAGTTAGGTGATGCATAAGGTAAAGGATAGATATTTTCTCAAGCTTTAATGTTAATTTATTTTATTTTATTTTTCTTTGTTTATTTAGTTATTAAAAGTAAGTTTGTTTATTTATTGCAAGGATATAAAAGATACTTCCTAAATTCTCTGTTACAAAAAGGAAAATTAAATTGCTCTCCATACAAAAATCAGAGAGTTTTTTTTGCTCTCATGGAACTTTTTTTTTTTGTCTCATATTTTTTTCTAAGTATAGATTTACAAGTAATGTATATATATTTTTTATTTAATTTATTTTTACAAGGAGTATATTATTTGGATGGATTTAAAACATGAAGTTAATAATTGTGTCACAATAATACATGATAAATTTGATCTCCTAAACAACTTAAATTGAAATATATCAACCATATCCATTATTATTTCCTCAACATAGTTTTCATATTTAACATATTTAAAAAATTTGCTTAATTAAACCATCATCGTATCATCTTATTTCTGATGTGCATCCATCTAATTGAAATTTTTACAGTTAAATCTCATGATAAAAAAATATACTCAATCACCATTTTTATTGGAAAACTTGATTCAAAGGCTCAGCCGGGAAAGAATCAGGAAGAAAACTCGGCTTCGTCGCCAATCTAACAAAGTTTTGAGATACAAATTACATAGGATTTCAATCCTGAATTACAACACTTAAATGAAATTTCCTTCATGACCCTCAACAAGGGTTCCATATCCAATTCTACAAAACATTTCTACGAACCATGGAGGAAACAAAATCTGATCAGGTGACAACCAAGCATAAACAAGAGATAATAAAACAAGCATAATCATACATGGTTTACACAATAAGGTTCACAATGAATCAACACTAGGGAAAGGTGGATTCTTCCAACCAGGAGAAGTCAAGCACAACACCAAACAGATGCCCAATCGAGGCTATATACCAAGAACTTTCGTTCTTCCATTTCAACATACCAAAATCATACAAGGTTTGTGCTGACAGGAAGGGGCCCATAACACCCTACCCTTTCTCCCTCTTCTCATCCTAAGAAGAGACTCTACACTGGTTGGAGTCCAACTAAACAGACCTTTCCCAAAATTGGTCACTTCTGCCCTCTCCAAGGGTGAGTAATACCAAAACACCCATGCAAGAAAAATCTCAAAAAAAATTCAAACATAAACATGAAACAAAATCATCCAAAATAACATGGTTTTCAAATCTTCCCAACATACCCACAACCATACAAACATTCAAACAACAACAAGGTAGCATAAGCATGAAACAAGAATGAAATCTGAACAAGGGAGATGAGAATTCCAACCTTCACAAAGAGGTAATGGCAATCAACAAATTTGAGTAGAGTTTCCACTTCCTTCCTTCAATCTTCAAGAACTCCTCTCTAAATGTAGAGATTGGGTAACAACCTCCACAAGTCCAAGAAGGGCCTCTAAATAAGCTTCCAACTCAACCACCAAAAAGGAGCAATAACTACTTCCACCCACTAGCAATTCTAGAAACTCCTAACTCAAACCACACTATGGTTAGACACCAAAAGGAGGTGGGGTGAGGCATCTCATGGAACCATGGTCAATTTTCGCACAAAGGCAAAAAGAGACTTTTTGAGTGACCTCAAAAGTCAAAAAAAGGGGCTTAGGGGTTGGAAAAGACCCCTAACCCATACCCATACCCTTTGGGTATAATAATTTCATGATTTAAAGCCTTAGGAATAGGTTTAGAGCCAAACAAAAGCTAAGAAATAATTAGGACCAACTAACAACTCTAAAATGCAAATTAAGCACTAATCCAGATTAGGGATGACTAAACTCGATTAAGAAACCAATTAGCAAACTGACACTAACTTAAATCCAACCTAGGTCCAAAGGTTACACAACTAACCCTAATCAATATACTGAAGAACATAACCAATTTACGAGTGTCAAGCGACACTAAAAGAACATAATTACAAACATTAACATTCACTGAACATAGAAAGATACATACATACATCTCACACTACAATACGTGAATTATGAACAAGGTTTCCAAAATTAGGACATAGAGATCAATTATGTTCTTCCGTAGGGTTTCTCAGCTAAGTATCTGCACACTCATTGCACACATCAGTAGTCCCGTAAAATCACATGTACATATGTATATATGTATCAGAAATTCACATAAATTGAAACATACATCAATAAGGGTTTCTTCATCCTACTTAATTCTTAATCATTTAAAATATCTTAATCAAAGTATCAATCCTACATTTACTGATTTCATCAACATACATATACATAAAACATTAAATGACAAAACATCAAATATCTGAAAGTAACATCACACAGCATGAAATAATATCATATGTTCAAGTATCTGATAATGTCTCGACATCTCGAGTCGTGAGTAACGAAAAGATAAAGTAACAACTAAGGCTATGAAGGGTCAGGGCGAGGCCTCACATTATGGGTGTACATTTTATCTTTATTAGCTCTTAGCTTACTTGGGGCTTTTCTTGTTAAGATAGTAGGATAGACTATATTTTTTGTGTGAACATTGATTTCTATTTGATGCTTAGACTTGTGTGTATTGATTGAATCTTATTAAGCATTGTAATAAATACCGCATGGTTTTTAGTTAAAAAGGGGTCATAATTTTATGGAATGACATGAAAGATAATTGTAACAATCATTAATAGTCTATCTATTCATTTTGGTTAAGTACATTCTCTAGTGCATCCAATAAACTAGACCCCTGGATGTCATGAAGCAATTGCTCCCTAGAGTATGGCTGCCACTACTCACCTTGTTATGTGAAACATGCTTTTGTGAAAATTTATTTTTTGCTTATTTACAATGTGTTTGTGTTGTGGATAGGCTAGCATTGAATTTTTGAATTTTCTTATGCCTGGATTGGTCATCTTGCTCTCTTTTTGCTATCTATTTTGTGACATTGGTCACCCTTGATTTACTGTTGAAATCCTTGCAAGGTGTTTTCTCATTTACTATTGAACTTGATATTCACCCACTTGAGTTTTCCATTTGAATTTTACGGTGACTATTCGAATATTTGATATTGTTGGCCCTACTATGTAACAAGTATTATTTCTATCATGTTTATTATGGACCTCTAATAGTATGTACAAGGGAGAACATTATGAAATTGCATTATTATTAAATATAGAAAGGGAAAATATTAGGATTACATAGTTGCATAAATGTTATATTAATTATGATTCAATAAACTTCTTCTTTTTTTATCGGTTAACGGCCGAAGCCTAGATTAATTATTATTATTTGTTGGAATTAATTATTATTATATGTTAAGCGAAGGTAGATTCAAACCCAAGACCTCCCACATGAGAGACTCACAAGTTACTGTTGCATTGTAGGCTTTTGCCTAATTATGATTCAATAAATGTTGCATTGATTAGGATTGCATGAGATTCTCAAGTCAGTAATATATCTTGGATGTCTTTTATGATGCTTATTGAATACGAATTTAAAACTCATTTGAGAAATTATTAAAAGATAGATCTATTTTGAGCAATGTAGTTTTCGATTTATGCCTAAACTAGAACCATATAGTTTGTAGTGGTTGGATATGTATTTTTAATAAACTTGATTGTGTTAAATTTTTATTTGACCCTTTTGTAAGACAATAGGCAGTTCATTTGAGTTTTCAGTATTAGTAAACTTCCAAGAGTAAGCCTATTTTAAAGAGGAGGAGATGTAATTCCCATCCCTTTTTGCTACCATTATGTATTCTTTGTCAAGCTCTATTTGAATCTCAAATGAATGGGTTTGCTCTTAGTGATATTTGAATGCAAATACTTCAATATGTAAATGCAATTATTTTCTTGATGATACCATATGTTATGTATGTAAATGATGATGATTACATCTTCATGATGATGGGTTATTATAGTGAAATTTGATGTTATTTGTATTGATGATTTATTTATGGTACTTACCCCATACTTACATGTGTCTGGTGTGTGTGTTTTTTTAATATTTTTGTCTAACATGTCTAATGTGGTAAGGGGAGGGATTCATAGTCATATGCTAGTCAGGATCTACATGATGTACCACTCTATGCCATTGCTTGTTTAGCTTAGATATATAAATGCATGTACATGCTTGTCTTTTATGCAGGTTGTAGATATCAACCATCAACTTCCTTGAATTGCCAGAATGAGTGTGCCCTATTGCAAAAACTCGAATAATAAGGATGGGAAGATAATGATCAGGTCTAATCCTATCCATAGCCTAAATACTTGTCCTACAAGGACTTGTATCTAACTATCTACCCTTTTAAACCCATAAGTCTTTCCATACATATGTTGTTTGACTTTCACTTTGGTTAGTTTTCCTTATGCATTTCATGTGGTTTGACTTTTTGATTTGCTTGTTAGAATGCTTATTTATGATTTTGAGATTAATCATTGATATTTGAGTTATTAAATGTTATTTGATTTTTTTTGAAAAAAATCAAAATAAGACGATATTTAATTCATTTGAATTATTTGAATGTATGAGTAATTTAAAAGATTTAATTTAAAATTCTAAATTAGAAAGCTAAATAAAAATAATTTAAATATTAAATATCATTTTAGTGTAAATATTTAATTGATATTGATTAAAATTAGAGTTGCATTTAAATAATGAACTCTAATTATCTTTATTGATTAAAATAAAAAGTAATTACTTTTAATGTGCTTGCATTAAATAATAAAGTGGAAAAATATTTTTAAAGAGTTTATTTAATTAAAAGGTGACTTAAATACACATGAAATGATTAATTAAATTAAATAATTATATTTTAGGGCTTTTTAGAAATAGAAACCCTACAGGGAGTTAGGGCTCTATATTAGAATTTTTTTATCATTATTTCGCATAGGTTTTTGCGGAGTAATTTTTGGGAGTTTGAGCTAAAGGAATTTCAAAGCTTTGAAGGGTTTTGGTTTAGTAAGGGTTTCACTAGGTTGTCAGATTTTTAGCATCAGCATGAGGTGGGGTTTGAGAATCTTGCAAATTTTTCCTTCAAAAGATTGTCTTCTTCGTGTCTTTGAGGTTGTGTTGTAGCGACTGTTAAATTTATGCATGGATTTTATTTATGAAATTTAAAAGAGAGATTACTTCTGGGTTATATTGTTTTTGAGAAGTTGAGAGAAAATAATTTACTATTCTTATGTAGAAAACTTTGCTAAAACTTAAATCTAGAAAACTTTGTTTTAAATTACCAAAAACCACGTTGAATGAAACTTATCAAAACCTTAGATTCTTCTTGAGAAAACTTACATGCAAAAATAAATAGAAAATATAAATATTCATCCAATTTAGAGTTTGATTAAATGCCTTTTTAAATCATTTATAAAATTAAAACAAATTGAAATTCAAAGATAAATTAGGTGATTAGGGTTTGTATAGCTTTCCTCTTTAAAAAAATTTGTTTTCGCCACCTGTCATACCACATTTACTCCTGGAATTAGTTTTAGGTTATAATGGCCTTAGCCTTCTCTGGCCTAGCAATTGATGTTGGTGCTAGAGTTATTATTATTGGTGCTAATGGCTCCTCTAAGAAAAAATCCACATAAGTTTATTCCCAAGGTGTTTCTTGAGGTAACTCCTCTCCTGATATTGCTCTCAATACTAAGGGTTTTGATTCTGCATGTGTATGGCTTGAGTAGCAAACTCTGATAGGCTATTTTATTGGTCGTACTCCTTCTAAAAGTATGCTAAGAGACTAGGTTTCCAAGGTATGGACACCATAAGATATCCACCTTGAGGGTGTTCAATGCCTTACCAAGGGCTTTTACTATTTTGTTTTGGTAACCCTAGCTAGGATGAGCATATGTTTCCCTGTGGCCTATGGTCTATTAGGTCTTCCCTTTTAGTTTTCCATAGATGTTCTCAAGACTTTGATATCTTTGATGAATTCAAGATTAAAGTGTCGATTTGGGTTGGCTTTCCTGGGCTCCCAATACCATGTTGGTCATTCTTGTAGCCTATTATGCAAATTGTTAGTAAGGTGATATGCCTTGAGCCAAACAAATTTTATAATGCTCGCCCTCAACATAGGGTCTGCATTGAGGTCGACCTTACTAGGGACCTCAAGGAAACTATAAAGATTCAAATTGGTAGTACCACCTACATCCAAAAGTTTTTTTACCTAAATTTTTTGAATACTTGCTATTATTGTTAGTCCACCGAACACAAGATTAGGGATTACCCCATGCTGGAGCATAACTGTCAATCAGCCTTGTAAGCTAAGTTTGCTATGATCGCTAAAAAAATGAATGGACCATTTTTGTCAAAAAGGGAAAAGGCAACGCTGCTTCCAAAGAAAGTTCTTCCTCACACGATACTAGATGACCCATCTCCACTATGATGTTGTCAATCTCTTTAGTTACTTTACTCATGCCTCCACCTCCCTAAAATCCTAGTTCTTAGGGGATGGCAAGTCCTGATGATACTGAGCCTCAACCCACTTGGATTTAAGCACTGCAAGAGGCCTCAATGATTTCCTCATAGTCTCTTTGTCACTGTCATATCCTAGAAGACTGAAATGAGTTTTCCAACAATAGAGAGAAATGAAGGGTCATCTCCATGGAGATCCCTTGTTTAAATCTTCCTCCATATTCTTGCATAACAAGTTCTCCTCTCTTAGGGATGAGGATGACATGCAAGTTAGTTTATGATGAATTTTCTCTCATGGAATGTGTGGGGGATGATAGACCTCACTCAAAATATTATGTTCATGATACCAGGCATAGGCTTGGCAACTTGAATTTCCTTTGTTTTTTTCCCAACATGAAGTTGGTTGAGGTGGTGTAGTTACTCTTCTCTTACCTTATTTACTTTCTTCTATTATTTTGCATGGTTCAGATCCCTTGCAGAGAATTGTCTAGATTTTGTTGTCTTTTCATAATCATTCTTTTGGTATTGTTAATGTTTATGCTCCCAATGATGTCGTGGATAATTCACACCTATGGCATTGGATGAAGGATCATTTGTCACCTGCCACTTGGGTCTTTTGTGGGGACTTCAATATGGTTGAGCTGGCTATTGACAAGGAAGGGCTTCTTCCATTTTGATGGTAAGTTGGTGAAAGAGAAGCTTGGTTCTAAATGCGTAATAAATTGGGCTTGTTTGATCCCAATGCCAACTACCACCAGTCTAGTGGGGTTTGGCATACTTGGTCCAACTTTTGAGTTGGTACTAACAAAGTTTTTAAGAGGCTTGACAATGTTATGCTTACAACTCATCCTTTATTTTCTTTCTATGAGGAGAGAATTTCACCTATCACTCCCTTGGCAGATATGACCTTGTCAGATCATTCTCCCATCTTATTTTCCATCATCTGGCACATAGCTCAGCCTTATACATATAAAATGCAATTCTATCTCAATACTTCTTGTTGTCTCATGCACCCACCTATTCTCATATCTTATGCATCTAGAATATTGAGCCTCGGCCCCACACTCATGTTGGGTGGATTCAATGGTGGAATGATGTTATCACTCACATTACAATATTTCTTAGCATTTACAATGGGCACTTGGCTAAGTATCACCACAAATCTTATGAGGCCGCTACTAAATATTTGTGCACGACCTCTAAAGCCATTTCCATTAATCCCTTTGATATGGACTTGCAATCCCAACTTACCCACCTCTGTCACGAGAAGCAAGTTGCAGACAACTATGTTGCTTGAGGAGCTCATATCAAGGCTTGTCTCCACTAGTTGGAGGTCGGTGATCAGACTTCCAAAGAGTTTTTTGAGGCTCTTTGATCTTGCCACTATTTTAGGCATAAAGAGAATCAAGGAAGGTTGAAAATTTTTGTTTTGAGCTTCTTGATATTCTCAAGGATTTTGTGTGCCATTATGAGAAAATTTTCACTGTGCAAGGTACTTTTGTTACCCCTAACATACTTGCATTTTTGTTACCCCTAACATACTTGCACCAAAGTAATATGCCTTTTGTGAGTAGAGGCTTGCATTTTCTTATCTTAAAGAGGCAATTTTTTTTCATGGCAAATGATATAGCCTTTGGTTGTGATAGCTTCCCCTATGAATTTTATAAATCATTTTGGGAAGACATTGGCCTTGATTTGCACAAAGTCTATCTTGAAGCTTTCCTTTCACAATCCTTAGGGAGCATAATTAACAAAGGAAAAATAAAATTCATGCCTAAACCAGCTAATTAAAGGATATCTATAATTGGAGGCCCATCATGCTTTTTAATGTCTCCTATAAGATCATCGCCAAGGTGATCTCCCTCAAGATTTTGCTTCTATTATCGCATATTGTTCACCCTAAACAAACTAGATTTATTAAATCCTAGTATATTATTGATAACATCATCACAATCTGGGTGGGTATGGTGTGGGCTTATCAATCCAAAGAGTAGGACTTGTTCCTCAAGATTGATTTTTCCAAAGCTTATGAATGAATTGAATGGCCCTTCATTTTGGCCATGTTGCAAGCTTTGGGGTTTGATCATGTTTTCCTTCAGTCTATGAAAATTCTCTTTGGGGACACCTCTGCATGCATCACCATTAATAGGTGACAATCTAAGTCCTTTCGGCTCTTTAGGTCTATTCACCAAGGTTTCCCTCTTGCTCCCTCTCTCTATGTTATGATTATGGAAGGGTTTGGATACTTGCTTGCCAGTGCCATTTCAATGGGCCATGTGTGTGGCATTACTCTTCTTGATTCTTTTGAAAAGTTGGTCAATGGCCACTCTGTCAAAACCTTGCAATGCCTTGACACCTTCTACTTAGCCTCTAACTCAACTATTCAATGGCATAAGACTCTCTACTACTAGCAATCCTTGCCTGGCCCATTGTGGCTCACCCATTACCAATGGAAATAGGTGCAACATGACAAAATTTTCTACTTTCTTGGCATCCCCTTTGCCTTTCAAGCTTCCCCTATGGAGCTGTGGAAAGTAGTCTTGGCCAAGATTGAGAAGAAATTGGAATACTAGATCACTAAACCGCTCTCCTTAGCTAGAAATTTTCATATTTACTCTAAGGTGTTGGTTGTTATGCATGTGTACTATTCCTCCTACTGGGCTCCTTTGAAGGCCTCTTATCTCAAGCTTAAGCATCTGTTACATGGTTTTCTTTGGGCTTCATACATTTCTCACCATGGCTTCCACAAGGCAATGTGCGATTTTTTTTGTTTTCCTAAAGATTCTGGCAGTTTAGAGTTGCTTTCTACTCAAAAGAATGGTGTTTCTCTCTGTGCCAAGTGGGTCATTCGAGCTCTCACTAGAAACGAGGCTTGATAAATTCTTTTGCGTCAATGAATTTCTACAAGCTCCCAAGTTAACTAGCCTACTTAGAAGGGGATTATCTTTCAACCCCTTTTGATTACCTCTCAATTTGTGCAAATCCAGGGTAACTTTGTGGCTAAGAGCATTTGGAAGTCTTGGGAATCCTTCAATCCGTGGCTTTTTTGGGTTGGAGATGGGTTTAGAGATGGGCTCTCCATGAACCAACATAGTCTATGGTGGTCCCCCTTATTTTCCATTTAAGGGTTGCCCCTTGCTAAAGTGCAAGGAGCCACTACTTTGTATTTTTTCAAATGTGGCATCAAGACCCCTAAGGACTTTTTTTCTAGAGTTATCATAAGCCTTTGCTCATGGGAGGACCTATAGGTGCAATTTTAGCTTTCCCATCCAGATCAACAGACACTTGATCTTCTAGTTTATGTAGTGCCTCCCCATATGTTGTATAAGCTTGGTATTTAGTCATCTAGACCTTGGTGGAAGGATTGGAAGTGGTATCCTACCACTCCTATAACGAGCTACAAACCCAGGTTTGCTTATCAGTGGTTGGTTCCCCACCTACCTATGGTTGATGTGTTCAACCAATGCTAGCATTTGCAATCCTCTTAGAAGGCTTGGAGTCTTAGGTTTACCACTATTTGGAAAGTAATCGTTGAGCCAAAAATTGTGCACTTTTCTTGGTGCATCCTCCTTCAAGGGTTGTGTTTGGGCCCTTGACTTAGGCATTTGGGTGTTCTTGACCTTAGATGTCCCTTTTATGGGCAACCAGAAAGCTTTCTACATATTTTTTAGTTCTGCAAGCATGCCTAGCAATATTGGCACTGGATTCATGACTTCTTCAATCCTTTCACCCAAAAGCCTTTTCTTGGCATATGGTTGTTCTAGGGGATTCACCCAGGCTCTCCTTTAAATATTTCCAGATCTAACATGATTTCAAAATGGAGATTTTGTTTACTCCCTAGAAAGATTGAAATATTGTCTTATATTTTCTCACAGCTTTCTTGATATGAATGTCTCTATTTTGCTTACAATGTAATGATGTAGATTCAATTACAAATTGACAAGGTGGCACTAGAGGTGGCCTATCTCTATGAGTTTCTCATTCATTTTGGGAATGCTCCCTGTACAGTGGCCAGGGTGTTGCCTAATACCATCTCTAGAAATTATACACCACCTCATGACCACCGGCAGGGCCATAGGTCTTCTATTTGGCACTCACACACCCCTAGGTCATAGTCTCCACATCACTCTCCCAGTGGCAGTTATGGTAGTCATCGTCGCTCGGCTTCACCTCCCCAAAGGTAGGGATTTGGCTAGTCCCTGATGGCTCCTCCCATTGCTCCTGATATTGTGTGGCCCTCCTCTAGTAGGGACCTGAAGTGGTCCTTCCCTTGGTTGGACTAAGTGATTTCCCCTCCCAAGTTGGAGGAAGACAAAGATAAAGCTTATGTTGATGTTGTTGATGGGTGGGCTCCTCCTAAGCCACCCACTAACCCTGCTGCTATATGGGGTTTTGATGATCGAGATCCTCCCTCGATTGGCACTACACTTGCAAGCTAAGGGCTTTTTTCATATGCTCTATTTTGGGTAGCATCTTGTTTTCCAGCCTAAGGGCTTTTTATGTTTTTTTTATGACTAGCTAATAATATAGTCTCTAGCCATTTGAACATCCACATGGTGATCTAGTATCCCCTAACCCCTTTTTTGTGACTATGTAACTTTATTATTATTTTAGTAGAAAGGGACTATTCATAAAATAAATAAAAAGATAAATTGGGCATTATTATGCAAGTTAAAAGTTAAATATAATATTTAGAAAGAAAAATAAATAAAATAAAATTGAGAAAATTATATGACAGAAAATATGTATATATTAATTGTGAGAAGAATTATATTTTTTTAAATATATATGTATAAAGATATGCAATTCAATGTAGTTGTGCATGTAAGGGAATAAATATATTTATGCATGTGAAAGAAAAAAAATGCATGCTAAAAAATGATATAATAATCTTGCATGTGTAAGAGTAAATAGATATGTGAAAAAATTTGCAGGCAAACTTTTTATTTTAAAACAAATATATGTATTAATTTTTTAAATTTCAATTTTTAAAATAAAATATTATTTAATAAATCTGAAAATTTAAAAACAAATTGATATTTTTTAATTAATTTTTAAAATTAAATAAATATTACTCATTTCTTTGTAAAGTGGATGTTAGTATTAATGATATCTTAATTCTAGCTAAACTATTAGTTGCATATAAGTGATTATATATTTATCAATGCAAGTGAGAAGTTAATAAATAAATATTTGTAATTTTAATTAAGCCGACAAGCTTTTTTCGACAATAAAAAATATCAACCTATAATTTTTGGAAGTAACTTTTCTTCGTTTAAAATTTTGTCATTACTTATTGATTTTTGGATTTCTCAACTACTTTTTGATTATGCTCTTTCAAATTAATGGTTTTAGAAATTACTCTGTGTGTGTGTGTGTGTGTGTGTGTGTGTGTGTGTGTGTGTGTGCGCGTGCACTCTTCACAAATCAAATCTTACTTTTCTTATTTTAAATTTTATTTCTTATTGCTGCAACATTCTAATTTTTTTATTTAATATGCATAATTCTCAAATCCATTCCTTTCATTATATTGTAATTCAGTAGTTCGCTGAGGAAAAATATGGAAATTTAATCATCTATTGTTATTATTGTTGGTGAAAACATTTCAGATAATAGATTTAGTAAAAGTTTGTTGGTTATTATGGTTGTAGAAATTTTCTGTTAATTTTTACACTACTTGCAGGTATAATGGTTGCAAAAACCTTGTCATAAAATGGAGTTTTGAACGCTATGATGGAGGTGATGGATTGAATCGGTGGGTGTGTCTGCAAATGGCCATTTGGAGAGCATATAGTAGAAATCATTCATAGAATTGGCAATGGAGTCAAAGTCTTAAGTGATTTGCATATGTTTTAGTGATATATTTTTCAATTTTTTTGACATGGTTTATGATTATTTTATAGTCTTATAAGAGAATGTTTATCTAGAGATCATACACCACCTCACAGCCACCGGCGAGGCCATAGCTCTTTTTCTTGGTGCTCACACACCCCCAGGTCATAGTCTCTGCATCACTCTCCCAATGGCAGTTTTGGTAGACATCATCGCCAGCTTCACCTCCCTAAAGGTAGGGATCTGGCTGGTCTCGTTGCCTCCTCCCATTGCTCCTGATATTGTGTGGCCCTCCTCCAATAGGGACCCGAAGTGGTCCTTCCTTTGGTTGGACTTAGTGATTTCCCCTCCCAGGCTTGAGGAAGACAAAGATAAAGCTTATGTTGATGTTGTTGATGGGTGGGAACCCACTAACCTTGCTAATGTATGGGGTTTTGATGATCGAGATCCTCCCTTGATTGGCACTACTCTTACAAGTCGGTTACCATCTTGTTTTCCAGCCTAAGGGCTTTTTATGTTTTTTTTATGACTAGCTAATAATTTAGCCTCTAGTCGTTTGAACTGTCGCATGGTGATCTAGTATCCCCCGACCCCTTTTTTGTGACTATATAACTTTATTATTATTTTAATAGAAAAAGGACTATTCATAAAATAAATAAAAAGATAAATTAGGCATTATTATGCAAGTTAAAAGTTAAATCATATATTTAGAAAGAAAAAAAAAAGTAAAATAAAATTGAGAAAATTATATGACAGAAAATATTTATATACTTACTTTGAGAAAAAAATTTATTTTTTCAAATATATATGTATAAAGATATGCATGTAAGTCAATGTAGTTGTGCATGTAAGGGAATAAATATATTTATGCATGTTAAAAAATGATATAATAATCTTGCATGTTTAAGAGTAAATAGACGTGAAAAAAATTGCATGGAAACTTTTTATTTTAAAACAAATATATGTATTAATTTTTTTAATTTCAAATTTTAAATAAAATATTATTTATTAAATCTGAAAATTTAAAAACAAATTAATATTTTTTTTTTAATTTTTAAAATTAAATAAATATTACTCATTTCTTTGTAAAGTGGATGTTAGTATTAATGATATCTTAATTCTAGTTAAACTATTAGTTGCATATAAGTGATTATATATTTATCAATGCAAGTGGGAAGTTAATAAATAAATATTTGTGATTTTAATTAAGCTGAGAAGCTTTTTTTGACAATAAAAAAATCAACCTATAATTTTAGCAAGTAACTTTTCTTCATTTAAACTTTTGTCATTACTTATTGATTTTTGGATTTTCCAACTACTTTTTTATTATACTCTTTCAAATTAATGGTTTTAGAAATTACTCTGTGTGTGTGTGTGGTGCACACGCTCTTCACAAATCAAATCTTACTTTCCTTATTTTAAATTTTATTTCTTATTGCTGCAACATTCTAATTTGTTTATTTAATATGCATAATTTTATGGAAATTTGTGTAGTTCTCAAATCCATTCGTTTCATTAAATTGTAATTCAGTAATTCGCTGAGGAAAAAACATGGAAATTTTATCATCTATTGTTATTATTGTTGGTGAAGACATTTTAGATAATAGATTTAGTAAAAGTTTGTTGGTTATTATGGTTGTAAAAATTTTTTGTTAATTTTTACGCTACTTTCAGGTATAATGGTTGCAAAAACCTTTTCATAAAATGGAGTTTTGAACTCTACGATGATGGAGGCAATGGATTGAATCGATCGGCCATTTGAAGAGCATATAGTAGAAATCACCCATAGAATTGGCAATGGAGTCAAAGTCTTAAGCAATTTGCATATGTCTTTCTTAAGCAATTTGCATATGTTTTAGTGACATATTTTTCAGTTTGTTTGACATGGTTTATGACTATTTTATAGTCTTATAAGAGAATGTTTCTCTCATGTATTTGACTGTAAATATTTATTTGAATTGAAAATTAAAATATTAATCATGATTTCAATTAATAGATATTTAAACTCAAACATACAGGTAATAATAAGTTGAATGGAGTGTTTCAAAATAGGATATTTTAATTTTATATATATGATCAATGTCTATCCATTTAAGTTGGATAGATAATATGTAAAGTTTTTTAAGGAAATATAAATATGTTTGAGATGATATTTGTTTTTATTTAGTTTGCATGATAAATTTAGTGATCATTATTGTTGGTATAATTTGAATTAATAATTCTTTTTTTCTATTTTACAGGTGATGTGGTGAGAATCTGAGGGTACCCCTCCTAGAGATAATTTGGATCCTTGCAAATAACCACATAGTAGAAACACAAGAACAATGCAAAATCTGATACCAATTCTCAACACTTTATTCATAAAATAACTATTTACATGTAATATGCTTCGTTGTAAGGCCTTTTGATTTATGGCCAAATACAAAAAGTAATTACAGAAACAATTCTACAAGATCCAACTCAATCCTGATCCTAGCTAGTCCAAATCCACACTCTAGTAGAAAAACCCAAGGAAATCTCAACTTGTGCTCGCAAACCCAAAGAAATCTCTTGGTTTGCCAAGCCTTAGCTACTAGCTCTTCTCAAAATTTGCTCCTACACTTCGTCCTCTTCTCCAAGTTGGATGACTATCTCATAATCTCTTAATCTACCTTAATACTCCATAAGACACCCCTACTTATACCCAACTAAGTCACAAGTTGGCCTAGCTCATTGCAAATTAAAATAAACCCTTACATTAAATATTTGCATAAGCCACAAGTTAGTTTCAACACTCATTAACTACCCACAACCCAAATTAAATGCCAAAAGTCAACTCACAGACAACTCGAGCACCATAAAGACCAAGACCAAATCGAGTGTCAGAAACCACTATCGAGCATCAGCATTCCACCAAGCATAACTGAGCTCCATCATTGATCGAGCCAACTCGAGCAACACTACTATCGAGTCTTTGTGCAAACAGAGCCATAGTATATGTTGAGTGCCACCTTCACTGACCGAATCCCTTCACCAATTGAGCAATTCATGCAACACTATTGTCAAGCTCCTAGAGTAAATCGAGCTTACAGTATCTGTCGAGTGCCCCAAACATCATCGAACGCCTTCATTAACTGAGTCACTTGATTAACACAACAATCATGAACAACTCAGTATCAACTGAATACCACCTCTTCACTGATTAAGTCCTTCAACTCCAAAGCTAGAATACCTTAAAATGCAGGATTACCTGTAGTGCCTACCCCTAGTTTACTTTTTAGTTATTATTGTCAAACTCTTTTAGGCTAGCTTTATGTTTATGCTTGATGATTAGTGACATTTATTTTCCAGATTGTTTGATATTATTTCATACTCAATTGATTATATGATGAGTTATCTTGGTACTAGTTATTTCATTTATGCATGATTATTCTTTTGATGATGATGCTAGTATACAGTGTTTTCAATTATCTCATGATGATAGTTAGATTATTTGTATGCATTTTCTATGGATACTTACCCCATACTTGCATGTGTATGGTGTACTTGTATGTTTTACTTTATGTATGATGTTTCTGATATGGTTGAGGGAGGGAGTTGAAGTCACCTACTAGTTGAGATCTACATGATGCACCACTTCTTGCCATTGCCTATTTAGTTTAGATTATATGTGTATGTACATTCGTGGATTTTATGCAGATTATAGGTACCAGGTATTGACTTCCCTAAATTGCCAAGATGAGTGTACCTTATCGTAGTATCTCAATGGTAAAAGAGGGAAGATAATTCTCGAGTCCAAATCCTAACCTAAGCCAATTGTCTTAGAAAGTAGGACAAGTATCTAAGTTGTTTATCCATCCAAATTCATCAAGTGACATGAATTTGTGGTTTTGACCCTACAGTTTGATTTAGTATTATGTACCTTTTTGTGGGTTTTCGTATTTAGTTTTGTGGGTCTGTGATGATTTTCAGTTATAATTAAAAGATAATTTAACGATTTAATTTAATAGAAATTTTATAAAGAAAATTTAATATTTAATTACATTTAATTATATTTAATTAATTGAGAAATTAATTAAATAAAAGAATTCAAGTTAAAGATTTAACTAAAGTTCTAATTTTGGCATAAATATATATATTTATTTTAATAATAAATATTTAGGAGTTCCATTTTAATAATAAACTCTAAATAATATTATTAGTTAAATTAATCAAAATATTATTAAAGCGTCTTGTGAATTAATTAAAGAGAAAAAGAGAATGATTTAATAAAATTAATTTTAATTAATTGCATAAAGTTTGCGCATGAAATCAAAATATAATAAAGTGATTAAGGAAAAGGGGTTTTGCATGATTGCACAATCGAAGCCCTAATTTGGGGGAAAACTCTTTTTTAGGAATTCAGAGCTCATTTTTGCATACAAAGATTTGGAGGAGCCAATTTCCGAGAAGAGGGTTTTCAGAAGGAGAATTGCTTATGAGCTTTGTGTGTTCATTGTTTTAGCATCAGATATAGTAGGATCTTGTGAGTTTTGTGCAATAGTTCATCTATTAAATTATCTATCTTCTTCGTGTCTGATTAAAATCATTTCAGATTATATTTGGGTTGAAACCTTTGTTTGACAAAATTGATTTCCATTATTGAATTGTCTGTGATTTAATCTAAAACCCTTGTTGTGAATCTATTATTTTTCGTTTTGAGAAACTTTCCATTTTTACCAGGTTTCAATTTTCAGAAAGTTTTCATTTTTAGTAGGTTTCCATTTTTTGAAAATTTTCATTTTTAACAAGTTTCCATTTTTAGCAAGTTTCCATTTCACGAAAGTTTCTTTTTCGTAAAAGTTTTTATTTTTAGCAAGTTTCCATTTTTTGAAGGTTTCTATTTTTAGCAATTTCCATTTTTAGAAAGTTTACATTTTAGCAAGTTTTTGTTTTGAGAAAGTTTTCATTGTTAGTAGTTTCCATTTTTAGAAAGTTTTTATTTTTAGTAGGTTCTCATTTTCAGAAAGTTTACATTTTTAGAAAGTTTCCATTTTACTAGGTTCCCGTTTCAGGAAAGTTTCCATTTTTAGTAGGTTTCCATGTTTGGATAGTTTCTGTTTTTAGCAGGTTTCTATTTTTTGGAAAGTTTACAATTTTTTACCAGGTTTCCGTATCAGGAAAGTTTCCATTTTTAGCAAGTTTTTGTTTCAGGAAAGTTTCTATTTTTAGCAGGTTTCCATTTTGGAAAGTTTTGTTTTTAGTAGGTTTCTATTTTTGGAAAGTTTTCATTTTTAGCAAGTTTACTTCGAAAAAGTTTTCATTTTTAGCAGGTTTCCATATCTAGAAAGTTTTCATTTTTTACAGGTTTCCATTTTTGGAAAGTTTGCATTTTTAGCAAATTTTTGTTTTGATAAAAATTCCATTTGTAGTAGGTTTATGTTTTGAGAAGATTTCCATTTTTAGCAGGTTTCCTTTTTGGGATAGTTTTTCAAAAGTTTAATAAATATAAAATTATTTTGGTAATAATTGATAATTGCTATTATTAATAATTTTAATAAGTATTGTTAAAAAAATTAATTTAATTATTTAAAAATTTGATATATTGCTTTATTATTTAAATATAATTTTAAAGTAAATTGAAAATCAAAAAAAAATTAAGAGAATTAATGTTTTTTTTTTATAAGCTTGGATGTGTTTATATGGTTCAGATATATGAAAATGATTTGTAATACTAGGGAAATTTTATTATTCAAAAAGCTTAGTAATTATAATACTTTGAAAAGATAAAAATTGGAACCTTGGTTGCATATCGAATCTTGTGTTCTTTTTTGAAAACCATAGTGAAAATTGATCTTTATGTGTTCAAACCTAAATGAACTATGAAAACAATTGTTAAAACTTTTGACGAGATGTGTGGTGTATTTCATGTTGGGGTTTGGGTTTTAGTTCTTTGACCAAATCAGAATGTTTATCAGAGGCTTGGGGGTTTTGTTCTGTGATGATGTTAGGTACATGATCTTTTATACCTGACCATGATGGTGTGTCACGTGTTGTCTATGATGAGTTTTGATCATGATTATTAGTGCTTTCCAGTTCTTATGTAGAACTGAAGTGAATGGTGTGACTTTTTTGGTGTAACCTTAAAGTCTTTGATCAGTTATTTTTTATGCTTTCCAATTGCTTGTATAGGACTGAGGTGATTATTGGGTTTTATCTTAAGATACTTTCCAGTGGCTTGTATAGGACTAAGGTGATTATTGTGATTTGTTTTGTGGTGCTTTCCAGTTGCTTGTAAAGAATTCAGGTGAATGTTATGATTTGTCTTTAGGTGCTTTCTAGTCACTTGTAAAGGATTGAGGTGATTTCTATGGTTGATCTATAGATGTTTTCCAGTCGCTTGTAAATGGCTGAGGTAAAAATTGTGATTTTATGATTTGTACTTTTTATGAGCCTAAGGTAGGTAATCTATGTGTACATTGGGAAGTGGCTTGCAATGGAGGCCAAAGCTCAAAGTGGCCACTTGGGTAACCCATTGTAAGTTATTTTAATAAGTGATAACATTTTATTAAATGGGTTTTTTAATGAATTAATAAGATTCATTATTTTTCCTCACCCATGCCTTGAGTGCTAATATAGGCTAGGATGGGAGTACAAAGGATAATTGGTTGTGACCTTGCTTTTTTAGTATGCCTCGTCTGTACAAGAGGATACCAGTGCTACATAGAGACACTAGGGGGCAGAGTCCAAAGAGGCTGCCAGGGTAACCTTAAAGTTGGCTCATGTGATGAAACTTGCCCACATACATAGTAGATTTCCTACATGTCTTTATTTCCTCTGGGATTGGTTGATACTGGTGTCTTGGTACCCTTTGAGATAATTTTCTTTCAAGTGTTTCCTTGACCTAGATGTTGGTTTTGACTTGTGTTTTGATATCTTAATGGGATTTGAGTTTATCTCCTTAGCATGGTGGGTGTGGGCCATTTAGATTCGACGAGGTCGAGTGGTAGTGCATTTTTCTTATATCATTAAGATCCGACCATTGGATGTCATTGTTGGATGTATTTGTGCAATTGATCCTTTCTATATGATCTTATATTCTATTGGATGCTTATATTCTATTGTACTGTATTTTTTTATCAGAGATCTTATGAGATTATGTGTTTTATTTATTATTTATATTCTTTGAGTTGTTCATACCCTGTGACTTGTATAGTGGATGATCTTGCATTCTAGTTATGCCAAGTGGCATCCTCTATAATTGTATATTATTTAAACGGGTTTCTAATTGTCATTATTCTTTGATATGGATTTTGATTATGTGTTATATTTAATATTAATAAACTTATACATGTGATTCAATGTCATAGAACCCCATGAGATATAATCTATTAAGATGGTTATATGTATGTGAGTTATTGTTTCTGCTATATTATATGTTGATTTTATTATCTTTCAAGAAAAAATGTTTGACAAACTTAGTGAAACTTTAGGTTAATTTATTTTGGGTTCCTTGGTAAGGTGTTACATTGCCAGCTAGGCAAGGATGCTCTTGCATCAAACATCCTAGGTTCAAAAAGATGTTCTTAATAGTTGGAAGAACATCTTTTGGGATTCGACACATAAATCCCAATTTGTGTATCCACATGCATATCCTCCAAGTCCTCAACTTGTACACTCTTTCCCTTGATCTTCTTCTTCTTCTCACCCATCCTTGGTGTTCCACAGGTCTTCCCTCCACACTGATCTCTAACCCTCTCAGAATCTTTCAACTCAACTTGGCTGTCATTACTCAGGTTCCTCCTACCAAGCTCTTCATTATGCAAAGGAATTAGGGAATGCTTCCTGCCACCTTTCACAATTGTAAATACATTCTTAACACAAACATGCACAACCCTGTAATCATACTGCCAAAGTCTACCAAGCAACAAATGACAATTGTTCATGTCCACAATATCACACAACACTTGATCCTTATACTGCCCAATTTAGAAATCAACAAGGCACTACTCCCTCACTCCCAAAGCATGCTCACCTTGCAACCAACCAATCTTATAAGGATAAGGATGTCTCATTCTTTTCAAACCAAGTTTCTGAACCAACTCCTAAGAAACAAGGTTATCAGTATTACCACCATCCACAATCACCTTGCAAACTTTACCACCAAACTTAGAACAAGTCCTAAACAAATTAGTCCTTTGACAAGATTCTAGTGTCCTCTAACCAATCAGTACTTGTTGAGCTAGCAAACTCTCTCCTTTCTTAGGTTGATTGTCATGATCCTTAGCCTCATTCACAACAGAAACTCTTATGTCACTAGTCTTAGAACATTCATAAGATCTATGTGGACTGCTTCACCATGTCTATAGCAAGTACCCTTAAACTCACCTCTACGTGTCCTCTCTGATCAACAAGTTTTGGTTCATCTTCTGAACTTGGTTTAGCTTTTGTCGAGCTATCATGCTTCTCCTTCCCTCTAGAATTACTTTGACATTTCCTCTTCAACTTATCTTCTTCCTTCAGGGCATACTAATAAGCATCTTTAATTGAATCAATCTTCAACATGCCAACCTCATCTTGGATATTGAATCTCAAACCATTAATGTACCAAGCTACCTTCTCCTTTGACAATTCTCTATGCCCAGACTGAATAGTCAACTTGTAGAACTCCTCGGTATAGTCTTTCACAATCATATTTTTTTGGTTCAAATTTTGCAACCTTTTGAACAACTCAAGTTCATAATCTTCAAGAGTGAACTTAGCCTTCAACTTAGTTACCATCAACCTCCATCTAGTGATCTTCATTTCACCTTCCTCCTCTCTATCTCTTTGTAATTCCTTCAACCAAAGAGAAACATGTCCTTTCAACTTAGTTTGTGCCAATCTTACTCTAAGTGGATCCTCAATAACCTCAAGCTCAAAGTAGTCTTCCAATTCACCAATCCAATCAATCAGGTCTTCAGGACTAAAAGTACCTAATAAATTAGAAACCTCCATCTTATGCTTCAACTTCAACTGAGATCTAGGCCTAGCAAACTGACTAGCCCTATTTCCCATAGGTCTCTCCACATGATCAATTTTTTTCTCACCACTTGATCTAGTAACTTCAAAGTCTTAAGCAACCTGCTCATAACCATCTTCAATACCCACATGTTGAGGTACACCACCTATAACACTTATGATCTCAGCTATCATATCACTCTTCATCAATGCCATCTTCTCTAAGAGCCTTGCTTCCATAGCATCACAAAGATCATCAATCGCCCTAGGGTCTAATCTTCTTGGAGGCATCTTCCAAGATCCTTTGCTAACCAAGGTAATATATCCACAAATATAGAAGATCAATTAGCTCCATAGAATCAACCTTCACTTCCAGCCTTCACACAAGTCTTGGTGCAAACTACCTCAACATCGACACTTGGACTACACACTCAGGAACAACTAAGCTTTGATACCTCCTGATGCAGTGGGAATCTGAGGGTACCCCTACTAGAGGTAATCTACATCTTTTCAAATAACCATATAGTAGAAACACAACAACAATGCAAGATCTAATATCGATTCTCAGCACTTGATTTATAAATAATTGTTTGCATCCAATATGACCAGTTGTAAGGCTTTCCAAGTTAGGGCCAAATACAAAAAACACTTATAAAATAGTTGTACGAGATCCCTCAAGATCCAACTCAATCCTAATCCTAGCTAGTCCAGATACACGCTCTAGTAGAAAACCCCAAGGAAATCTCAACTTGCACTCGCAAGCCCACCAAGCAATCTCTTGGTTCGCCAAGCCTCGGCTACTAGCCCTTCTCAAAATTTTCTCCTACACTTCATCCTCTTCTCCAAGCTTAATGGTTATCTCATAATCTCTTAATCTACCTTAAGACTCCACAAGACACCCCTACTTATTCCCAACTAAGCTATAAGTCAGCCTAGCCCATTACAAATTAAAATAAACCCTTACATTAAATATTTGCATAAGCCACAAGTTGGCTACAACACTCATTAACTAACCATAGCCAAAATTAAATGCCAAAAGTTGGCTCACAGACAACTCGGGCACCACAAATACTAGGACCAAATTGAGTGTCAGAAACCACCGCCGAGCATTAGCATTCCACCAAGCTTAACTGAGCTCCATCATTGACTGAGCCAACTCAAGAAACACAACTATTGAATCCCAGTGCAAATTGAGCCACAATATACATTAAGTGCCACCTTCACAGATCGAGTTCCTTCACTGACCGAGCAACATAGGTAACATTACTATTGAGCTCCTAGAGTGAACCAATTTTACAGTATTTAACGAGTGCCCCAAGCATTGTTGAATGCCTTCATTAACTGAATCACTCGATTAACAAAACAACCATGAACAACTCAGTATTGACCAAGTACCACCTCTTCATTGACAAAGTCCTCCAACTCCAAAGCCAAAATACCCCAACATGCAGGATTGCCAGCCGACCAAGGATGCTCCTACATCAACAAGGGTGAAAAAGCTAAGGATTTTTGTGGATGAAACTAACATATGAATTTTTTGAGTGAATGTAGGAAGAATAGTGCCTTGATTAATGAGAATTGGAGTTAGTGAAAGCGTGGTACACTTTATGCTATGCCCAATTTAATGTAAATTCTAATATGTTTTCCTTCCAATTCAATTCATATAAAGTATTTTAATATTTTATTGTTTGATAATATAAGAGAAAATAAGATTGATATTTGAATAGTTTAATTGATAATTTGGAATACTACATGGTTTCATTATTCATTAAACTTTCATTTCCATAATAATTTTGAACATGTTTGCCAAAATTTGGTATTGATAAGAGTTTAAAGGTTTTTAATAAATATGGATGCAATTGATTTCTTTTAGTTTATTTGTCTTCTTATTAAAAAAAATTAAAATAATCATCTATAATTTTTATATTTATTTTTTTCTATTATTAATGGATACTTTAAATTTTCTGTTGGCACATCATTGCATGCACAAAAGCATGCAACTGCTAGTTATATTTTTAAGAGAACTTATAGTGGAGTTAACTATATAATCATCTAGTCAAGAATATTTGTCAGTATGAGAAAAAATATAAATTATTTAATAATAGTTATAATTTCAAGTTTGAGTTATTTGTAGTTGGATTATGAATTAAAGGAAAAGTAAATATTAATATTGAACTTAAATAGAAGTCAAATTAATATTTTAGAAATAAAATTGATATTAATATTTATATCTTATAATATACAATTATGTTATTAATTATTTAGTCATTTATGATTTAAGATTATTCAAATTAATAACATGATAATAGCGCATGATATTTTATAAGCGCAAAGAGATTTGACACTTAAAAACTTATTCATTTAAATAAGTATATTAACTCAACAATTTATGTAAATGTGTATATTCTCACCTTATTTTTCAACACATCCTTATGGCTCAATCGAAACATAGAAAATCATGGAATTAAACTATATGGCTGAAAATTATGTGTTTCTTTATATTTTATTTATGGTCTTGTGATGTTTATTTTCGTGATAATTTTATGTCACTTGTATAATTGGCCAAACTAGGATGTCCACCAGAGGTTGTTGTGATTTTTTTTATGATTATTTGATTGGATGTCATAATGTACTTTATGATTCAAATTGAGACTTATGTTTATGAGATTTATTTGATGAGCATTTATGATGACTTGGGTTTTGAGAACCAACTATTATTTTTGGGTTACCTACTATGGAACCAAATTCGATTACTATGGTTTTTATAGTATGGGACACAATTATGGTGGTGTGAGCTTTGTGAAGGTTTTCTAGGTGCATTTCTATGGGAGTGGCTTGCAATGGGGGTTGGTGCCCAAAGTGGTTGCTAGGGTAACTCATTGTAAGTTGTGTAATAAGTGATAATGTAGTAGTTAAAATATTTAGAAAATATTGAAAAGATAAGTTAGAGATTTTGCCTTGCCCATGCCTTGAGTGCCTGTATATGATAAGGATGGCAATGGGATGATACCTAGTGAGAGGTATGACTAGTTTTCCTCATCTTCATGAGAGGGTATTATAGTTCCACATGTGTCATGTTGAGGATACGGGGAGGGTCTGTGATCTATTGAGAGACCAGTCTAGGGTAACTCAAGCAGTTTACCATGTGATGACACTCCCTAGCATGTACCCTGAGTCTCCTTTGTGTTTTTTTAATATTTGTCTCTAGTGGTGTAATTATTGATGTTCCTCTTATTGGATGTTTTTATTATGGGTTGTTACATATTGGTTGGATGTCATTTATGGTTGGTGATTTACTTTCATTGGTGACAGTTGGTGATCTTTGGGTTATTGTACTTTTGACATGTGGCTTTTAAATTGGAGTGGATATATTTCATTGAATTTATCTCTTGGTTTCTAATATTTGATTCATTCATGATATCTATATGTTGACTTAGTATGTGGTGTTGGTATTGGATTGAGTTTTCATTCGATTTTGACTATCTTTCTTCTTTAGTAGTTTGTATACCCTTGAGGTAGAATTGTCCATTAGGATTCCTTGCCTATGATTATTTTATGCTTTGATTATTCATATGTGGATTAGTCATTATCTTTACTGCATAATGGGAGTAGAAGCCTAACTAGGCGACCATGTGGTCGGGAGGCAATGTCTTCTTACCATTTGGGTTCCCCTCATATTTATGGATGTTTGATGCTCGTTGATGGAGTTGCGCCATTATCATTCTTACTACTATCTTGGAGACTTTTATTCAGTTGATTTATATATGTTTTCATGTATCTTGTATCTAGATATTCTTGTATTTATTCTCACATACCTTACGACATGTGCAGTGGATATTATTCATTGGGTGTATTGTATCAATTGTAATTATGTGTTTTCGTATGAGACAATCTATATGTTTTTTCTTTATGATCTGGAACATTGTCCTTCTTAAACATGACTCAACGTGAAGAAAACCTTGAGGAAGTGAAATATGTATTGTATTTGTATATGTTTGATTAATGTGTATGAGTGTATTACTTCCTCGTCAGTACTTTGATGTTATTTAAACTTTTTTTTAAATAGTTTAGTAAATATTGTAATATGTTAGGTTTATTTCTCTTGGGTTCCTGAGTAGGGCATTATATTCCTATGGGGGAGGATCTCAACATTGTTGGAAAGATGTTGTAGTGATTATATGTTGCATTCATGGTAGTGTTTGTTATTGATGTCAACATACATGTTATTCTATGAAATTGGCAAAGCAACACACAGAGATTGAGGATGCATGGTTCAAGGATTAAAGATTAGAATATGTGTAGTTGAGGACCTTTTCTACAGAGTGTCTTGATGTTTTGGTTAAGTGTGTATATAGAAATATGAAGATAATTGTAGTTATTTAAGATTTATTAAAGACAAAATTCAAACAGAGTTCATGAGATGCAGTTATTGTTATTTTGAATATATCTCCTATTAGAGATTGAATCTGGCTAAGTATAATTGTATAGAGGTAGATGAAATGATGAAGATGTAGTGGTCAAATGTGCACATCCTGATTTTTCATGTGTGAAAATATGTGAAGATTGTGAGCTGATAGTATTATATAATTGTGAAAAGATGTAAAGTTGAAATGTAACGTGTATTGTGTTATCTTAATGTAGTCCTATATTGTAATTATAAATTGAAAGAGCCTCAAGGTCAACTCAATAATTAATATGAGGACTTGGTATAAAGGAAAGTTATTTTTCCATGTGGTAATGAGTGGGAAAAGTGTGATTTAAGTCTATGATTGTGTAATGTGAGTATGCGAACTTGGATGTGGGATCCAGTGAACCTGATATTGAATATCTTGAGATCAAAGAAGTGGCTGGTGTGGATAAGGTACAGTGAGTTGGCACAGATACTGTATTTGGCAAAGAGGTTGTTGTGGATAGTTATTTATTTGTATTATTCTATGAAGGATGGTACTAAGACTAGTTGAACAATGAGTTCCATGGTCTTGCTCCTGAAGTTATTTCAAGAGTGGGTCCTTATACCTTCCACAACTCCTAATAGGGTTGGAATCTCCACACAGGGATTTAAAATATCCTAACAGGGATTGATATGTATTGAATTTAATTCATTGACTCCTAATAGGGTCCATTCTCTTGCAAGGAACTTATATATTAGTACATCATTTTGTGGGTACCATCCCCATTGAGATTTTCCCTCTGATCAAGGGTTTCCCTAGTTAACAAATCTGGTGTTATTGTCTATGGTGATCTTGTTATGGTAGTTTTAGTTATTGATTATATGTTTCAAATTTAAAAAGGTTGAAAAAAGTTGTTTTAATTGGATATATGATTCACACCCCCCCCCCCCCCCCCCTAGTTATCTTGGTGGACTTTACTTTCTAATAGACATAACATCCCTCTCTCCTATAGATTTTAACATCTAGACAATTTTTTGGTGTGAATTCTCCCCCTGTTGTTGAGACAACTAAGTGAGTCTCGAGGATTTTTATTAGAATTTTTTGTTCATTAGTTTAGTTATTCATTTTGCATGTGATGAATGGGATGCTAAGTGAATTGGATGGTATCATATTTTGGGAAAAGTAGAAGCTTTCTTTAAATTTGAAAACTAACAAGCAATCTGAGTATTATTGAAATTTAGTTATCTTTTATTGCATCCCCTGTTTAATCTTTAAGAATAAATCAATCATGTTATGTGAATCATATGTGTAGAAGCATAATAGTTGCACGTAAAAGCTAAAAAGGGGGATTTAATGTTTATCTTATTCATAGTTGTGTGTGAGATATAGTTCAATTGCAAACCAATTTTATGCTTGAACCTTTTGTAGATATGAAAGGTTTGGTTATTGCCTCTCTTTCTCTCGAGTTAAGAGCATACCCCTGATAGATAGGAATTGAAACTAATTCGTTGCAAATTATACACATAAAGGAGTTATACCTTACAATTCAGAGGGAATTTGCAATGAAATAGCCAAGGATTTTTAACTGTTGGGAGCATTTGTTTTTCTATAATTTGGGTATTTAGAGTAAAACATAAGGAAATATTTAAGGAAGACAATATGTTAACCAACAATACCCTTCAACACTATAACAATGTCTTCACTATCATAATGATCACATGCAACATGCTCATTGCTTATTTTCATAAGTGAATTTAAAAATTCAATGCAGAAGTAGAGTAAAATTGAAGGAAATCTATCAAATAATTTATTCTCTTAATGACCATTTATGATGAGGCTAGTTAGTCCCACAAAGGGTTCAACTAGAAAAAATTCAAATGCAAACACATTAGCCTCCAAAAGATCAACTAAGAAATTCCACAATGTGATTTGATCAACCTTTATCATCACCTAAGCACAAAACCTAACATAGCTAACTTCACAAGATATTGCAACTACTCCTCTTCATGACCACAAAAATTGATCAAAATGCATGACTGAGTCTTGGCATCAAACAGATACATGTTCTAAACCACAAAATTTCACCCTACAAAATGGAACTTCATGACAATACCCAAATCAAAATTTATTCATCTTCAAAAAGTGGCGTACTTCATTTAGGTTTGAAAACAAAAGTTCCAAAGAGTGATCATTTGTACTTCATAATGATCTCGTAAAAATACCAAATAGGTTCTTAGTAGTGTTAAATTTGGTGAATGTGCATATGTTGAGATTATATGTGTTGCACACATTGCATAATATTATTTATATTATATTATTTTATTTTATTATGTAATGTTGCACCTAGGAGCATCGAGATGGATGTGCAACATGGAGAGATTCCCATGGGATATTATTGATGAGTTGTATTATAACATTGTGATAATATTTGATGTAATTATTTAATATTAGGGGAAAAGAATTAAATATTCAATATTAAATGTGGGTCAATGGGAGTTTGGTAGTACATAATTTATATAACACCATTTGGTGGTTTTGTAGGAGCTTTCTTATAAAAGCAACCACAAGGTAGTTGTAGAGGCAACAAAAAAAAAATGAAAGTCAAGCAAGACAAGGTGAGACATGTTAGCTAAGGGAGTTTTTGTGAAGGTTGGAACTATGGCATGAGATGTGTGGATTCATGATTATTTGCATGGATTATTTGGTTGTAGCTATGGCTTTGAAGGCTTCCATGATTGTATTAAAATGGATTTTTTATTGAATAATACATGGTGATGAATGCTTTTGGAGACTAGACTTTTCCCTCAATGAGGGTTTTTTAGGGTATATCTTGTATCACATTTTTGTGGGTATGTTGTCTATTCTCTTGCGTGTGGATTCTAAGTATTTATATATTTCAGATCTATTATAGGTTGTGTAGAAAGGGTAATATTTTTTAGTTTCAATTTTACTTACAAGTGGTATCAAAACTATGGTTTTGTTGTTGTAATACTAGATTGAATTCATGAGAATGCATGAAAGAATGAAAAAAAGACCAAGATATATGTGTTTCATAAGTTGTTTATTGTACATCTGAGAGTTTTGCATTTTTTGTTATGATGGGTTGTTGGCAAATTTTGGACATGTGAAATTATCAATCAAAAGGGTTTATTGGATGTTTCATTTAAATGGGGGTTTTAAGGTGGAGCTTGAACAAACGAACTCCTAGGCAAAAACAATCCTCAATATTGGATATAGGTTGGCCTTTCTATAGATTATGATATATGATCTATCCTAGTTTGGTTAAGTTGAGAGAAAATGCAAAGCTTTTTTAGTTGTAGGTTGTGAAGGTCATCAATTTTAATATCATTGGAATTTTTCTCTCCAAAAAAAATTGCTTTGGAAGTGGTGTAAAGGTTGTCTTGGTAAAATGGCCATAACTTTTAATTAAGATATTGGATTTTGGACTTCTTATAGTCATTGGGAAGATAATTCAGAGCACTACAATTTGGTGTAGGTTTGATTCTATAATTTTGATATTTTGTTAGGCTTTAACAACCCAAAATTCAAATGTTTAATTTTGGCACTGATTTGGGCATATCTTGGGCATATAGAGTCAAAATTTTGGGATCTTAGTTAATAGAAAGATCTTGGAGATCTCTATATATTTGTTTGGATTTGGTGTAGGTGTGTTATGGTTTACTCGGTGATATATTGATCTGAATAGTTTATGATTTATATTGACCATGGTAATATTGTGAGTTTATGACATTGTATATTTTGGAGATTTGGAGTTTGATGTCATTGCATACTCAGTTTGTATATATAATTGGTCTGATGATGATATGGTTATCGTTGTTTGGTTTGGATATGTATGATGACTTGTTGGGTCTACAAATTGTGTAGTGTTGTAAGTGGTTTGTTCTTACAAGTTGTATTTATGGCTTGCATATGGGTTGTCTTTCCCTATTGATCTTTCGTTGTTGATGCATATTCATATTTGTGGCTTAGATATAGGTTATATATGCCCTTAGTCACATGATTTTCTTATTTATCTTTATCTAGAGGGGATGAGATATTGTTACTAGGTACAGTCATGATGGAATCTTGTGGTTGACTATATTATACTGACATATTGGACACTTTAAGGGTTAGATTCTTGGTTCATGGATTTGATCATGGTTTCATAGATTTTGGCATGACATGATCAGCAAATATATATATATATATATATATATATATATATATATATATATATATATATATATATATATATATATATATATATATATATATATATATATATATATATATATATATATATATATGGTACTATATTGATGTTCATTGGCTTGGATTCCTGATGTGGTTATGGTTGTATATATCTTCTTGGTTGAGGATCATGATTATTTGATTTCTTTGAGGAGCTCGTGATGTGCACTTTGAGTTCTTTAATGGTTTTATCTCATGGTTTATTCTCATGGTTAATGCCATGGTTTTTCATCATGATGTCATGGATAGCTTGGATACAAGGTTTAGTGGGAGCTTGTGATAGTGATGAGGTGGCAATGCAAGTTTGGTTTCTAGTTTGGTTTGTATTTTCTTGGTTTGAAGATCTTAGTTACACTTGTTACTGACAGTTTGGTTGTGTATATAGACCTAGAGATTCTTCATATAGGAGATGTATTTTATGATTCCATGGGTGACTCGGTACCATGGTTGAGTGGGAGTTGTTGGTATTAATATTTTTATTGATTATTTGCAGATGTTAGAGTATGTCTTAGATCTTGTTGTAGTAGAAGCATCTTTGACATTTTCATAGTGCACTTGTTGGTGGTGGTTACTTTCATAGTGTGTAGAGATGGTTTCATCATGAGGACTCATGGATTTTTTGGTAAAGGTGTGGTTTATGCTTTCATTTGAGATGTTAACCTTGGAGTTAGGATGGTTTCATTGTTATGTCATGATATGCTCTTGATACACATTTAAAGTTGCGACATGTTATGATATGTTCATATCAAGCATGTTGTCTCTATGATTGATATGAATTAGATCATGTTGTCATGTTTATATTCTTGAGGCCATAGTTGGAACTTTGATATTGATCTTAGTTTAGTTTCTTTGTATTGATTACATTGATCATTTGTTGGATACTTCCTGATATTGCTAGTTGCATTTGGAGTTGGCATGGATTGATTGGTTACAAGTGCTCATGATACTTAGAGATGGTGGTGATGTTGATCTCTCTTGTTATTAGAGGAGTATTTGTTGGGATGGTTGATAGTTTCAGTTGTTGGAATTACAAGTGGAAAGAGTAAACTTCTGAGGGGGGGTGAATCAGTAGTTTAAACTTGGACCCATAAAACTTTCACCATTCATTCATCATATGCATTCAATATGTAAACTAAAATAACATGTAAAACATATGCATCTAAATCATGTAAACATGTAAGCAATCACACATATAACACCAAATATGATTACCTAGAAACCCTCCAAGTGAGAAGGTAAAATTGGGGTGGGGATGACACCCACAAATCTTCACTGTTGTAGTTGTAAAATGTATCTAATTAAGGTTACAATGTTTTGACCACGAATCATGGTCTACCCTATTAAAGGCTTACAAATATTGTTAGGTCTCACCTTGTTAGAGGATTTCAAGACCTTGTTAGAAGTGTGTCTTGTTAAAGGACTTCAACTTACAATTAAGCACACTGTTAAAGGATTTCATACAACCTATTAGGACTACTCTACTTAAGAGATTTGACTGAAATCACTTGTTAAAATGTCTCAGCATAGATCCTATGATTGGCACTTGCTTGTCTGATGACATATCACCTCTAAACACTTTATCCTTTTGATCCTTCTCGATCAGATGTCCCAATGTTGTATCCTTCTCTCTATCCTCTGTTCTTCTCTAAATGATTCTACAATTCACTCTTAATTCTAAGTCACCTTGAATGCTCTGCAAACTATCTTTTTTGCTCCTCCAATTTTATCACTCACCCATAAAGAGTTTAGGGCTTCATCCTCCTTAATAAGACTTAGGTGGCTTAGGGTTAGGTATGAATCTACGGTTGAGATTCATCCATATTATCATTTAAACCTTCCCTTTTTCTGATTGGCTATATGTAATTGCATAGGGAATCCAAATATAGATTTGTTCTTATCTCCAAAAGATCATAATCTATCCTTAAGTAGGCTCAAAAACAATTTACATAGTTATTTGTGCCGTTACAAACAAATATGTCAAAACTATGTCATTCAGCATATGAAGTCACTAATGCTCAGCATGCATTATATTTTTGCTCTGACTCGACACCTGCACTGCTAGGCATCCACTATTTACTCGACTCCTGAATTACTCAACATAGTCCATCTGCTTGGCACCTGAGTGACTCAGTACATGAGTGACTTGACACTCATTGCAACTCAGCATGGTCTAATATTTACATGTTGTGCTTGGCATGTATTACTAGTTTGGCATGAACTAAGTAAATGGCTTAAGTGTGTTGACACTCACTTGTCAAAACCAATCTAAGATCAACAATATCCCCCTTTTACATGAGTGTCAAAAACACTTGAATATACATTATCAATCCTTAATCTTCTTGAGCATAACATATCCATGACTCAGCTTATATAGAAAACTTCAAAATTTCAAAATTTTGCAATAACCTATATACCTTAAAATTGCTAACTCCCCCTAAGTGTGTTTGATTTGTATCCAAAATTAGTACTCCTATCTGAGTAAATGTTGGCTCTACTTATACTCTTTGACTTCGATGCACTGTATCTGATACTCTTTCATCTGACATGCTCTATCTTAGCTGATATATGTATCTATTTGCTGCTTTCTCTCCAAAAATGCATATCATCCCAATGATATAACTCTGCTACTATGCTCCCCCTTTGTATATCACTTCTCCTTTGTTCATACTCCCCCATATCATATTTCTAATATTACATCTCCCTTTATTTTATATCTCCCCCATGTTATATTATTAATATATCTCCCCCTTTCTTTATTCTCCCCCTTTTTGACACTTATGTCAAATGAGCTATACATGTATAGTGTGTTTGTCCAAAAAATATTTATGGACATCCATTATGATCTTGAGGGTTGCATCCCAATTGTCACATGAAACATCCAATGACTTGATTTGGATTGCAAGCTTGGTAGCAAGGTGCACTAGGTCATCTAATGTAGAAATATTGGGGTCTTTCTTTAGTAGAGTCTCAACATAACCTAGCTCCTTGTGCAATATCTCCATGTGTGGGGTGAGAAATGCTTGTACACATGTCAATTCAGCTCTTATGCTAGCCTCATCTTCTGTTAGTATAGCTAATTGACTTTGTGTCTAAAGCAATGTTTTGAAATGCTTCTCACTTTGAGATAGGTTCTGAGGTAGCTTACTACCTAATATGGTGAGGTTTCTCTCCAGACTCAAAATATGACTCTTGGTCTCTTGAGTGAAGAGTGTAGGATCACATAGCTTTGTGTACAATGAGAATATATTCTCAAGTACCTTCTTCACCTCTTCAACCTTAGGTGCTAATGCAACTTGAGTTAGTGCTATCTCACTAGATATTTTTTCATTTACCTTACCTTGAAACTTCTTTTCTAACCATTCTAAAAGTTTTGCAATTGTATCAAGGTCTTCATTACTGACCTTTTCCACTATATCTGTTAGTTGTTCTATTAGTGACTTGATCTCTTTGGGAGTTGGCAAACTGAATGCATCTAAAAAGATTTCCTTGATATCTTGAAGTGCTTGTTTCTGCCTGTGTCCTCTCCTAAGCATTTCTTGATGCTTTTTATTTTCTAAGGCCTACTATAATATGCCTATTTGTTCCAATATCATAGTGTCATAATCATAGTTTGGAATAACAATATCTTCATCAAGGCTTATGTATCCATAATGAATTACCTTATCAAACTTTGATGAGCTAAGGCTTGGCACTGAGATTTCTAATGGAATGGCTTCCATGCTCGGCTTCTGAAGAGCCTGTGTAGAAGGAGTGCCAGATGCTGGTAGGGCTAGCAGTTCTTGGATGGCTTCTTATTCCTTCGCCTTAGGTGTTAACTCATGCTCTTTAGGCTTGCCCTAGTTTATTACTATGACTTGGCTAGCACCTTGTTCCTGTGCTTTAGGTACAAATGAATCTATCTACCCTATTCCTTGTTGTCTTGTAATACCTTTCTCTTCTGCTTGCTTCTTCACAATAATATCAACTTTAACACTTGTATCAATCTTAGTAGATGTATCTACTTTCATTTGAACCAAAGGTTGTACATTAGTAACTAAAGGGATGATAGAAGGTGGTTCTTGTGGATTAACCTTTTCCCATGTGACCTCAATTATTGCCTTTTGCAATTCTTCTACACTAACCAAAACTAGATTTTCGTAGAGTTTAGCTTGGAGTGTAGATTGGTCTAGAATCTTCTTCAAGTCTTTTGTAATAAGTGGATTGATGTTCTGAGCTAATGCATTAGAAACATCCTTTACAATTATAGTCTCAGTTATTACACTTGTGTCATGGGGAGGACTGACATTCAACATTTGTGTGTCATGCACACTCTATTCATCTTGTTGTTGCTCAGTTGTTACCTTGTCATCATCTTGCTTTTTTGTCTCTCCCCCAACTATATTATCTTCATCATCATGTTTACTCTCTGGAGGGTTGACTTCTCCTTGTTTCATAGTGGTTAACCCATATATAAGTTTCCATATTTGAGTTGATTTCTTGACCACATCTTCAATGTTATTTGAAGAATGTTGAAGGCTCTATATTTAAGTGTGAACCTTACTGCATATCTCTTGATAGCCTTAGCAATTTTTCCCTTTGTCAATTTTGGCATTACTTGGGCTAATGTTGTTTCCCTGATCTGATTTCCAAATTTACACAATAATGTCATTTTTTCTCAACAATATCATATAAACCTTTTGGTATTGAGTTGGCAAATTCTAGTGGAGTGTTCTTAAACTTTGACATCATGGCATATAATGCCTCTTCCACTTGGTTTTTCTCTTCTTTTCCAAGTTTATCAAAATCAATATGTTTCAAACCAAATAAATCTGCATTGCTTTTGACATTTTCACATTAGTTTTCAAGATCAGATAGAGGATTGTGACTTACCACTTTAAATTGGTTATTTTCATCTAATTATGTCCTATCTTTCTCAGAATCTGGTTGTGCCACATAATTTCTTCTTTGCTTCTGTTACACTTGGCCTCCTTATTTGTTTTTTATCTTTATCCTTCTCTTGGCCTTTTGAGTTGTAGCACGTGTGCTGGCTCTAGTGGTAGGAGCAGTGGGCTTGGCTAGGCTAGGTTTGACAATCTTCTTTGCCCTTGTCACTAGCTATGCCTTTGCCTTTCTTTTCTTTGAATCGACAATGGTAGGTGCTTTTTTGGCTTCTTCTCCCTTTGCACCTTCATTTTCCTCCTCTTCCTTGTCTTCTCCCATGCCTTGGTTCAATGCAAGAGGTGTTTAAGTTTGTGTTTCTATTACCTCTTCATCTTCTTCTTCTTCTTCTTCTTCCTCCTCTACATCTTCTCCAAATTTGGCTTTTAGTTTCTTCACTATCTTATCTTTCTTCTTAATGGCTGATGTAGTTTTCAACTCCATGGTAATCTTTGATTTTGTCATCTCATAGTTGCCAAATATCTTTGCACTTTTATCTATTTCCTCTGCTAGTAGTGCAGTGATGGTTGTTGAGGCTTCATCAATATTAATTTCATACCCAAGTGGTCTCAACTATCTTACCCTTGGTGTGGCAGCTTGCACAAAAGTGTAATCAACGTCAACAAGAAAACATATGTCATTATAGTATTTTTCAACCAAAGAAATTGGTATCCTCATTATTTCTTTCATTGATTTCTTAAATCCTTCAAAGTAACTTGTCATCAAGGTTTCAAAGTTTTCTCCCATCTCCTCAATGTATTCATTGATCTGCACCACAATTGACCTATTGGTCTTCCATCCTACATTACCAAAAGAGGGAAATGTATTTTGTACATAAAAGAATATACAAACCCATTATTGAACCAAACTTGCATTGTGCACTCTAGGTTTTCCTAATAGCTACAAGATTCTTCATTAGTTGTTGTAATTGTAGCTCTGCCAGATCATATATATGATCTTTCTTTACAATCTTGCAGCCGACATCCATAGCTATACAGGGTACACTATTCAATCTACTAGATTGATAAAATTTATGTGAGATTACCCTTACAACAAAGTTCAACAATGGATCAACAATAGTATCTATTGTCATACATCCCTTATTCCATTTTGCTCTAGTATTCTTCTCAATTACTTCCTTGGAATCACTTCTGAGTGTCTTTGTCTGATCTAGGGTTGGGTAGCCAGTAACCCTATGAATTATTCTCTTGGGAATCTTGATAGGTCCTCCCTCTAGCCATAAAGAACCATCATGAATTTGGCTTAGCACAATTGGTATCCACTCAGTTTTAAAAACATTAGGAAGATCTAGGGCTCATGTTAAACCCTTTTTCTCAACAATTTTGTATTCCTCTTTCAAAACACCATTTTCATACAATCTGTTATATGCATCTCTTATCTCCATGTCTCCTGCTTCCTATCTTGCAATTGTAGCACTTCCTCACATCTTCCACCATAATTACGTTTGGCAGTATCATTGACAATGCACTAGAAGGATCTTTTTTATAGGTGATTTCAGGAATGGCTTTAAATATGGGTTGCTTAACTTCACTACTGACAAGCTAAACTTTCAAAACCTCCTTCCCTTCAACATTTTTTGAACTAGATTCCATTTTGTCAAACTAGGGTTTATGCAAAATTAAACTGCATAGCTTGGCTTGTGATAAATACCTTGTGAAATCTAATAAACTGGTGTGAGATTATTGCTAAAATCTCTGCAAATGCTTTGAACAGGTTTTTGAATCGCCTTCTGCTCTACTTGCCCTTGCTCGAATATGAAATGATGAATAATGAGCAAAAATTGGTCGTATACCCTTCGAAAACCTTACATTTAATGTTGAGTGCTTACATAGTTGTAAGCTCAGCATCAACCAATTTCAGGATCACTCTGCATCCATTGATATTTCCATCACTCGACAAATGTTATAAGCTTGGCATCAACTAGCTAGACTACTAGCTCGACATCAACTAGCATTCCACTCAACATACATAGGAAAAATTTCATGCTTGAAAACAACATGAAAAACTTACAAATTTGACTTGAATTTTCAACATCTTGCATCTTTATTCATGCTAATGTATTATTTTTAGTACTATCTCCTTTGGAACTAATGTATGATATAACACTTGAATATCAGTCCCACATACCTCTTGATTGTCTAGTTTGATGAGGTGTGATCACCTGATCCATTGGGTGAAATGATCCCTTTTCAATTTGATGTGATGTAATCATCTTTATTTTTCCATGTCTTGTTCATCTCATCTCTGATGTGTTCAACATCTGCCTTGCCTTTGCCTTTATCAAATTCACAACTTGGTGCCTTTGACCTAATTGGACAATTTGTACTGATGTGACCAGTCTTCAAACAACTAAAACATGTGGTTTGACTCAACCACCTTTTGTAGTTACCACTGAAGTGTGTCCTAATACAATTCTTACGAACATGTCCATATTCTTGACAATAATGACAACTATATCTTGTATTCTAATCTCAATTATAAAAGTTCTCATTGTTTCTTACCTTTGTTGGTTTGTTTGATGACCACATGGATTTGGATCTACACTCAAAAGCTCTTGTCCATACTTCTGACAATTGTAACAATATCCTTCAAATCTTTGTTTATGCATGGTCCTGGTTTTGCATTCATGTGCTTAATGGCCTTGTTTGTTGCACTTATGACAATGAGTCATGTTCTTAGCTTTGACATTCTAATTTGTATTCTTGCTCCTGCACATATTAACAATATGTCCTTTCTTACCACAATTATGACAAGTAGGTCTGGATTTCTTACCTTTGATATTCCTTTCTTCAACAACTTTGGATGATTCTCCTTCTTTAGTACTTGTGTAACCCAATCCTGATGTATCATTGTTGGATCTAGGGGATCTCAATAATTGCTCAAAGTATTTGATGGCTTCATTTGGCTTGTTGAAACTTTTAGCAAATTCCTTTTCTCTTTTCAGGCCACTCTACAATTGTTCATTTTGCAACTTCAGTGTAGTTATCTCAATGTCCTTGACATTCAGTTCATAGTTGGCATTCATCATTTGACTTAGAGTATCTAATTGCATGTTGGAAATCTTGGTTAGTTCTATTGACTTCTCTTCCACTCTATTAGCCAAAACTCTTTTATCTTCTTCAATCATGGCTTTGTCTTCCATGGCTTTCTTCTTCTGCTTAACCACTTCACATACCAATATGGCTTGTGATTCTTGTTCTAACTTGAGATTTCTAATTTCCTCAGCTTGGATTCTATTCTTTTCCATTAGATCTACAACTGTTGCATCAAATTCATTTAAGTCTCCATCTGCAAATAGCTTAATAGTGTCTATCTCTTTGTATAGTGTGACATTCTCTGTAATAGCAATTTCTTTCCTTCCCTTCAAGGATTTATTTAGTTCCTCTCTTACCTCATTCAGTTGATGTGGTATGAGATGTATTTCAATCTCTTGGTTTTCAATAGTCTTTCCCAACTTGTAGACTTCCATTTTAAGATCTTTACTCAAAGTTGCAAAGCTTCTCTTTCAGAGAACTAGGCTCTAATACCAATTATTGGAATTACAAGTGGAAAGAGTAAACTTCTAGGGGGGGTGAATCGGTAGTTTAAACTTGGACCCATAAAAATTTCACTGTTCATTCATCATATACATTCAATATGTAAACTAAAATAACACGTAAAGCATATGCATCTAAATCATGTAAGCAATCACACATATAACACCAGATATGATTACCCAAAAACCCTCCAAGTAAGAAGGTAAAACTGGGATGGGATGACACCCACAAATCTTCACTAATGCAGTTGTAAAGTGTATCCAATTAAGGTTACAATATTTTGACCATGAATCATGGTCTACCCTGTGAAAGGTCTACCCTATTAAAGGCTTGCAAAGACTATTAGGTCTCACCTTGTTAGAGGATTTCAACACCCTTTTAGAAGTGTGTCTTGTTGAAGAACTTCAACTTATAACTAAGTAAGCACCATGTTAAAGGATTTCATACAGCCTATTAAGACTACTCTGCTTAAAAGATTTGACTAAAATCACTTGTTAAAATGTCTCAGCATAGATCCTATGATTGGCACTTGCTTGCCTGATGATAGATCACCTCTAAATACTTTTTCCTTTTGATCCTTCTCAATTAGATGTCTTAATGTTGTATCCTTCTCTCTATCCTCTGTTATTCTCTATCTGATTCTATAATTCACTCTTAATTCTAAGTCACCTTGAATGCTCTACAAACTATCTTGTTCACTCCTCCAATTCAATCACTCACCCATAAAGAGTTTAGGGCTCTGTCCTCCTTAAGAAGACTTAGGTGGCTTAGGGTTAGGTATGAATCTATGACTAAGATTCATCCATATTTTTGCTTAAACCTTCCCTTTTTTTCTGATTGGCTACATGTAATTGTATAGGGAATCCAAATATATTCATCCTTAACTCCAAAAGATCATAATCTATCATTAAGTCAGCTCAAAAATGATTTACATAGTTGTTTGTGCCATTATAAACAAATATGTCAAAATTGTGTCACTCGACATATGAAGTCACTGATGCTTGACATGCACTGTATTTCTGCTTTGACTCGGCACCTGCACTACTTGACATCCACTATATATTGGGCTCCTGAATCACTCAGCATGGTCTATCTACTTGACACCTAAGTGACTCAGCACTCATTGCAACTCGGCATGGTTTAATATTTACATGTTGTGCTCGACATGTATTAGCAGTTTGGCATGAACTAAGTAAATGGCTTAAGTATGTTGACACTCACTTATCAAAACCAATATGAGATCAACATCGATAAGAAATCTAAGGGGCATTCACCTGATATTGAATTGAGAGGTAATTATTCTTAGATGAGTCTTGGTTAGAGATTTGTATATCTTGATGAGCATTCTTATTCTTCACTCTTGGTCTACTCAACGACTTACTACTTGAGAGGTACAACCCATTGTCTCTTAGGTGCATTATGTTTATGCTTATCTTTCATATATATGGATCTTGAGCTATGATACATGAGTTAGTTTTGGAGGGTTCATTTGAGATATAGTTTAACATTGGTTATTGTCATGTGCATATGTTGTTGCTATGTTGGTTGAGTTTGGAAGATAGTTTTATATTGGGTGCATTCCTTGGATTAGGAATGATTATTCCTTGGTTTAGGAATAGTTTATGATTTTGATCTTCTTGTGAGAGGCTCACATCCATGATTATTTATATGATATGGTTTAGGTTTTGTGGCTTCTTGGTTGGGGTTTTATGGAGGAGATCTTATGTGGCATAGTTTACATCTAGAGGTGTGCATAGGACATGATACATGTTATGATTTGTATGGTTTCTCTTTGGTCTTGGTTATCTTCTTGGATCTTTGGTTTCACTTACATTGGATTTGAGATTGGTTGGAGATTGTGATCATTGGATTCTAAGTATTTATTTGTTTCAGATCTATTATGGGTTATGTGGAAATGATAATATTTTTATTTGTAAGTTTCTTTACAACATATGAGTGTACCACTGGTATAGATTAGTGGTTAAGAGTTCATGACCATTCACAAATCCAAATATATAATATTTTCAACATAGATTTCTATAAACATGCTAATTGGTACATGCATAAATCATAATAATTTGCACCTAGAATTGGCTCTAAAAACAAGTCAAAATGACCCCATGGGAACTTCCAACTAGGGCCACTAGATATTTTTGATATAGTGAGTATATGACCACAATTTGGGGTCATGAAAATCATCTAGGTACATTTGAAAAGTTGTCAAAATTGACAAACTATATTTGTAGGACCAGGCACTCATGTCAAACAAAGTCTTTTACAAATGGAATGGTTGTAGAAAAGTGATCAAATAGATTCATGGAGATTTGAAAACTTGCATGGGAGAAGTATTTTATGTGTTGAATTTAGGGGCATCATCAATTTTACCTTACCAATCTGAGATTGCAAGATATGACCTCACAAATAGGGAATCCAACAATTCTATAATTCTGATTAGTACAAAAATATTACAAATTGCATTTGGAATCCACTTGGAAAATTGATCAAACTAATTCATCATAAGCTCAAAATTGGAAGTTACATTGTCTTCGACCCCTAGAACGCAATGATGAAATAATTTTATCCTTTGGATCAACTGGGTCAAAGTTATACTTATTCAAATAGGGTTACTTCAATTTTAGGGTAAAGTGGGACAATGAAACAATTTTGAACACCTCATTTTGGGGAATTCAAAAACTTATCAAATTGATATGCAATGCTTGAAATTTGAAACATATTTTTTTTGATACACATTCAAAACATTTCCAAAGTGGTAGGTTGTGAAACTTAACAGGACTCAAGATATTCAGACAAAAAGTAGGGTTTCCATAACAGGTTGACAATTTGGCAAAAAGTACAGATTTGACAAGTGCTTGAACTGACATCTCATCAAATGATTGAAAACTTCAAACTAATGACATGAGACGCATAGGTATACTAAATTCAATATCTAGAGCACTTAAAACTAATGGTAGATCTCAAAATATCAGTTGGTTACTTATGCATGAAAAAATCAAATATAGAGTTACTTTTGCAAAGTCTACAACATGGCACTCCAAAATTTTGGCAAATTTTAAGAGTACCAATAGTAGCTCTAATTGGGGATACATGCCCATTATGGGAATGGAAAGATTCCAATTATCTCATGGTAGATCAAACCACACCAAAAGATCAATGAACTTGTTGCAAAAGAGAGAAATCAAACTTACTCAATGTTTGGTGGCCCTAGCCCCCCAAACACAAACCACTTATCCTTTCCTTTATAATAAATATGATTTTAATCTCTATACATGAACAACAATATGAAAAATCATTATCTACCTATTGTTCACAACTGTAAGAACTCATCAGTGAAAGATTTACCTTATTTGAAGCATCACCCATATCTCTCCAATCTCCTTTCTCAAAAACATCACAACCAAGCATACGAACTTCACTTTTCATATCAGAAAATGATGGATAAAATAAATTAGAAACATAATGTAATGCATCATTATGTAAAGCATCATACTCACCATGTATTACTCCCTCCTTAACTGTTTGGCTTGCAACTGAGAAAAATGATTTGTATTCACATATGTCATTAGTATCAAAATCCAAAGTAACTTCAAAATGCTCGGATATGTCAACACACGTCTCAAAAAATGGATTAGAAATCTCATGATAATGTTGACCATAAAGTAATGAAAAAGTGTAATTTGATCCACATCAACTCACAAAGTACATTTTCAATTTTATTATCACTATCAACTTGAAAAGTACAATCTAATTTTTCACTATAATTAGACATGGTATCACCATCAAAATAAAAAATAATCAAATATGAAACCTCGATGTATTTCTCAAATAATGGATTCACAACTCCATGAAGAGATCCCATATAAACATTGTGACAAAGGGTAGGCTGATTAGTATCAATGTCTTCATCATATAAAGCATTATCAAACACTTCAAACTTACTACCAAACCTATTGCCATAAATACTTTTAGTGCATGACAAAAAATCAAAGATGTCACTATAACAAGATGCATCATCTTCTTTTGTCAAATATGTAGCATCAATGTCAAATTACTTTCCTGGAGAAGATTAGGAGAAAAAGGGTCCCAATCCTCTCTAAAATAATTAGTACATCTTGATGCACTAATATTGAAATCAAATGCATGTTGAAAATTAAAATTACCTGTTGTAGGAGTTGCCTCATGTAATGGCAAAGATGAAACACATTCACCTACAACTTTACCATATGATGGAAATGGTTCAACTAATTATCTATCATCCTAATTTTCATTATAACCCTATGGTGTTCCTCTACAAAACTAGGTGAATCACCTTCATAAACAATACAATCACTCACCATTATTTTGTCTTCAAATATTGGTGACAAACTACTTTCAAATTTTTCATCATCAAGATGATTTGTATTATGTAAAAAAAATATGCATTTTTAGATCTAAGTGAACTATTCATAACTTAATTTATCAAACAAGAGCCATTTTCATCATTGATCTCTTATTCCCATGTTATACTTTATTCATACAAAAACATATCAACACCTTCAATGCCCTCATTTTCATTTGAGACACAAGTTCCAACATTCTCTTCATAGGACTATGATACATTTGTTGGAACCTTATAACTTGGAACATCATCAACATCACAAAAAATATGAAAACCATGAGAGATCTTCGTTGTTGTAACCTTAAGTTTTTCAACATTATCAAACTCATTACAACTGCTATAAAGATGTACATCTACTGCAAAAGCCTCATGAATTTGAAACTCATTAGGCAATTTATAACTATCAAGATTTGAAACACCAGTCACTATTGTAATAGCATGAACATATGCATTCTCATAATTGTAGAAGTAACCACAGTGTTCAATAAAGAATCATTGTTCACATGTACTTCTAAATTTGAATTTAAAATGTGATGAGAAATTACACTAAATGTACCCACACATTGATTCAAAGCTTAAACTCTCTTTTGACATTGTTCCCTATTCTCAAATGTATTATGCCAACAAAAACTTATAGAAAAATAATTTACACTTAATCCATATTTCATATTATTTTCAATATCAAATTGTTGCCATAAATGCTTGGTGCAGAGTTTTTTGATCTTTGTCCCTTAACAAGTAGCACATTTTCCGTTTGAATGCATCAAAGTAAATGACTAAACATACTTGATCATTAGGCCTGCAATTTTCAAGGATCTCATTTAAAACTCTTGAAATATGATGTTAAAAATAGGAACTAACTCATAATTTTCAATCCTAAGCTTCAACAAGTTAGTAAATGTATCAGATGCTTACCCTTTCTCCAAATTTTTCCATGAAGGTTGCATACAATTCATTCCAAGAAGAAATGGAATATTTTGGTAAAAAAGAAAACTAGTCTGTAACCTCATCCTTTTATAGTATAAAAGACTTCATATAAATATCTTCATAAGCAACTTCAAAATCACCCATCAAGTCAACAAACAATTCCACATACTGACTTGTTGAACATAGTTTCCATCTAAACGTTGACAAATAATGTTTGATATCATTTGAAATAACATTTGTCAAATCTTGAATGCCATCAAAACATAATGGTTCATATCTTTTGGTAGAGAAATATTTTCAAACAGTTATAGTATGTTGTATACTAGGTGGCACAAGATTTGACATACTTCAACAAGCTTGAAACCATTCACATAAATATATTTCAAATCTAAAACTTTTAGCACACCCAAATATTTTTGTACCAAAATCCACCTTCAAACATACTCCAACATCCAAATAAACAATTTTAAAACTCAAACCATAAAGTATGTGAAAATAACAACTGATTCTCCTATTAGTGTTGATCACTTGGTGGAGACAATCATTTATACCAATTGAATTCCATGAATATGTGTGACATGAAAATCAAAACTTGCATGTTGCTAAAAAATAGAAGCATAGTAAACTCACCATAATTTTTGCACTTTTTTATAGCTTCCATGGTGAGGATATTTTTGGTCTTTGAATTCTTTCTATCACTTTCTTATAAGAGTACTCAAGCTTACCCACATATCCAAAATAAGATGTTTCTCCAGCATATATGGTGTCAATTTCTTCAAATTTGATACAATAAGGACTACTGCAATAAATTTTTAGCATTGGTAAGAGACTAGAGTCAACACCCAATTTGAAATTGGGAGTGAATTTTCAACAAGATCCTGAACAAGATTATAATACTCACTAAAACATGACACTAAACAAAATGGCATGAATTTTATCTCAAAGACTCACAATAATTTTCTCTCAAGAAGAAAGATTCAAACTACACTCTAGATTTTGATGGACAATTTACTAGGTTGCATGTTTGTTTAACATAACTTTTAGCATCTATAAACATGCTTTTCTTATTCATTCCCCAATGGAGTCGCCATTTTGTTGGTTCCCCAAAATGGAAAGTTTATTAGCAACACACTTCAACAAAAATTCTAAGGATCAAGACAACTCCAATGCTCATTTCTAGGAAGGGTTGGACCAACTAGCAAGAATAGATCCTTCTATACTTCAAGCTCTGCAAAACTAGGTAGGTAGACCTTGGATTCATTAAATACAACTAGTGCTGAAACATATTCTTGAATCCTCAAACAAATCATCTCATACTAAGGGCATCAACTATGAAGAGAGCTTCTAGATGATAGCTTGTCACCCATTGAACTCACATCTTCAAGGAGCATGAGATATAGAACAACCTACAACTACAAACGGGAAAGGAAATATGATGTATGATTTGACTTTAAGTTACAACAAGAAAAATGAATGAAATGACAAGAAATGCAAGATCCTATAACTATGATCACTGCCTAATCCATTGGGCATTTGAGTTGCAAGAAATGCAACAAAGTAAGCTAAACTTATGCAGTAGCTTTAAATTTGTGAAGTGTTGCCTTACAACCTTTCATAACTATGATTTCCATTCAACCTACTTATCAAATCCATGTGTAACACCAGTAAAACCATAACTTCTATCAAGTAATTTAGTTAATCCCTTGGGTTGAAGCATGAAATATGGACTATGTATCTCATAACAAGACAATGAAGGAATAAGGATCATTTCATTCAAAATATCAATAATTTACAAATGGAGAAACTCAATGAAATATTATTTTCATTAAACTATATGTTATCTATGATTTACAATGAAATATGTTAGAATTATTAGAATAGCTTAGAAGGGGGGTGAATGAGTTATCCTCAAGTCGAAATGTAGTAATTCAACTTTTAACAACTTCAAAAGACTTAATAAAACTCATAAATCTACTCAGTCCATATAGAAAATCATTAGTAATTGGACTTATTCATATCAACACTTAGCTCTTTGTTTTAGTATTAGCCAAATTGCAAAAACATATAATAGTAAATAACATGAAACATGAAACCAACATTCACACAAATATGACATCGACATTTAATGTGGAAACCCAATTTGGGAAAACTACCAAGTAACATGGTATCACTTTTTCACTTTTCCAAAGTGAGCTATGTTAAGAGCCAACACTGTTAAAGGTTACAAAATACACTATTAGGGGTGACCCTATTAAAGGATTTAATCACCCTATTAGGAGTAGCCTTGTTAGAGGACTTTAGATCATTCCATTAGAATGTTACTCTGATTAAAGGATTTCCAAAATGACTATTAGTTCAACCTTGATTAATTGATTTTACTACCACAATAGTTAGAAAGTAATAGCTAGGTTTGATTTGTAAAACACAACTCACTTTGTGAATTCGGATCCCCATTCACGCATTTTTTGGATCATTGACTGGACTTCATTAACATCTTCATTACTTGTCTACTTAGCAACTCTTCAAGCAATCACACTTCACCAATCTCTTCACTTTTATTCTATTGTTTTTTTCTTCACAAGTTCTCCTTAAGATCATTAATCAACGACAATTTACTCTAATTAAAGGATTTCCAAAATGATGGTTAGGTCAACCTTGATTAAATGATTTTACTACCACAATGGTTAGAAAGTAATAGCTAGGTTTGACCTATAAAACATAACTCGCTTTGCAAATTCAGATCCTCATTCAAGCATTTGTCGGTTCATTGACTAGACTTCATTAACATCTTCATTACTTGTCTACTTAGTAACTCTTCAATCAATCACACTTCACCAATCTCTTCACTTTTATTCTACTATTTTTTTCTTCACAAGTTCTCCTTAAGATCGTCAATCAATAACAAAACAACCTCTAAAAACATATCTTATGCCTCCTTGAATAGGTAATTTTTATCTTTTTCCACTTAAACATCACCATAGATCTTAGGGTTAGATCAAATTCATTGAACCCTTCCATCATCTTGTTCTCCTTCTCCTTTGTAGAAACTTCTCATCAAATCCTTGCCATAGATCGGTTGAAAAAATCTCATCATGCATTAAATATTCCATCTCATCAATCCTTATCATCCACATGTTTTGAATAGTCCAAAAGTTAAATTGTGTTGGACTCATATTTCCAATATTTCATAAATTGTAACTTTTGTTGACACTCAGCCAACACTATGCAGATTGGTCTCTATTGTTCAAACTCGTTTGACATTCACTATCTTGCTTGATCAATACTGACACTCAATCAATACTAACATTTCCTCCATTAACTTGCTCCACCATAACTATCGCTGAACTTATATTATTTGTTCAACTTTTTCTCAAGTTCCTTAATCTTTTGTTTCAACTTCTCTATTGACCGAAAACATTCTCCTGGGTTTTTCTTGTGTTCAACTCAACACTTCCATACTTCATAAGATGATTAAACAATACATCATCTTGTTGAAAACCAACTTATCAAGTGCCCTTTGTAATTCAATGACACTTCACTTCTCTTCTCAACAACTTGACTAACTCTCTTTGTTATCTCCTCTTTTCAAATCCTCTTCATCAATCAAATGATACGACACTCTACACTATTAGTAAATGTCTCTCTGTTGGGTTTGACATCAATGACAATTGCATAACAACTATTCCAAATATAGTTTCCAACAGATATAGTTGTTAGGTTTATGGAATTTGTTTTCACTATGTTTGACATCACTCTTATCAATAAGTACAGGAGCCTTAGACCGGTACTCTCAAATTGGCTCACTCATAACTAATAATGATGAAGCATTACACAAAATTGTGAAAGGGAATTAAAATCAGTAAGAAAAAACTTATCTCTAATGTATTTCTATAATTTAGGAATAAACATATGCTCAATATCAGGCATAGGATAAGAAATATGAGTATGCAAATGCTTAAATCTACCAATAAAGTCAGTTACTTTTTCCTTGGGACCTTGTTTACAATGAATAAAATTAGTAAAATATATTTGAGGACCAATGTTATTCTAAATTTGTTGGATAAAAGTATTAGTAAGTTTATGAAAGGAAATAAAATAAGGTGACGAAGAAAAATACCACTACAAGACCTTGACATGAAAAGTACAAAAAACAACTTAGCTAAGATCTTATGATCATGAGTATAATCACTACATAGAACCTATTTTTTTTAAGATGAGTCACATGGTCACCCTTACTATTATAAGTATCAAGGAAAGACATATCATATTGTTAAGGGGCAACAATATGAATAATGTCTAAGGAAAAAGGATTGCCCATACTACATGTAGGCACATTGAACTTGGATTGAATTAAATAAGAAAGTTATTATTGTAAGGAACGATCATTTTGAGAAAGGAAAATGATAGTAGAACCATTAGAGGAAATAGTTGAAAATGACACATTCAACACACTAGGAAGAGTGTATGAATTAGTTGGAATAGAAGGTGCTACGGGTGTAACACTAGGAACCACAATAATAAGAGGATTAGGACAAGTGTAAGGAACATTATTGTATGAAGGTTGTGAGGTAGGAAATGAAGCAATTGTAACACTTACAAGAAGGGAAGGAATATGAAGACTCGTGATATGAGGATTTAATGGTTACATAGAAGTAGCTACAATAGGAGGAACATACATAGGAATACTACATAATTATGTGGAAATAGGCAAGGAGAGTTCGATACTAGTAACAAGTGGAACCATTCCTATTTCACATAGGGCTTCAACCAAAGGCTTAAGGTGAGATTGGGCAAGGTGTGTAAGACCATGAAAAATATTGACATTATGTTAATCATTAAAAATCAATTTCTTGAGGCGTCAAAAGCAACAATAGTATTGGTATTGTGATTCTCTTCAATAAATCAATCATGCATCTTGTCAATCTCAGTTACAAGCTTATGAAATTGTTTAGGGGGAACTCTTAAAGAATCATATCAATTATGAAATGAATGGGAAGCTTCATTATCCACGGAAGGATTATGATCATGAGAAATCATACGATCATTAAGGTTTTAAAAGAGAGGAGAAGAATATTCTAGATCAAAGGAATCCATGAGTCTATAGTTTTTCCTAACAAGAATACTATAGGTAGGGCTTCAGGTAATGAAGCTCATATGCTAATCAAGGAAATAGAAAGACCACACAAATAAAATGTAATCTTGAGGTATGAACACAAAGCATACAATAAAAAAAGTAAATAATAGATATGCTAGTCAAGATATACAATTACATACAACAATCTAACTCCAAAATGAAAAAGGAGGCAAGATGTCGAGTTCACCAAAATGTGCTAGTGGGACATGTAAAGCAAGGAAGTAAACCTAAGTTCATCACATAACATAACACCTCAAAAGAGAAATAATAAAATTGATCCTATCAATTTCAATTATAAGGTAATTAGATCTAAGAATATTAGTGCCAACCAAGTGAATAATGAGCACTAATGCAAGAAAAGACCTACTGGTAACATAATTATATTGCAAAAGTCCTTAAAACCCTAGTGTAGAAAGAGCTATGAAAGATAGTAGATAAAGTAAGTATGCTAAAATAAATAAATTAATCAAGTGACTCACTTTGAAAATGAAGTGGAATGTTAGATCTAATTGTCTAATGTCTTCATAGCTCTAATTAATGAATAATTTGAGCCCCAAACTTGAAACTATAAGATCTGTGAAACCCATTAATCATTTGGCTATTTGGAAAAGTCATTTTTTGTTAGCAGGGTCAACTTTTGGTAGCATGGATGAAGATTGACCGTGCTAATCAATCTTTGAATGGGAAACAATTTCTGAATCGTTGAGTTTAACAAAAAGGGTATCTGAATCCAAAACCTATTTGTCCTTCCAAGATCTATAACCTACAATGAAAAGGTTTTTATTTTTTATGGGGGATTTTCCTTGGTCAATACCCAATTTAGAAATTAACCTTTAAATTGAAATAATTGAAATGCTAGAAATGTAAAGTAAATGCACAAATTCACATTACAATAATAGGATTTCTCAAAACAAATGTGATGAACTCACTTTACCAATTGAATGGATCAAGAGGATTAGAATGTAGAAGAGGTATGAATGCAAGAGATCTCCTTTCCAATAACTTTTAAAAGGATCACCTTGAATGTACTTGAGGATGGCTTGAATGCTTGAATGCTTGAAGACTTCAATTCTTGAGATTGAATTCTTGATATGAATACATGATAGCTCACATGTATGAATCATGGATTATCCAAATGAGGTAAATGGATGAGTTTATAAAGGCTCAGAATAAACTCTCTCCTGTTGGCAGATCAAGCATAAATTTTAACACCTTGAATGAACCCCATAACAGAGCTTGAGAAGAGAGACAAAAATGGGACTTCATCCCTATTTGAGAAGGGGTGAACTTTGTCCTTGCTAACCAAGTCCAAAAATTCCCAGGATTCCCTTAGGGTCCTGAAATAAGTCTCAATTTATAGAAATTAGGTACAAATTTTGAGAAAACCCACTTTCAATGCAAAAAAGAGATTACGACTGATGTAAAAGAGGAAAGGGAGGACTCTAGTGGATAGGTCCTATAACGATCTTAATGTCACGAAAGAGGAATATTTATTAGGTTTTACTTAGATCTGTCTAGTAGAAATAAAGAGAGATGAAAAGAAAGGGAGGAAATAAAAATTAAATGCAAGTATGGCATTAAATCCCACTAAATAGGTGCTAAATCATCATTAAATTGAACTTCTTCCAATTTAGGATAATATACCACCTATAACTCTTAGACCCTACCCAATCTTCTCTCTGCCTCCCTTTGTCCCCTCTCTTGTCTCCCCTTATGTTTGTTCTCCCTCTACCCCACTCCCCACCCCGATTTACTCTCATCTAAACATTATGTATATTTCTCTCATGTTCTCTCCCTCTCTATCCCACTATCTATCCCTCTATATTTATCTCATTTTTTTCATTTCCTTTAAATATATTTTTATCTCTCTCTTTCTCTTTGTTTGTTTCACTAGATCTATTTCTCTTTCGCCTCCATATATTTTCTTGCTTATACTTTTATATCTCTATCACTCTATATCATTATCTATATATTCTCTTTTTGTATCTCCCTCTTCTCTTTCCATTATATATCTATCTCCATGGCCTTAGATTCAGGGATTACTTTTGTTCATTGTTAGTGAACTAAGTTTCATTTTTTTAAGTGTTGAGGGTGAAATTTCATCTAGTTTGGGGTTTGGATCCACCTTTGTCTTTTATTAGGTTTAAGATTCATGTTTGTTTTTTAGTTACATAATTAATAATTTTGTTTGAATATTAGAATTACATTAGATTGGATTCGATGTTATAGTTTGTCTCACTTTAGATTTAGGTTTACCTTTGCTAATTGTCAGAAAACCAAGTTTCAATTTTTTAAGTATCAAGGGTGGGGTTTCATTTGTTTTGGGATTTAGATCTACCTTTGTCTATTATTAGGTTTAGGATTCATTTTAATTCATTTTAATTTTAGGATTTATTTTATTTTTTAAAGATTATAATTACACTAGCTTCAAAGTTAACATTGGTGTTGATTAAGTTTGTGGAGTGAGTTTTGAGTTTGATAATATTCAAGGGTATTTTAATACAGTTAGGATTTTACTTGTTTCTACATAATGGTGATTTGTTTGGATTAAAGGAACAACACAATTTTATATTTTTTAGGTTTCATTTCTTATATTGTTCGATTAAACTTAGGGTTAGGGTTGAATTTACTTTATTGCTCAAACATGATTTGTGTTAGGGTTCAAACTTTTATGTTGTGAGGTGATGCAGGAGCATCTTGGGTCTTTGAGCATTCTTGCATCAACTAAAAATATCTCTTTTTTTTCTATACCAGTATTTTGTTCATGAAGCAGCCATTGTTACTTTTGGTTTTGTGTCATATGCAGTTGATATCATATCGAGGACCTGTCCTAGATCTTTGTCCTAAGTGTACAAGTTCTAATGTTTCATATTTTTTGATTTGTGCCATTCTTTGTGGTCCCTACTTCCTAATATTATCTTCCAATGAGGTGTTTTATTTTATTTGGTGTGGGTTTCTATGCTTATGTGGTATCTTGCACAATTGGGAGTTGACTCTATCTTGCACAATTGGGAGTTGACTCCTAACACATGTGTGGAACTATCTTTAAGTGTGTGTGATTTTATCTCGTCCTTTGTTGGGATTTTGGTTTACAATTCCAAGACTAGACCTATATTGTAATTAAATGCCTGATTGGATGTGTTGTGACTTAGTTGGCTATAAAATAATATTGGTTATATATAGGAAAGTAGAATTTTTAGAGATACTATAAGATATAATATGCGAGCTTGGACTCTGAATTGTAATTCTTATTCTGTATAAGGCCACAACTCGAAAGGCCTCACATTCGGGCATGTTCTTGTTTTGTATGCAAAGTTAAATAATTACACCTACGAATTTACTACATTTGGCCTTGTGTTCCTTGTTGTGTGTTTGATTAAGCTTCTATGTGTTACTCTTAGAAAGGGTAGCTTGGGGTTTCTCATTGAGTTACCTCAGCCTTGCGTCATAAGGTTAGGGACAATTTGTGTTGAATGTTACAGTTTAATTTATCTTTATATTTAAAATTAGTTTTATGATTAGTTTTGAGCTTATATTACAAGGGATTTGATGTTACAACTTGACTCACCTTAGGTTCAGGGTTTACTTTTATTTCTTGTGAACAAAATTATTTTCATGTTTTAAAGCATTGGGGGTGGAGTTTCATTTGGTCTGGGGTTTGGATCTACATTTTTCTACTATTATAGGATTCATTTAATTTATTTTTTATTCATAATATTAATACTCTTTTTTAAATATTACAATTACATTGGCTTCAAATCTAACATTGGTATTGATTTAAGATTGTGGAGCGAGGTTTGAGTTCAACAATGTTTAAGGTTAAATTTTAATATGCTTAGGATTTGAATTGATTATATGTAAATTCAATTTGTTTGGATTAAAAGAGCACCATAAATTTGACATTTGTTAGGTTTAATTTCTTATAGTGTTTAATCAAACTTAGGGTTAGGGTTTAATTTGATATTAGTGTTCAAATAGGATATTTGTTAGGGTTCAATTTGTTCTAATGTAAGGTTGGAATTAAAGTTGTCCTAAAGTTACTATTTAATATGTCTTGATGTTCAAAATTAGTGTTATCATTAGGTTTGAACTTTATTTACTATGGGTTCAATGCTATAATTTATCACACCTTAGGTTTAAGGTTTACTTTTGTTTATTTTTTAGCAAACAAAGTTTTAAGTTTTTAAGCATCAGGGGTGGGGTTTCATTTGGTTTGGATTTTGGATCTACCTTTTCTACTATTATATTTAGGATTCTTTTTTAGTAACTCAATTAATACTTTTGTTTAAATATTAAAATTACATTAGATTCAAATTTAACATTCGTATTGATTTAAGCTTGTAGAATGAGGTTTGAGTTTGACAATGTTTAAAATTAAGCTTTAATATGGTTTGGATTTGACTTGATTCTTGAGTTGGCCTAGTGGTGGAGAACCTGTACTCTTGAAAGAGAGGTCACAAGTTCAAATCCCACTCGGGGGTAGGGTATGTATACCTGATTTGTAGTGCAGTTAGGTACCTCCTGAAAAGGAGTACGAGGTAGTCCCATATCACTATCACCATATGTCAACCCAAAAACTATGGCTGGTGTTGTGGACTATAAAAGCCCCTTTCCTTTCCTTTCCTATCCTATGTAATGGAAATTAATTTGTTATAGAGGAAAAACAAAAATTTGACATTTCTTACATATAATTTATTATAGTGTTTGATTAGGCTTAGGGTTAGGATTAAATTTTATTTAGTGTTCAAATAGGATTCATGTTATATTTCAATTTGTTCTACAAAGTTAGGGTCAAATTTGGCCTAAGGTTACTATTTAATCTTTTTTGAAGTTCAAAATTAATTTTATGATTATTTTTTAACTTTGTTTACTAGAGGTTTGATGGTACAATTTGTCTCCCATTAGGTTCAAGGTTTATTTTTGTTTATTATTAGCGAACAAAGGTTCAATATTTTAAGCGTCAAGGGTGGGATTTCATATGGTTTGTGGTTGGATCTACCTTCGTATATTATTTGTTTTAGGATTCATTTTGATTTATTTTTACTTACATGATTAAATCATTTGTTTAAAGATTAAAATTACATTAGGTTCAAAGTTAATGTTGGTAATGATTTAAGCTTGTGGAGCGAGCATGTAGTTTGATAATGTCCAATGTATTAAAGGAACAACACAAATTTGACATTTTTTAGGTTCAATTTCTTACAATATTTAATTAGGCGTAGGATTAGGGTTGAATTTACTTTATTTTTCAAATGGGATTCACATTAGAGTTCAATTTATTTTATTGTAAGGTCATTGTTTAATTTATTTTGATGTTCAAAATTAGCTTTATGATTGGGTTTGAACTTTCTTTACTAGGGGTTCAATGTTACAATATATATCTTCTTAGGTTTAGGGTTAACCTCTTTTCTTTTTTTTAGTGAACAAAGTTTCAAATTTTTAAGCATCAGGGATGGGGTTTCATTTGCTTTGAGTTTTAGATCTTCCTTTCTCTAATAATAGGACTAGACTTCATGTTGATTTATTTTTAGTTATAGAATTAATAATTTTGTTTAAAAATATAATTACATTAGCTTCGAAGTTCATGTCGGTATTGATATAAGCTTATAGATTGAGATTTCAATTCAACAAAGTTCAATGTTAAATTTTAATATGGTTAAGACTTCATTTGATTTTAAGTAATGTTGATTTGTTTGGATTAAAGGAACAATACAAATTTGATATTTGCTAGGTTTAATTTCTTATAGTATTTGATTAGGCTCAGGGTTAGAGTTGAATTTACTTTAGTGTTTAAATAGGATAAATGTTAGGATTCAATTTGACCTACTGTAAGGTCAAGGCCAAATTAGGCCTCAGGTTAATATTTTTTAAGTCCAAACTTAGTTTTATGATTAGGGGGTTTGATGTTACAATTTGTCTCATCTTAGGTTTAGGGTTTATCATTATTTATTATTAATGAACAAAGTTTCAAGTTTTTAAGCATCGAGGGTAGGGTTTCATTAGGTCTAGGATTTGGATCTACTTTTGTCTATGTTATTAGACTTAAGATTCATTTTGATTTATTTTTAGTTACATGATTAATAATTCTCCATACAAATACCTTGGTATCCCCTTGGAATAAGTTACATAGAATATGTTATGGGATCATATCATGACAAAGATAAAATATAAAATAGAAATTCGGGATGGTAAATAGCTTACCAATGTCAGTAGGGCCACCATGATCAAATTAGTATTGACAACTATTCCTATATATCATATGTGTTGCCTACCCTTACCTCAAGAAGACCTTAAGCAACTAAAGAATAATCTCAAGAAATTTATTTGGAAAGTTGTTTCTAATAATTAGAAGTTAGCCCCAATAAAGTGGGACAATATATGGGAATAAAGAAGATTAGGCTAGAAAAAAATGCTTTAAAAAAAAAACTTGCTTGGAAAAATTTTCAGAAGAAGGCAATAAATGGGCTAATTTTTTTATCATAGATATTTAAATCCTTTATCAATATTCAAAAATAGGAAACCGTTAATGGATCTAGGATATGGAATTTTATGCTAGAGTGTAGACCTCTAGACAAACTAACATGGGATATTGGTAATGAGGAGGAGGCTCTCTTTTGGGGAGACTCGTGGAATGGTTTATCCTCTTTAGATAATGTAAATCTTTCTTCTTGCATCAAGGAAATGTTAACAACATCTCGAGGGAGGTATTAATTATTACTATATCATTTTAGATAACCCCTTAAAAGAAGAATGACAATGATTTTTTTTAGAAGAATATTCTTTATCACCCTTTGAAAAGGTAGAACTTAGATAGATTCTATATACAAGAAAAATATATTTAAAAATAGAAAATACACATTAATTATGGGAGGCTCTAAAAATGGAATATACTCAAAATGGATATGAATATTTAATTAATACTAATGGTTAGAAGAAAACATATCTCCCTATCCACCTGTGCTAGGATCATCCTTATTTTCCTAAGGTTGGAATATTCCTTTGGACTACACTCCAAAAGAGAATTCTTACTGCAAAGTATCTTAAGAAGATTGGTTTTGAAGGTCTGTCTAGATTCTCTTTGTGTGAAAACAATGAGGAACCCATTAATCATCTCTTCTTGATTTTTCCATATGTAGTAAGATGTTGGGACTGACTTAGCCACAACTTCAATTGGAAATCAACATTCAATAACACTCTCCTTAGCCACTTTAAATATTGGGCTAAGAAACTTGAATATAATGTATATAACATCCTTTGGATTGTTTCCCCTTCAATACTAGTTTGGGAGATTTGGAAAGAAATAAATACATGCATCTTTCAAGGAGAGAGTACAAATGCTTCTCCTATTCTCAATAAAATTGAAGAAAGCATAGTTGAAGTCACTAATTATAGACTTGGAAAATTAAATCATATTGAATAAACTTTTAAAAATTGGGATGTCAAAATTATGAAGTATTGGTTCAAACTCATTATCCCACCAATGCATGGAGCCAACAAAGGTGATAAAAAGAAACTTAGGAGTGAATGCAAATGGAATCTCCCTTCAATGGGATGATATAAATTAAACTTTGACAATGCATCGAGAGGATATCCTGGTAAAGAAGGTTTAATTTGTATAATCCACTCAACTAAAGTGATTATATGTGAAAATTTGTCTCTTCTATTGGGGGAGATGATGACTAATGAGACAAAATTAAATTCTCTAATCGAAGGATTACAACTTGGTATATAAGTAGGTATCTAAAATATAGAAATAAAGGGATACTCATAGATAAGTATCAATATATTAAGGGTTAACCATCTTTTAAATTGGGAGTTTAACTTTTAATTTGAAATGGCTCTAATTTTAATTCAAAAATATAACGATACTAACTTTATACACATATTCAAGGAGGGAAATTAGTTAGTTGATTCTCTAGCAAATTTTGGGGTAGATGGTACACATATCATTAAATCATTGTAGTAATTAAAAGAGGACCAAGGTAACCCTCCCGCTTTAACAATTCAATATGGCATAAAGTAATAATTATGAATGCATAAGTATTTAGGAAGCTTGTGTACTCCAAAATTTTATTTTAATTAAGAAAGAGGCAAGTTGTCACATTGGCATATATAACGACATGTTTGGTACTTAGTGATTATTACTTTAACTAGAAGTAGTCATCATTACTTTAAGTGGTGAGAGTAGTGGTGGAAATGTGAATCAAGGATACAACACCTATTTTCATCACATAACCAACACACACATGAATAATAGAGGAAGGGAAGTCAAGAAGATGAGTCCTTTCAATCCCAAATATAAAGAACTAGGTCTAGAGAGATTAGTGTTAACCAAACAAGTAAGGAGCACTGATGAAAATGACGTCTAGATAGATTATTTCTAACCAAACAAATAAGGAGCACTAATGCAAACTAGGTCTAGGAAGAATAGGTAAAATGATATCCAAGTCCTTGAAAACCCTAGGTGGTGTGGGAAGTAAGAGATAAATATAAGTAAATGTGTTGAGAGTACAAAGAAGGTAGCAAGAACACCTTTAGGATTCATTTTGTGCTTGTGCTGATCAAAATGAATGGAAATCATCAAATCTGGGCTTGAAATTGTGCAACTAACAAAACCCAAAAATTGTTTGATAATCTGTTGGGGGAAAACTAGATGATCAGGGGGAAAACTAGATGATCAAGGGCAAAATGTACGATCAAGGGTGCACTACAACCCTAATTGGAAGTGTGCAATGTTCATTCTAATTTTGTTGTTCTAAAGAATGTTGAAAAGGGTACTCGGATTTGTAACATATTCATCGATTTGATATCCACAACTTGTAATAAAAAAAGGGTTTTTTTATTGTTGATGAGGGGTTTGCCTTGGTAAAATCCAATTTTAGGAATTAATATTGAATTGAAATAACATGAAGGTAAAGTAAATTAATGAATTCACCTTACAATAGTCAAATCTCTCAAATCAAATGCAATGTTCTCACTTCACCAATTTATTTGGATCAAGAAGATAAAGATGAATAGATGCAGAAGATACAACAAATGACATTGATTGGATTAAACAAGATCTCAAAGATAAACTTGTTAGCATGAATTCTAATGGTATTCCTATGGAGGAGTATCCTAGCATTGTTGGAGACATGATTAAAAGGTTAAGTGTTGCATTCATAACAAAGTTTATCATTAATGTCAACATACTGGTTATTCTGTAAAGACTACCAGAGCAGTAGATAGAGTTTGACTTTGTGAGGTTCAAGGAATCTAAATGAATTTATAAACAATTTTTATTATGTTCTATAGAGTGTCTAAATACTATAGTTAAGACCACATGCATAAATATGAAGACTAGATAGAGTTATGATCATTTTAGTGAAGGCAATGTTCAAACAGAGTTTTTGGGAAGTGATTACTCTTGTTTGGATTGTATCTCCTAACAGAGATAGAATATGGTTAAGCAAACTTGTATAGAGGTAGAAGATATGATTAAGATATTAAGTTTAATCACATGCACACATCCAGATGAGAAATGAGTAAAGAGTTATGAATATTGTGAGCCAACGGTTGTGTATAATTTTGTAAAATGATGTAATTTTGTAATGTAACATGTAAATATAAATGTAATAGTCTTAAGTCAATCCTATATTATCATTGTAAATTGAGAAAGCCTTAAGGTTGACTCAATAACTTATTATAGGACTTGGTATAAAAGAAGGATGATTTCCTTGGTTGTAATCATCTAGTGTCGATACTATGTAATCAATGAGGTATTGTAGTACACAAACTTACATGCAAAAATATTTTGGATTAAAGAAGTGTTTGGTGTAGTTGAGGCATAGTTAGCTGACAAGGAACTGTATTTAGCAAAGTTGTTGGACAATATTGATGAACAATTATTTTATTCAACGAGGATAGTACTGAATTTTTTTGGACAGTGGATCCATCTATCTTCCTAAATAACTCTTAACAGGGTTGGAATTTCCTAACATGGATTTAGAGTCTCCTAATAGGAACTAATATGTATTGAATGTATTTCATTTAATCCTAACAAGGTCCATCCTTTCATGAGGAACTTAGATATCATTACATCATTTTGTGTGTACCATCCCCATTAGGGTTTTCGCTCTGATCAAGGGTTTTCCTAGTTAACAGATTTGGTGTTATTGTGTGTGGTTATCCTTCTATGCTTGTTGCATCTATTGTTTACGTATTTTGGAATTTACAAGGATATTGAGGGTTTTTTAATTACATAACTAAATAACCCACCACCACCCCCCCCCCAGTTATCTTTGTGGACTTCACTTTCTAACAACACTCCTTCAATTGCTTGAATGATTGGATCATTGATATTTAATGGAGTGCTTGAAGAAGTAAAGGCTAAATGCTTGAACTTGAGTGTTAGCATGCTTGAAATTGTGGATTCTTGATCATAGAATTATATGATGAGAAATGGAGAAAATGGAAGGTTCTATATACAAGGTAGGGTCAAGAGGCAACACCCTCATAGGGGTTTTCAGGGGCAACACCCCCAAAATCTCAACTAACTTTTTAATTGTAAAAAGCATCAATTTCTATTTTTCTATTGGATGACATATTCTAACCATAATTTTGTAAGCAAAAAAAAGCTTGTCTAAAATGTCTTAGGGTTAGGGATTTCATAATATATGATGAGATAGTAGCTTCTTGCAATGATATTAAGTTGTAAGGGATTGTAGATTGCAATCAAGTTGTAATCACTAAATAATAAGAATATTGGACTCATTGTTTGGTGGACATAACCCAGATAATGGGTGAAGCATATTAAATCTTTGTGTCTTGTATTCTCTTCTATGTGATTTATTCTTTTACACAAACTTACATGCAAAAATATTTTGGATTAAAGAAGTGTTTGGTGTAGTTGAGGCATAGTTAGCTGACAAGGAACTGTATTTAGCAAAGTTGTTGGACAATATTGATGAACAATTATTTTATTCAACGAGGATAGTACTGAATTTTTTGGACAGTGGATCCATCTATCTTCCTAAATAACTCTTAACAGGGTTGGAATTTCCTAACATGGATTTAGAGTCTCCTAATAGGAACTAATATGTATTGAATGTATTTCATTTAATCCTAACAAGGTCCATCCTTTCATGAGGAACTTAGATATCATTACATCATTTTGTGTGTACCATCCCCATTAGGGTTTTCGCTCTGATCAAGGGTTTTCCTAGTTAACAGATTTGGTGTTATTGTGTGTGGTTATCCTTCTATGCTTGTTGCATCTATTGTTTACGTATTTTGGAATTTACAAGGATATTGAGGGTTTTTTAATTACATAACTAAATAACCCACCACCCCCCCCCCCCCAGTTATCTTTGTGGACTTCACTTTCTAACAACACTCCTTCAATTGCTTGAATGATTGGATCGTTGATATTTAATGGAGTGCTTGAAGAAGTAAAGGCTAAATGCTTGAACTTGAGTGTTAGCATGCTTGAAATTGTGGATTCTTGATCATAGAATTATATGATGAGAAATGGAGAAAATGGAAGGTTCTATATACAAGGTAGGGTCAAGAGGCAACACCCTCATAGGGGTTTTCAGGGGCAACACCCCCAAAATCTCAACTAACTTTTTAATTGTAAAAAGCATCAATTTCTATTTTTCTATTGGATGACATATTCTAACCATAATTTTGTAAGCAAAAAAAAGCTTGTCTAAAATGTCTTAGGGTTAGGGATTTCATAATATACGATGAGATAGTAGCTTCTTGCAATGATATTAAGTTGTAAGGGATTGTAGATTGCAATCAAGTTGTAATCACTAAATAATAAGAATATTGGACTCATTGTTTGGTGGACATAACCCAGAGAATGGGTGAAGCATATTAAATCTTTGTGTCTTGTATTCTCTTCTATGTGATTTATTCTTTTACACAAACTTACATGCAAAAATATTTTGGATTAAAGAAGTGTTTGGTGTAGTTGAGGCATAGTTAGCTGACAAGGAACTGTATTTAGCAAAGTTGTTGGACAATATTGATGAACAATTATTTTATTCAACGAGGATAGTATTGAATTTTTTGGACAGTGGATCCATCTATCTTCCTAAATAACTCTTAACAGGGTTGGAATTTCCTAACATGGATTTAGAGTCTCCTAATAGGAACTAATATGTATTGAATGTATTTCATTTAATCCTAACAAGGTCCATCCTTTCATGAAGAACTTAGATATCATTACATCATTTTGTGTGTACCATCCCCATTAGGGTTTTCGCTCTGATCAAGGGTTTTCCTAGTTAACAGATTTGGTGTTATTGTGTGTGGTTATCCTTCTATGGTTGTTGCATCTATTGTTTACGTATTTTGGAATTTACAAGGATATTGAGGGTTTTTTAATTACATAACTAAATAACCCACCACCCCCCCCCAGTTATCTTTGTGGACTTCACTTTCTAACAACACTCCTTCAATTGCTTGAATGATTGGATCATTGATATTTAATGGAGTGCTTGAAGAAGTAAAGGCTAAATGCTTGAACTTGAGTGTTAGCATGCTTGAAATTGTGGATTCTTGATCATAGAATTATATGATGAGAAATGGAGAAAATGGAAGGTTCTATATACAAGGTAGGGTCAAGAGGCAACACCCTCATAGGGGTTTTCAGGGGCAACACCCCCAAAATCTCAACTAACTTTTTAATTGTAAAAAGCATCAATTTCTATTTTTCTATTGGATGACATATTCTAACCATAATTTTGTAAGCAAAAAAAAGCTTGTCTAAAATGTCTTAGGGTTAGGGATTTCATAATATATGATGAAATAGTAGCTTCTTGCAATGATATTAAGTTGTAAGGGATTGTAGATTGCAATCAAGTTGTAATCACTAAATAATAAGAATATTGGACTCATTGTTTGGTGGACATAACCTAGAGAATGGGTGAAGCATATTAAATCTTTGTGTCTTGTATTCTCTTCTATGTGATTTATTCTTTTATTGCTACTGGTTATGTTTTCATGTTTTTTTTTTTTGTCTCTTCAAACCCAACAAGTGGTATCAGAGCAAAGTTGTTTTTAGTTATCCTTTATAGAAAGGTCTCACAATTGAGTGTGAGTCTCATGGTTAAGTGGGGGTGATGACAAACGAGGGTAAGTTAAAGGTTGAGAATTTTAATGGGCAAAACTTTCAGCTTTGTAAAATACAAATGGAGGACTATCTTTATTAGAAGGATTTATGGTAACCATTGCAAGGAAAATCCAAGAAACTAACAACTATGATGGATGATGACTGGGATATTTTGGATATAAATGCACTTATAAGTATTTGATTGTGCCTAGCATAATCAGTGGCATTTAATCCTAGCACAATCAGTGACATTTAATATTATGAAAGCAAAGACGATTGAAGAGTTGATGCAAACCCTCAAAAAGTTGTATGAAAAGCCCTTTGCTTCAAACAAGGTATTTCTCATGAAGAGTTTATTTAATATGAAGATGACAAAAGGTGGATTTTTTGTTGATCATTTATACGAGTTTAATACAGTTAGCATTAGTTATCTTCTATAAATGTTGATTTGATGAAGAAATCAAGGCTCTCTTGATTTTGTGTTCTTTATCCGAAAGTTGGAATGGATTGGTAATGGTTGTGAGTAACTCTGTTTATGGTTCTAATACCCTAAAATTTGATAATTTTATTGGTTTGATTATGAGTAAGGAAACTCATAGGAAAATCTTAGGTGCATCTACATCAGGAAGTGTTTTGAATATACAGAGAAGAAGAAGAACAAATGAAAGAGGAAATAATTCAAGAAATTATGAGAAATCAAGAGGAAGTCAAAGGGAAATAGATATCAATCTAGAGGACCAAGAGATTGTTGGTACTGTAGGAAACCAGGGCATAAGAAGAAAAATAGTTGGACTCAAAAGAACAATGAAGGAGGCAAACAAGATGGAAACAAGTACGCAATTGTGGTAAATAATAAATCTAAAGAGGAAACTTTTCTTCTTTCCTTAGAAAATGTCGACGATTCATGGGTTTTAGACTCAGTGGCTTCATTTCATGATACTCCCCATGGAGGTTATTTTCTCGATTATGTCCAAAGGGATTTATTTGGGAGATAATGAACCTTATCGGATGATTAGAAAGGGGAAAATTAAAATTAAGTTGCAGAATGGGAATCATTGGCTTCTACAAGAGGTGAGACATGTTCCAAGAGTAAGTAGGAATTTAATTTTAGTAGAGCAACTAGATGATGAGGGTTGGATGGTTATTTTTAATGACAAAAATTGGAAGGTTTCAAAAGGTTAGTAGTAGCAAAATGTGTGAAAGTAGAAACATTATATATTTGTACATGTCATATGGTTCCTTCTACTTCAACTATTTAAGAGAAAAATGAATGTTCAAGAATAGTTGATGTAGTTGGTCAAGGAGAATAAAAAATTGTTGTAGATTCTAAAAAAACACTATGACACAATATACTTGGGCACATGAGTGAGAAAGGTATAAAATTATTTCATTCGAAGAAAGTTTTACTAGGTTTAAAATGTGTCAATATGGATTTCTATGAAAGTTATGTATGGAAAGCAAAAGAGAATGATTTTTGTGAAGAGTGGGAAGGAAAATAAAAATGAGGAATTGGAGCTTGCACGTATAGATGTGTGGGGACTAGCTCAGGTATCTTCCTTTGGTGGCTCTCATTATTACGTTACATTCATTGATGATGCAACTAGAAAAGTATGAGTTTATTTTCCTAGACATAAATATGATGTATTTGTAACTTTTAGGAAATGGAAATGCTTGGTTGAAAACGAGACTAGTAAAAGGCTAAAATGTCTTAGATATGATAATGGTGGTCAGTATTACATCAATGAATTTGAATATTATTGTTCCTCTAATGGTATTTGTAGACAAAAAATTGTTCCAAGGACTTCACAGGAAAATGTAGTGGTTGAACGCATGAACATGACAATATTGTTGTGTGCAAGGAACATGAAGTTGCATGTTGGGATTCTCTTAAATATGTGGGTAGAGGCTATCAATACTATTGCATATTTGATCAATAGAAGTCCCTCTACTCCTTTGGGTTGTGGTATTCTAGAGGAAGCATGGACTAGTAAGAAGGTGAGTTATTCTTTTCTCGAAATCTTCATTTGTGAAGCATTTGTACATATAGATTTTGAAAATAGAACCAAGTTGGAAGCTAAATCAAAGAATGTGTATTTGTTGAATATGGAATATTTGAATTTGGTTATAGGATTTAGTATTTTAAAAATCATAAAATTGTAAGAAGCATGGAAGTCATATTCAATGAAAAAGTGTTGTACAAAGATTTGTTACAACGATATGAGAAGAAAGAAAATGATTATGTAGTGTTAGATGATACTAAAAAGGATGATGTTCTAGCAGCCCCTCATGTTCCACAACAACAACAATAAATATCACAAACCCCAATGAATGTTAGATGGTCAACAAGGCTAAGTAGACCTTAGAAAGATATTTTCCCTCTTTGTATTCTATTTTATTAACAGATGTTACTGAACTTGAATGTTATGATGAAGTTATGCAGGTGGATATAAAGCTTCAATGGGAGTTTGCAATGATAGATGAAATAAACTCCTTACTAAAAAATTAAATGTGAGATTTATATAAGTTTCCTATAGATAAAAGAGTTTTACAGAATAAATGGGTTTATAGGTTGAAAGAAGAGGATGGAGGTAAGAAAGATTTAAATCCAAGTTAGTTGTAAAAGGATTTGTACAAAAAAGGGGAATTGATTTTGATGAAATATTTTCTCCAATTGTTAAAATGACTTTTATTCATATTATTTTAAGTATTTTGGCTACTAAAAATTTGCATTTGGAGTAGCTTGATGCTAAAACAACTTTTCTTCGTGGTGATTTGGATGAAGATATGTAAATGAAATAGCCACAGGGATATAAGGTCAAAGGTAAGGAGAATTTAGTGTGCAAATTGAATAAAAGTTTATATGGCTTGAAGCAAGCACCTTGGTAGTGGTATCTTTAATTTAATAGTTTTATGCATGATCATGGATACATTAGGTGTCATTTAGATCATTGTATTTATTTTAAGAGGTTGGATGATGATAACTATATTATTTTATGTTTGTATTTTGATGATATGCTTGTAGTTGTGCCTAGTAGGGATTATATTAAGGGGTTTAAAAAATAGTTAACACATTCATTTTCTATGAAATATTTAAGAACAGGAAAAAAAATCCTTTGTATGGAAATTTACAGAGATAGGAAAAACTGGAAATTGAATTTATCTTTGGCTAATTATATTGTGAAGGTGTTACAACGTTTCTCTATGGAGAATGCCAAAGCTATCAGTGCACCTTTACTTGGTTATTTGAAATTTACTAAGGAGATGTGTCTAAAGATATAAGAAGAGGAGGGGAAAATGTCTGAGGTACCTTATGCTTTAGTTGTGAGAAGTTTGATGCATGTTATGGTATGTACTAGGCCATTTATTGCACATGCAGTGGGAGTTGTTAGCAAGTATATGAGTCATCCTAGAATTGAGCATTGAAATGTAATCAAATAAATTCTCAAATATTTGAGAGGAACATCCAGTAAATTTTTACATTTTGGGGGCTCTACTACTAATTTACAAGGCTATGTTGACTCAAATTTGGTAGGGGATCTAGATACCAAGTAGAGTACTACAGGATATTGATGGGACAACAATGAGCTGGATTTCTCAGTTGCAAAAGGTGAATGCTTTATCCACTACAGAGGGATAGTATATTGTTGCTACAGAGGCAACTAAGGAGATGATATGGTCTCAACATATCATGGAATTGGGACACCCATAGAGGGAAAATTATTTGTTTATATATAGCCAAAGTGTCATTCGTCTTGTGAAGAATTTTGCAATACATTCAAATACAAAATACATATAGTTATGGTACCATTTCATTCGGTCCATTTTGGATGATGGACATTAAAGATGGAAAATATACATACAAATGATAAATTGACGTATATGTTTCAAAAGGAAGTGATAAGGGAGAAGTTGAACTCCTCTTTAGGTTTGGTTGGTCTTCTATACTACATAGAATAAAAGAACAACAGAGTCCAAGGTGGTTTACATTCTAGTGGGAGCTCTACATTTGACAACACTATGATTAGTCTCCAAGTGAGAGATTGTTGTTATGTAGAGCCTACGTAGACTCAAAGGTTAACTTCTCCCTACTTTATTTGGTGCAATTATCCCTCAAATTATTCTATGGGGGTTTGGGGGAAGCACCCTTTGTGGGGTCCCAAAACAACGCCCCTTGTGGGGTCCTGTAATAGAGCTTGAGGTGTGCTCCCTAACATTTTTATCATAAAAGAATTGACTATTATTTTTCTATTGGACAACTTGTTTTAGCCCTAATTTTGTAAGGAGAAAAAAGCTTATATAAAATGGCTTAGGGTTAGAAATTTCATAATGTGTGATTGAGATAGTAGCTTCTTATGACAATAATGAGTTGCAATGGATTGTAGATTATAATTAGGTTGTAATTACTAGATAATAAGAATATTGGACTCATTATTTGGTGGACGTAGCTCAGGGATTGGGTGAAGCATGTTATATCTTTGTGTCTTGTGTTCTCTTCTGTGCAATTTATTATTTTATGATATTGGTTATATTTGCATGTAATTATTATTTCCATCTCTTTAAACCTAACTATATTTTTTGTCACTTTACCACAGAGCTCAACATGAAAAAAATGGAACCTTGTGGAGGATACAAGAAACCATTACAAGTCCGCTTCCAAGTACGAATTGAGTCATAAAATTCATGATATTTTTGTTGAGCATATAAATATTCCTCAGTAATAATATTAACCCTAGAAGTAGGATCAACGAGACATCCATAAGAAGGACATTGAGTGATCTGAGTAGTAATATAAAGAGGACCATTAGGATCCTTGAACTTATCAACATCAGTAAATGAGATAACAAGAGCTCTAGGATGCTTATAATTCAATTTAGGTTTAGGTTGATCATTAGATGTAGAGAGAATATCTTTCATTAGGTAGAAGTGGAGGTTGAATTGCATGTTCCACATCATTAATAGTATTATCATATTCTCTCATCGTAAGGTATCATAGGCAACATTTACTTTAGGAAGAGAAGAAGAAGAAGGACGTTGAACAATAGTATTAGTAGTATGTTGAGGTAAAGGATTAGTGTAGATTTGAATATTTTGATTAGGAGGTACCACAAATTTATTTCTAGTTCATGACTATCAATAGATAAGGCATTAGAATCAATCAAATCCTAACTCTTATATTGTAAAGAATAATAAGGCTTAGTATCATTTGCAATTTGGTGATGAAATTGACAAAATGCTTTAGGATTAAAGTGTGGACTCTATGTAGTAGAAGGAAGAAGTGATTTTAACAGGAGGAAGTGTAATTGTATTATCAGTAACCAACCAACTCGTAAAAGAATATAAAGACTTAGAAGGAGGATTAAATTGACCATTCAATTGAAAAAACAAAGGAAGAAGTAGTGGCATCTCGAGATGCAACAACTACTTGATCATCTACTATATTCATAGTTTTATTAATATTGAGATAGTTGCTAGATTTCTAAAATTTATTATGATTAGGTGTGACATCACTCTTATCGACAGGTACAAGAGCCATTGGAGCAGTGCTCTCAAACCGAGTCACTTGTAATTGATAATGATGAAGTGCTGCTCAGAGTTTTGAAAAAGAAGTAAACTTGGTAAGCATAATCTTATCTCTAATGTTTTTTTGTAAATTTGTAATAAGCATGTGTTTAATATCAAGATCACACACATGATAAGTAATATGAGCATGAAAATTCTTAAATCTACCAATAAAATTAGTCACTTTCTCCTTCAGACCTTAGTTGGAATGTATCAAATCAATCAGAGAAACATAAGGACCAATATTATTCTAAAATTATTGGATAAAAGAATTACCAAAATTTATGAAAGGAGTCAATAGAATAAGGTGGCAAAGAGCAAAACCATTGCAAGGCTCTGTCACATAAGGTGTGAGAAAAAAACTTGGCTCAAATCCTATGGTCATGAACATAATCGCTACATAGAACTTGGAAGGTCTTAATATGTGTAACAAGATCACCTTTTCCATTATAAGTGTCAAGGCAAGGCATATCAACTTGTTGAGAAGTAATGGTATAGAAAATTTTAGAAGACAAATGACTATCCATATCACATATAGGAACATTAAACTTAGATTGAGTGAAGGAAGCAAGTTGTTGTAAAGAAGACACAAATTGAGCAAGACTAAGGATAATGGGGTCATTAGAAGAAACATGTGGCGCAAGCACATTTGAGACATTGGAAGGATGTATAAATTATAGGTGGAACACTAAGAACTATAATATGAAGATTAGGATAAGTGAAAAGACCGCTACTATGTGAAGGTTGTGAAGTTGGCAATGAAATAGGCATAACACTCACAAGTAAAGAAGGGATAAGAAGACTACTATTAAGATTAGATGCTTGAATAAAAGTAATCATAGTAGGAGCAATATAAGTAGAAATTGTAGATATAGGTACATAAATAGGCAAAATGGGCTCAAGAAGAGAAATAGGCAAAGCTATCCATACCTTAGAAGCAACTTGAGTTAAAGGCTTAATATGAGTATGGACAAGGTATGTAAGACCAAACAAAATATTAACACCATGTTCATCATTACGAAGCACTTTCTTAAGAGCATAAAAGGTAGCATTGCTCTCAATATTGTGGTTTCCTCGAAGAAGTCAATCATACATTTTATCAATCTTAGTAGCAAGTTTGTCAACTTTTTTAGGATTGTAGAGTAGGAAAATAGAAGCAATCCAACCACTACATTAATAAATGGGGAAGACCAAGATACACCCCTTGGATTAGGTTTGATCGATACACAAGGAAGTATCAATGCAAACCCTAATGCAAAAGGGATGAATAACTTAGATTTATTTCCCTGTCGCCTCCACCCTAAGAGGGTTTAACCAAGAAGATATGTAATATAGGTCTAAGATATAAAGATATGGAAAAATGATGAAGTATATATAAATGAAAGAGAGGAAGATGATATACCTTGTGAAATTCAAACTTGAAAATAGGTTGTCAAATGACCTTTGAAAGAGTTGATTCCCCTTAACTAGATAAAAATTGCCCTATAGATAAAACCCATAAATAGTTTGATGATCTCTTAAGGGCAAACTGGATAATTAGGGGTAAAATAGAGCATTGAGGGTGTAGTGTACCCTTGATTGACTATGTTTGATGATGATTTTGATTTTGTAGTCTAAATAAAGCTGAAAAGGGTATCCAAATCTACAACTTATTCACCAATCTAAGATTTGAAACATTAAAAAAAAATAAAAATTATTTGTTTGTTATTAGAGAGGGGGTTTGCCTTGGTAAAACCCTAGTTTAGGAATTAACCTTGAATTGAAATAAATATAGAATGCTAGAAAGTAGTAGTGATAGATCTAACATGAAGCAATGTAAATCTATGAATATACTCTTGAATTTGGAATGTAGTCAAGTATGTACATGTAATAGCTTTGATTCAACATCAAAACCTTGGAAAGGATATCAGAGTTACATCAAAACCTTCAATCAAATAAATGTAAAAGATGCAACAAAGGATCTTGAATGTAGGAAGAGAGCTCTTAAAATCCACCTTGTAAGTGAATATAGATCTTGAAAGGATGAATATAGAAAATGAAAGAAAGGATCTTGAATGTATGAAGGGAGATATTTACCGTTGAAAGTATGATAGAAGATCTAGCATAAAATCCTTCAATAGCTTGAATGCATGAATCCTTGATCTTCAGTGGAGAGATTTCTTCAATGCTCGAAGAATGATTGAAAACTTGAGAGCTTGAGTGCTTGTGCTTGAACTTGTGAATTCATGATGTGAATTTGAGGAAATTGAAGGGTATATAAAGGGCTTATAACAACTTACTCTTGTAGGTCAACCTGCCTAGAAGTTTGCACCCCAAAACTAACTGGACACAAGATCTAACCAGAGAACCCAAAATAGGGCCCAATCAGGAGTGCACTGTGGCCCTGATTGGCCCATCAGGAGTGCACTACAATCTTGATTTATCAAGGGTGTATTGTGCCCCTAATAACTAGGTCATAGATCCTCTAGGATCTCTTTGGGATCTCAAAACAAGTCTTAGAACCCTGAAATCAAGCGCAAAATTTGAGATATAGTCATTGCGGTGCAAGGAGTATATTCTAAGTGGACAGATGAAGGGAAATATGACCTAGAAGGATATATCCTACCTCAAGCTTAACACCATGAAAAATAGGAGCTAAAAAGAGAATCCATTAGATTTTACCCCAATTCCACCTAGGAGGAAGGACAAAAAATGGAAGAAGGAATGAAAGGTGCAAGAAGATTGAAGATCTCAGACTAAATAGGTGCTAAACCTTCATTAAATTAGAGTGTGTCTAATTTAAGAGAGTACAGGGAGGAACCCTTAAAGCCCCATCCTCATCATGTGATGAGTGGGAAGAGTCATGCTCCATAGAAGGATCAAGATCATGGGAAACCATAGGGTCACTAAGGTTTCCAAGATTAGGAGAAGAGGAATCCAAATCAAAGTGAGTCATGAATCTATGAATTCTCCTAACATGAGTGCTATAAGCAGGACTAGAAGTAATGAAGCTCATAACCAAACAAGGTAAGAAGACACAATGACATCTAACCTTGTGATATGAACTAAAATCCAATGTCATATAAAGCATGCAAAGATAATACAAAAGAATACAAATATATAACTTTGAATAATAAATCTAACACTAAATCAAAAGTGGAAATTTTGAAATTCGGGTTCACCAATAAACGCGGTGGTAGAAATGTGAATCAAGGATATAATACCTTTCATCGAATTTAACCAATATATACATAATCATAATAGAGGAATAAAGTCAAGGAGATGAGTCATTTCAATCCCAACTCTAATGAACTGGGTCTAGAGAGATTAATGCTAACCGAACAAGTAAGGAGCATTAATGCAAACTAGGTCTAGGAAGAATAAGGGAAAAGATATCCAAGTCCTTGAAAACCATAGGTAGTGTGGGAAGCTAGAGCTAAATATAAGTAAATGTGATAAAAGGATAAGGAAGGTAGAGAGCACACCTTTAGGATCGATTTTATGACTATTGTGTTGATCAGAATGAATGCAAATTGTTAGATTTGGGCCTGAAATTGTGCAATAGACAAAACCCAAAAATTGTTCGGCGATCTATCAAGGGTAAATTGGATGATTAGGGGCAAAATGGATGTCCAGGGGTGCATTATGACCCTAATTGACTCTATTTGATATTGATTTTGATTTTGCAATTCTGAAGAAGCATAAAATGGGTACTCATCTACAACTTGTTTTTCGATTCAATATCCACAACCTACAATAATATTTTTATTTTTGTTGTTGATGAGAGGTTTTCCTCATTCAAACCCCAGTTAGGAATTAACCTTGAATTGAAATAACTAAAATAAAATAAATGTAAAGTAAATGTATGAATTCACCTTACAATAGCTATATCTCTCAGATGAAATGCAATATTTTTACTTTACTAATTGATTTGGATCAAGAAGATAAAGATAAATGGATATAGAAGATGCAACAAAGAATCTTGAATAGATCAAAGAATATCTTGAAGATAATCTCCTTTAATTTCTTGAATGCTTGAATGAATGCTTGAGGGCTTGAACATTTGAACTTGAGTGTAAAGAACTTGAACTTGTGGATGCTTGATCAGAGAATAGTCTTGGATGATATGATGAGAAAAGGAGCAAATGGAAGTGTTTTTATAGAGCTCATAATTAACTAACTCCCCTAGGCTAACATGCCCGGGAATTAAAACCCCAAAGGTACTTTGACATGGGACCCAAAATAGGCCCCAATCTAAGGTGCACTATGGCTATGATTGGCCCATCAGGAGTGCGCTACACCCCTTATTGGTTAGGGGTGTATTGTACCCTTGACAACCAAATTTTGGAACCAAAAGGTCTTGGGTCTCCAAAATTAAGTACAAATTTGAGATATAGTCGTTAAAATGCAAAGAGTAAATTCTAAATGGATTGATGACAAGAAGGGAGGACCTAGGAGGATAGATACTACCTTGATCTTAATACTATGAAAAGATGATCTATTAGGTTTTACCCTAATTCCACCTAGGAGAAAGGACAACAAAGGGAAGAAAGAGTGAAAGGTGCAAGGAGATTGATGATCTCGCATTAAATAGGTGCTAAACCCTTCATTAAATTGGAGTACTTCTAATTTAAGACAATACAATGTGATTCTAGAATAAATGAAGTTGTTTGTAAGGATATAAGGCTTTCTCTTTTCATGCTCTAAAGTAAAAATAAACACTTCTATTAGAGTGAAGACGGGGAAGCGTGAGATGACATTTTGGGGGGAAATCATTGAAACATAATTGAAGAAGATAATGTTGGCCAAGCATGTCTTGATTATTGGACAATTAACATCATTGGTAAGGAATTCTCCAAGGTAGAGGATGGGCTAAAAACAAACACAGATGTAATAACTATGTTTGTGTTGACCATCCTCCACATTCACAATGCAGATAAGGCAATAATATATGGCCTAAATACGAGTTTATTTAAAGGGTTTTTTCTTGCATAAATGGATATTATTTTGGATAAAATTGATGAGAACCTTTGCATCCCCAAATGAATTGAATACAAGATAGTTATTTGCAAAGTCGGGGTATATCCTATACTCATTATTAAGAATTTACCCACAGTTCATCAACAATTTCCAATCATTAAAAGAAACTAGTGGTTCGTATTAAACATCATGAATGTGAGGGTGAAGGAAGAGTGACATGGATTGGAGTGGTTTATGGTAGTAGATAGGGTAGACCATAATGATGATGAGTTTGTAGTGGAAGGGAAGACTTTTGGGTAAATTGGGTTTTAGGACTTTGACATCTATATTTTTGTTTACAATATAGCTATAGTACGTGTTTAGATAAAAAAAAATGCTTTTAACCATCGACCATTTTGGTGGATATTGAAAGATGCAACTGGTAAACCCTTTTTTATATTTTTTGAACAACTACCAAAACATTAAAATATTGCTCTCACAATCAAAACCTTTAATATTTTAGATGTTTACGAAAACTGAATATATATTTGATAAATATAGTTATTTTGAGATCTTGGTTATTGGTTGTTAAAATAATTTTAATCATACAATGATTTAGAATCTTCTTGAGAAGTAACCAAAGGCATATCAATTTTCTAATTGCCGAGTTTATCTTTTTTTATTCAAAAATCTATGCTTTATCATATTATGGATCTAGCTTTTAGGGCGAAATGCTCTTAATTTTATCTTGGGGCTGAATATGGCTACACTGGAATATTATTTTGATTTTTGCCCTTCTTAGATTAGGGCTTGTTCTATCTCATAAAAGGGAGGGGTTATTGTGATGTGATGGTGGGAAGGAATATCCTTCACTATCATCACACCTATAAAATAGGTGTGGTGATAGTTGAAGCTAACATTTTTTTCTCATTATTGGATGATAATAATGTCTCCTTTTCCAAACTAGTTTTACATATCACTAAGTTTTCTTTACCAAAGCTTAACAATAATTGTTGTGACATGGAGCCTAATCAGACTCAGAGGTTAATTTTTCCCCAATTTATTCGACACACTTTCCCCCTTGATTATTTCTACATGGATTTGGGGACAACACCCCCAAGATAGGGTCAAGGGGTAGAGCCCTAGGTGTTTTCCCTGTTGTATTACAAGTTGGGTTGAGGGGCAATGCCCTCGTGGAGGATTTTGGGGGCAGTGCCCCTAAAAGCTCAATTGACTTTATTATTGTGAAAGGTGTTGTCTACTATTTTTCTATATAGACAACTTATTCTAGCCCTAATTTTGTATGTGGTAAAAAACTTGTATAAAATGGCTTGGGGTTAGGGATTTCATTATGCATGATGAGATTGTAGCTTCTTGCAGCGGTATTGAGTTGTAAGAGATTACAGATTGTAATCACTGGATAATAAGAATATTGGACTCATTGTTTGGTGGATGTAGCCCAGGGATTGGGTGAACCACGCTAAATCTTTGTATCTTGTGTTCTCTTCAGCGTGATTTATTATTTTTTGATATTGGTTATATTTGCATGTAATTGTTATTTTTGTCGCATTAATCCTAACAATAATGAAGTAATTGGTATTGTTGATAATGTGTGTAAGTTATTTATTTTACTAGCATGGATACTTTTAAACTGAATGATGAGATGTTAACAACACGATTCTCTTAGAAATTCCCTGTTAGGATATAGTGGTTTTTAGTTATGATGACTTGCTTACAAAAAATATTATTATGTTATGTTTTGTGATGGTGTTTTCTTTTCAAACATATAAACATTTTGTATGAGGTTTGAAAGGGAAATGTGATATTAGAAGGTAAATTTATTCTTAAAGATTGCCTACACAATATTAGAATAGATTCAAAATATTTCACTTTATATGTCTAAGTGTTTTCTTTTCTAGAAGTTTGGAGATGCTTTTGAGATTGACAAAAAGTAAACTTGTATTAATTATGTTACTCTGTGGATTAAATTTGAAGAGGGTGGTTGTTCTTCATTCTCGATAGACACTAGTTAAGAATAGTTGTATTATGGCCATTTCATCTATACAAAGTATCCTTGGTCAAGATGTTATGGATGTGATAAATGCAACCCAAAATATAAATTATAGTGAGTTGATTTAATTTGTAAATAGACATGGGTATTTATTTTTAAATGTTAATTGGTCAGATGGAAATATCATCTTCGTTGTGGTTATTTTCTTTACTACTAATCCTTGGTCAAGGGTTTGTGAATTTGGTATTGTAGTTATCCAACATTATATTCAATATGAGAGGATTAGATTAGCAAGGGAAGGTGATTCATCGTAATCTAAAGATTACTAATTACATCTTAAAGTTTACGCTACATGTAAAGAGTGTTCACGATGGATGTTGCTCCAAACATTGTCACTACTTGCAAAAGATGTTATAACAATGAACGCATCCATCATTTTTATTCATTGAACAACATGGACCTAAGTGAACAACCTTTAGTGCTGCAAAGATTAATCCAGGTGGAAAAAATGTCCATTGCATGAGCGAACCCAATAGTACAAGTAACTCAAGATTTCACAGGCCAATATAAATATAGAGGTCATAAAATCAGCTTTGACTATGACATAGCGACTATGACAAAGGCACTTCCAGGAAGAGTGTAAGAATTATACATGTTCATATTTCAAAGGATGCATACGTAAGGCTGGATGTAAGTGCAAGCCATGTTAGAGATGTGTTATTGTACAAGATCAGGTATGATCCACACTATGATGATGTTACAATAGATACTAATTACTTTGATGAACAACATAGGATCAAACAAACATTTCAAGCCTACTATAAACTATCGAAGAAGATGAAAACATTGTAATTTCAAACGGTGAAATGGAAATAGACAAAGAGCCAATTGAAGATGATATGGCTTCCATGCCATTATTCGTAATAACAGTGTCAAAAAGACATCACCAACTAAAAATTATCAAGAAAATATTAGACCTGGATGACATCGTGGATGACATTATCAACTAGCCAGAAATGACTTTTTTTTGATAAACAAATACAACACAAAAAGTTTGCTTGATATGACATTTCTTATCCTCTTCCCCAACATATAGAACCATGACTAATGGAAGTGCAGATGCATGAGTTTGCATTATACATGACGCAATTTCATGATCATAGATTTGGAAGACATCCATGATTTCAATATTTCATATACAATCTCATGATCTGTAGCATCGTAGCTAGAGCCTTACAACCGTATTCACAAGATAAATGTAGAGGAAAAAATGCCATCTATGATTGAAATTTTGCGTACGCACCTAAAGAATCATAAAAAAAATAACTTGTTGAGGAACCCATGCACTTGAGATCTTCAATTAGGGTTACAAGACTATATTGGAACAAGTGTCATACAAAGCTAACAAACATGATCAATCAAATAGGTCCACTGACCTCATTCTTCATGTTAATGCAACAGGTACAAAGTGTTTTGACCTATAGTGCTTGTTTACAAATGGTCTATTAGTAAAAATGCAATCAAAGAAACAATGTTTGGAAAATATAATCAACAACCCACGCATTACAACACTATACCTATAATCAATGATTTATAGTCTTTCACGAAGAAGTAATTGAAAAACTCAAAGAAAAATATTATTTGTACATATATGAATGGAAACATAAAGGAATGATGCATATACATGGATTTATATGGCTTCAAAATGCACCGGATATAGAAAAATGCGACTAGACTAATTATCCAAAGCTAGACATTACAAGAAAATTCTTGGACTTGTATGTATGCGCTTGGAACCCATGCGACACAACTCATATAAGCAACACAGTGTTTAGATCTCCACTAGATGATCCATGTTTGTTAACCACAACTGAAATATTTGCTGTAGATCCCAAGGACGAGTATGAAGAAATTGTTAACCCTGTATAAAGGCAAGACAAAAGTTGAGAGGAAATATGTCTCCAAAAGAAAGGGATAAAATTAAAATGTTGCTGCAAAGCTTCGTAGAAAGAGCAAAATGTCTCTACCTTATCATGCGACAATGATGGAATGAAAAAATATGAACCTATAAGAAATGATGATAGGCTGAACAAACGCAATCAAGGCATGTTATCAATATGGAGAGCTAACATATATTGTCAACCCATAAAAGTACATTGCAAAGTATGCCTCAAAGGTAGAGAAACAATCAAAGACCTACACTAATATGGTAGCCAGAATATCATTAATCCAATGAGGTGATAGTCTAGCCCTTGAAGCATATCAAAAGCTCATGACAAAGATTGTTGTAGAACATGATATAGGGGCACAAGAGACCTGTCACATGCTTTAAAAACTACCCCTTGTCATTTGTAGTTGTACATTTACAAATTTAAACGTCAATAAAAAAATGTTCCAACGAATAACCAAGGATATAGGTGAAAGATAGATGCAAGCTACTTACTTACAAATGTACATCGAACACCCTACAAAGCTTGAGGCGACAAAACTACTCGAATCTTCTAGATCCTACATATATTTTGCAAAATGAAAACACCACAAATAGAAAAAAATGGAGGTAAGCACCATTGTCAATGTCTATGCAAAGTTATACAACATCCCAGATAAGGACTAAGACCAATTCGAATTGTTATGTAGGACTGAATTACTTCTCTTGTAACATAAAGACTAAAATTGGAATTAGCCGAGATTCTTGCTATCATCTAAAATATTGCACCTCTTTTGAATGCAAATGCTACTAGTATTTAAATTTTATTTCATAAACGTAACAAAAAACCAATACAACACAACGCACTTACTTTTTTAAGACTCCTGACAACAAAAATCGAATATTTACGCGAAATGGCAGCCACCCAATTGACCGGTAACTGCCAACACAAAATACAAGGAAACTTACCAATTTAAAAAAATTTCCCACCTCCCCGCCAACTGGCGGACTGTATCGAAATATATGGGCTTCCCGCGCTTGTATTTCCCGCCATCACGAAACCAACTACTTTTTTTTGTGGAACAATTATTTTTATTCTTGAGATTTATATCGCAAACAAAAGAAATAGGACGTTAAATCGAGTCCTGTAAAACGATCATGGCGGTACCAACTTCTTCACACAAATCCAGCCCTAGCCGGTTGTCGAGCTGCTCTAGAAACCAAACAGAGATGACTCCCAGAAGGTCATCTAGGCTTAATAGCCCAGCAACTGTTGTCAACTCCAATGGATTAGGGTTGAAGCGCTGCAGAGAAAGCCCTTCACGGCATCTAGAGGAGGAATGCGCCACACCCAAATCAAAGCGCTTGAGATCGGATTTGGAAATGGAAAAGAGCCCCAGCAGAGTTCGTCGCAGTCTAAACCTCCAGGGATCTGAAAATGGGGTTCTTTCGAATGGGGAGAATATAGAAAATAAAAGGAGTCCTTGCAAGGGTACCGCTGGAAAGGAGAATAAGCAGAACATGGAGTCTGCAATCCAAACAAATGGCATTGGTAGCATCAGGTCACCGAAAAAGGTGAGTTAAATCGGTCAAGCCTAATTTATTCTTTTTTTTTTTAATGTTTTTGAATTTTCTGCAAGAGTTTTGCGTTGAGACAGACATACTTTTTTCTCCTATGCTCCACATTGTCATTTATTCGTATTACGACGATGTTCATTTTCATGTTCGACTTTGATTCGGTTCCTATCATTAGCATACTCATTTACAGTTTATGGTTGTGCTTTAAAATCGTCTGGTAGCAGTACCTTGATTTGCCATCTGTTTTTGGATCGGTTTGCGTGGCATCTAGTTTCAATACTGTCTCATTTATCAGTATTTCAATACTGTTCAATTACACATTCTCTTCTGTATTATTATCTTTATTAGCGTATGCATTTTGCATTTCACTATCCCTTTTGACTGATTCTCTGCATGCTAGAGATGTAGGTTAAAATACCCCTGGAACGTGGGAATTGACTAATATCAATACACAACTTAGCATTACATGGAAAATCCATTCTTTACAAACGTGCCTTTTTTATCATTTGACAGCCACCCTTATGACAGCTCAATGTGTATTTTGATATTAAACAAATTTTAATGGAAAGACGGCACCATGTGCATTTTACTACCAGGGTAGTATCCCTGTTACAATACTTCTAGGGTTTGAAACTTGCTAGGATTTTAGAGTTATATGGAATTTGTAACTGAGATGGTCCAGTAGAGCAAGACAAGACCATATTCGAGGCATGTACAGGTGAGAGTACCGTGGAACTATTAGGTTTACCCATGTGCAGGACTCAATTGATTTCTCTCGAGGTTGGGTGTGATCCGCGGATCAATGATTGCCAATATCTCGATTTCTCTGCATCCGGCTTTGTTCCATCTCAATCAATACGCAATAAGGCAGGGAAAACTTGTTAGCCACGTATGCAGAGATTAGATTTTTAGAATTTCAATGCCCATAGGGCTGAATCAATTTTTTCCCCAGTTGTACATCTATAGTTTGAGACTGAAAGGCTGTACAGACAGCTACTGATCTCTAGAGACTGCAATGAACATATAGTGAAACTGACTTTGGACTTTATGTATGCTATTTCCATTTCTGAAGCTATTTTATGGTGTTTTGTACATATAACATCCTAATTAAATTAATTTAGAGTGTTGTCCATTGAATGTTCCCTGGAATCTAAGTCGTTCTGCTTCAGTTGTAAGAGTAGTTGCCAAAGAAAGCGTGAAAAGTGGTAGCATGGAAGGTGAATTTTTAATCTAGTTTTCAATTGGTGTTCTGGATTCAGAAGATAATTAACTGTAAGTTATTGATTGATAGGTAACAAGAGTGGAAGTTGATGCTTCTCGATCTCCGAAGTCTCCAAGAAAGAGACTAAATAATTTAACCAACCAGATACCAAGTTGGAATCCTACTGGTATTGCACTTCCTCATAGATATAGTTGTCTTTAATAGTTCTTGTGTCTTTGGTTATTGAGCTCCAATAGTAACATCTTGAAATTGTTCGGAATTTATATAAAAAGAGTATTGATTCATTTTCTTTATTGCAGATCCCTCACATATTCTTGCGGTGAAGACAGCTTTGCATTTATCTGAAGTGCCAAAATCACTTATCTGCCGTGAAGAAGAGCAGAAAAAGTTATTTGATTTCTGCAAGACATGTATAGAAAAAGGAAAAGTTGGAAGTTTGTATGTATGTGGATGCCCAGGAACTGGAAAGTCTTTGCTATTGGAGAAAGTTAAATCACTTTCTGTGGAGTGGGCTAAAGAGGTGCGTTGAAGTTCATTGCTAGCATTTGTGAAGTGGATACTGAATTTACTGTTATAATCTACAACTCTACTGTAGGATAAAACAGTTCCTAGACATGTTTGGGCGGTTTTGTAATGACTTTATATTGCCTTAGCATAATCCAATTTTATGTGAATTGTATAGTACAGAATGTCTATAGCATTTTTAAGAAATACCATATGTGAATTTAGTCAATTCATTTGTGACTTGCGTTCTGAAATTTGCATTTCAACATGAGCAGGCTAGGATTCCTCCCCCAGTTTCAGTGGTTGTGAATTGTACATCCTTGACAAACACTTCAGACATATTCAAACGGGTGAGTATGATAGAAAATGAGAATTTTCCACGTAAAATATGTTTTTTTGGCAGTACACATTTACAGCAGATTTAGACATATCAAATGATATCTAAATCAGAACTTTGAACTGTACAAGATTGGTCTGTAATCTTTAATATCTTATATGCTGGAACTGTTTCTTCTAGATACTAGAACAATGCCAAGGAAGGAAAAAGAACTCTACATATAGTTCACCATTTGAAGAGTTGAAAAGTTTATTATGCCAGAAGAAAAAAACAGATGCATCAAAAATGACGTGAGTAATGTTGTTGCTGTTTCTGCAAAGCATTTCTTTTAGTTTTTCTTGCATCAATTCAGTCATATTGCTTCAACCTGTGCAACTTGTCTTTTGAACCTTGATAAAGATATTGATATGAGATGACATCAGATTGCTTTACAAGAATTCATTCAATTCTGTCAGTTATCAATGATATATACACGTCACTGTAATTGTTGGGATTCTTTATCTTTTTAAAACAAACTTCTTACTGAACTCTTCAATGATTTCTTATAAAAAGGCTGCTGGTTGTCGATGAGATGGATTTTCTTATTAGTCGAGATCAATCGATTCTGTATGATCTCTTCAGGCTTCCTAGTTTCCCGAATTCACAATGTATGCTAATTGGTAAGTCGAGTAGGAGTGTGTAAGCAAATCCTTCATTTTAGTTACTTCTGCAAAACACTGAGATTTTATGTAAAGTTTCTACCAAACCGTTCATAGAATTAATAGTTTTCTGCTCTTTCCTGCAGGAATCTCAAATGCAATAGACTTGACTGATCGGCTTCTTCCCAAGTTGCAGTCTCTAAACTGTATGAGCTCTTGAAATTTCTTTGTTTTTGATAAATCTCCATACACAGATGGACGAAATATATCCTTGGACTTTCATTCAACTCAAAGAAATAATGTAATTCTAAGATTAATAGATATCAGAAGCCTAGTTTTGGTTTATCAATCCTAAAAAGAGTTTTAATTGTGGAATATGTAGTTGTCTCAATTAATCTAATAATTTATTTATAAAATGTCAAATCACGGTGAACTGATTCATTAACTAGGAAATGATATTACCATGTCTGACATTTTGTAGATAATAAAATGCATGCTATCATAACCATGGTAATTAGACACTTGATTGCCAGCATTGATTAAAATTTTTCTATCATGAAATATAGTCTGTTGCCTCATTTTTTAATTTAGAGGTGTTTTGTCTTCTGATATGAACTTTATTATTTAATATTTGAACTACCAGGTAAACCTCTTGTTATGACATTTCGTGCCTATTCAAAAGATCAGATACTTAAGATACTTCAGCAAAGATTGAAGGTAATCTATTGTGATTTGAATGGCTTTGCATCCTTTCTGCTGGTAACTGTTCATATGCACTCTGACATATATTTGTCAAAGTACAGTAAATAATGTTGTTGCTATTATGTTTTCCATTTAAGAAACATTTTTTATGTTGTATTGGGACAAAGCCTTTAGAGCTTCTTGTAGCTTATTAATGTCTTTTTGGTTTTAGGATCTTCCATTTCAAGCTTTTCAACCTCAGTCATTGGAGCTTTGTGCAAGGGTGAGTTCTGTTCTGTTTTGGATAAACAATTTATGTGGAAAGAATCTATGCTATAATTACAGCTTTTGTCATTTAAATGTACATTTTTTTCACCTTTGTTACATTATGGCCTTTGTCATTTAATTACACCTTTTTTTCACTGTGTTACATTTCAAAACTTGTAGCCTAATTAATTTGAAGCCATGCATTCAGTCCTAAACTTAACGAAGAATGTGAGTGTCTTTGAGGCAGATCAAGCATACAGGCTTTTAAGGGTTTCAAACTAATCAACTAAAAGGATTTCCATGATTTTGGCTGAAAACTATCTTGTATGCCAAATTCCAAAGTGAGCATGCCAATAATGAAATGACTTTCCAATCCTCTCATGAAGAGTTTCAAGTTTTTGCCTTCCAATTAAACTTTCAGTCTATTGCTTTGGTTGTATAAAGTTAAAAGATCTCAGTAAGTAATATTAGGACCTTCTTTACACTGAAATCTGAGCTGATTTTTAGACCAAAGGATCTGCAGAGTCCCTGTAATTCTATATACGTGTTTGCATTATTGTTTCTAGAGAAGCTTCACAAGCAATCCAAACAATCATAACAAGTCCAACATTTCCAGGACAGAGCTTTGTGATTAAATATTATGTTGCAGGAACTTTGAATTTCAAGGTAGGCATACAGTTTGGTTTTTTGTTCATTAATGCAGTTGGTTGATGTTTACCTGGGTTCCTTAATACTGTTGGTCAACTCTTCTTGGTTACTGTAGGAATCTGCTCTACTCTGCCCGGAAATGATCTTTCTTGAGTCTAGCTAGTCTTGCATCAGTTTTAAGTCTTGAGTCATGCTGGTTCTCTCACCGAATTTGTCTTTAAATTTGATTGGGATTTGCCAAATTTTTTCTCTCTAATTTTGATTGGCAGCTAGTGGCATTTGTTAAATTTACAGTCACAACAATCACCCATCAAACTTTTGATCTATGAATCTTACTTAAAAGAAATATGCGATAGATGTTTTGCTGAAAGTCCTCAAAGTGATGTCTTTATCCATGCCCTACACAGTTTTCTTTTGCAGGCCTCCTAAAATTCCATAGTTTGGTGCCACCACGTCTATATTATACTAGACAACAGTAACTAGCATAGGTGATTTTAAGACTCTACACTTCAACTATGAAGTACACATCACAAAAATTGAGTTCTAGTTGATGTAATATTTATGAATTGATTAGTATGGCCATGTTAGCAACTGTAACATTCCAGCAGTTGAGTTCTATTTATAGTCTTAGCCTCTAAAGCCAGAAATGCATGGGAGACTACTTATTTATTGTAACATTCACTCAAATACCTGGGTCTTATCATAATTTTTTTCTTGGACATAACTATCCTTGTAACACTTTTTGTGATCTCTGATATGTTGTATCTTCAATCTAGTGCTCAAAATGGCATTAGTTTTCCCAAGTTTAGTGGAAAAATGGTTTATATGAGCTTTTGTTCAGAATATTTGAGAACATAAGCAGTTTTAAATTGCCTTCATTCTTTTGATACTATAATGCAGCAAAATAATCTTAATAACATACCTAGAAAGAGAATGTAGAATAAGAAAAAATTGTATAGTTTAAGTCCTTCTTAGAAAGGAGTGACATGCATTGAGATCATTTCTTTGATAGTTCATGCTCACACACAACGTAACGATATTGATAATAACAGAATTGCTTATTTTTAAAATTACACAGGAGCTTGGCAACTGATAATATGTTTTTGTGATTGAAAGTATTTATTATAGTACCAGAAAATCTGCTTTTTCTTTAAAAAATATCGTGGGGTGTTGCAGAAAGTGGCTGCTGCATCAGGGGATATGAGGAAAGCTCTTCATGTCTGCAGGTCTACTATCTCCACTGAATGCTATATGTATATTTTAATTGTTAGATTTATTAGAAACTGATGGCAGTTGGATCTAGTGAAGAAAATCTTTCATTTTGTACATAAATGTTTCAACAACAATATCATGCTCATCAAAAGTCTTGACACTCAAGGCATTTCACAATGTATATGAGTTTTGATGTGTGATTATTCCAAATGTATGTGGAATTGTTTTTGAAGCTCTATTTTTGGAGGTTTCATATTATTTAGTTATTACTAACAGCATTCAATATAAATTTCTTGAAAGACTGTTATTTTTACTAGTGTTTAAAACTTCCATCACAATGCCTCATGATTTTGCTAATTGCAGAGATGCAGTTGAAATGCTTCAAGCTGAAATAGCTGATGCAGTCTATTCCTCTGATAACAGTTCTTTTGAAAAGCTGCCTGGTGATCCAGGTTTGTCAATTGAAGGCAAATTAACAAAGTGTGAAATGCACATGGTGAGTACTTGAGGCTAATATGGGATTCTGCTTGTCAACTGTTTTATGTTCAGGTCGCTTAGAAACCAAAGTAGATTATATGAATATTGCATGGATATTGGCAGTGTATATGGAATTCTAGTATATGGTAGTCAATCCTACCTCATAATTGCCATTGTTTTATAAGTTTTGGCCATTTGTAGGCTAGGCTAGTGTTCAAATAAGTTTTTTATGCCTAGGCTAACAAATACTTTGTATAGGAAAATGTTCACAGCTGACAGCCTGCAGGTGATTCTTGATTCCTGCATTGCTGTGTGAGATATAGTGTTTGATTTGCATACAGTGTCTCTACTATTGCTGTAGCTACAAATCACATTCATTCATATTAAGCTGATGATTTGGCTTAAAAAATGGCCGCATTGACAATAACAGCAAAAAATGATTACTAATCAAATGCTGTAATATTGTATTGTAGGTAAGAATTGATCATATGGCTAGAGCTTTGGCAAGAACATTCCGGTCTGCTGTTGTTGACACCATACAGTCTTTACCACAACACCAACAGGTATATCTTATTTGAGTGGCATTCTTCCATCGACATTATTTACTAACTGGGTTTGTTAGCACGTGGAAGAGACAAAATTGAGCTTTTACATTATAAATCTTATAGATTGATGTAGCTTTTTCTAGATTTGATTGTGTGCAGTGATTTTGGATTAACGTTTTGAATCACACTCTGAGATCCACCATTAGGATGAGAAGAACAAGACTAAGATCCATCCCATCGGGATGAGCAGAGCAAGAGGAAACAATAAGATGGATCATGAAGTGTGATTCAAAAAGTTGATGCAAAAATACTGCACAGTCAAATCCAGAAAAAGCTGCATCCATCTAAATAATAGATTGTGGAAATCTCTTCATGCTATAATTATAAAACTTGGATGCTTTTTCAATACACACATTTCAATATTTTGCTGCAAGTGCTTCTCTTGAACAGAAACTTCTTTTGGACCCAGCCTAGGGAGATTTTAAATTAAAGTTTTCTGGGCTTATCTATTCAATATCAACTGTTAGCACAAACCTGTTTTGTTCTTTTTCTTTGAAACTTATTTACATGTACTTATATGAGTCCTAAGGTCTAACAAGTGAGCCTGGAGCTTAAGCATGTTTTTAAAACAATTTTTTTTGAATTGAACTCTGATGCACCACAGATGCATTCTGTTCACGCTAAAGGATACTGCAGTGAAGGAACCAATTAGTTTCTCCTTTACAACCTTATTTCTATATTCAGTTGATGTGTTATAATACCTTACATGGGGATGTATTTCTTCTATACTGCATATATTGCAAGGTTACCTTCACAAATAATCTGGCAACCTTAAACCAAGTAAAAAGTTATATAAACCAATTTCATTCAATTAATGAGCAGGTTGATTCACTACATGTCATTGGGTTGTATGTTGTCTAGAATTGGGTTTTAGAGCATGATCTTTCTCATTAAGCGGAATGATTTTGCACACCTCTTAATTATTAGGTTATCTATGATATACAGTTATCCTTATTTGACTATTTTAAAAGAAGCAATTCCAACACGAGAAGCCCTAAAAATCAAACCTAATAATGGTATCATATGAAATTGGAACAAGGCATAATAACAAAAGGCTTTCATAAGATGTAATTAAAATTGCAAACGAATTTTGAAGCTATTCATTGGAGGGCTGCAAAGCAATGAATAGTACCTTTGGTAGAGTGTCCCATCCTAAAAGGTGAAGGAGTGGAAATGTTTATGACAGAAATCTTTAGTCAGTGAATTCATGGGGTGCATTGATTGCATATCCAAACACAAACTTCCATGTCTTTTGCTCTTTGAAACATTGTCTGGGGTGCAATGCAAAGTTTCTAGTAACTATGCAAAGCATTTGGATTTCATTACTTCACAATTATACATGTTGCTCTGATTATTTATTAACTGTGATTTTCTTGTAATACTTTTATTAGGGATTATAACATATTGAGTCAAAAAAGTATCATAGAACAGTTTCTTTATAGTATTAAATTATGATTGTAATTCTTGTGCTAATGACTTTCCCAGGGGTAGCAAAATTTGTTAGGATATAATTTATAATAGATATCATTTATTTTGCAGATAGTGCTCTGTTCAGCAGTCAAGTTTTTTCGGCGTGGCAAGAAGGATGCTACATTAGGGGAGGTAAAGATAAAGAACTTGTTTTTTTAGTTCTTGAAAAGCAACCATATCATATATGCTTGGCATCTAATGGAGCATAAGAACATTAGATATTTGTTAAAGGATGAATTGAAATCTTGATGTCATTCATTTTTGGTGTTTATTACTGTCACTTAAAATTTGTACAAATGCCACTGAAAGATTAGTAATTGAATAGTAAAATGCCAATTGTATGGCGAGAATGAAGCATATCTTTTGTTTTGCCTCTCTTCATAGTTAAATAGAGTTTCTTGATGATCTGCTTTCCTTCTATGCCAACTACCTGTTATATATCCTTGAGCATCCCAATTCAGTGAGAGCTTTTAAGTAAACACATGGCATTGCCTGTCTGCAAGGATGGGAATAAGGTATCTTATAGATGAGGATCGCGAGTGATAGTTCAGAGGTTTTGCAAAGTTCTTATTAGCTTGAATAACATAAATGTCGACACAAATAAGAAGCTTGAAGCTTTAATTAGTTCCAGTTCTTATTTCAACACAAGTGTGAATACAAGTGAGAAGCTTTAAGCTTTAGTTTGTTCCAGTTCCCATTTAAAAGTGTAAGGAAACTAGTTTATGATACTGATGGTCCTGAATCCAAGCAGTTTCCATTTATTTAACTTTTAAATTTGTGTCAGATCTAGTTTTTAGTTTGGATTTAATCTCCAGTCCTTTTTCCAAGGGCTGCTAGGATTTTTTTTTTGAACGTGTCTCCATTGCCATGTGAGGATTGTTGGTATTATCACCAATCTTGGAGTAGACTAATGATTTTTTTGTTCTTGCAAAGCAATTCAATTTGTGTTTTACTTTTTTAATGTTCAGTTTGTAAGGATGAGGCCCATTGCTTGATTCTCTGGTTGGCTGTTATCTTTACTAATATCATCCTGTTTGACCGGACTATTTTTGGTTTTTTTTTGACATCACGATATTCTCAATTTCCATGAATTTGGTGAAAGTTTACACAAGATCCAATAAGGATGTTATATTTTTGCTTTGGGAGAGTAAATCATATGGTATCTCTCTTTTGCATTAAATGCATTTAGTTCCGTACGTCCAAGGAAAACAAATTTTCTGCAGCAAAATGTGGTCTTTTTCCCTCTGGGGGCAAAGCCAGATATTCGCATTTCCTATTATGGACAAAACTTTCAATGTTAATTTTGTAAGTTTAAGATGCCTTCCATAGAAAAAACAAAGTCAATTATTTTTCAAGTGTTCAAAAAATGAAGCATAGGTTGTTCAACTTGCCTTGTGAACTTATTTATTGAATCTTACATGGCATTCTATATTGTTAAACATAAGGCAGTTAATATATTATTTTTAAAGCAAATTCCAGTGTATACTCAAAGGATTATATATCGATGTATGCGGTTACTGAAATGATTAAATTCTTTTCACATATGTGAGTATCTATTAACTGATGTTTTTGTTCGGTGAATTTTTAAGACAATATTTTGATAGCTTTTCAAATTGGATATACTTAATTATGATGTTCATGAAATTTTCATTTCATCAGCTTATCATGTTTCCAATGCAGCTGAATGCAGCATATTTGGACTTCTGTAAAACCACATCCATGCACCCTCTTACTGTGCCTGAGTTCTCGAGCATGTGTAGGGTGCTTAGTGATCAGGTATGATACACATACCCCAAGGGTCATGGAATGCCAAACATATCGTCTTGAGAAGTTATGAAAGTATTGCATTAATTGTATAATGCTCATTTGTACTTTGCTAATTAGGGCCTTCTCAACCTTGGTCAATCCCGAGAAGACAGACTCAGGAGAGTAACCTTGAAGGTTGATGAAGGAAATGTAGTGTTTGCCTTACAGGTATACAGGCTCTCAACCTACTTTACCTGACATGATATCTCCTTCTCCACTTTCATCCCTTTTCTAGATCACCGTTATTTCTGATTCATCTTATCAAATATGATTTTTGAAATCATGTTGCAGGGAATACGATTCTTCAGAAACTGTCTTCAATAATGCTTGCTTTGGGACCTGCTAATCAGAGGTTTATATATTTTCATGGAAACTGAAAAGACAATAGTATCTACAGGCCTCAATTAATGGTGCTGGTATGAGGTTTAGTGATGTAACCTTTAATTTTATTGTCATGATGCATTTTGATAAAATGTCTAGATGTTTAAAGATTTTCCAGGAATGTAGTCAGTGATTTCCTAATTGGGCGTGTTTTAGAGATGATTCCTTTTATATCTTCTTTTCCAACCAAAGGTTTACAATGAGTGGGTTTCTTGCAGATGCTTCAGTTGTCCTCAATTTGGCAGGTACGTGGAGGTCTATTTCCATCAATTCACATGAATCACCTAAGAGAAACTTAAATGAGTTCGTGGTAATTTAACTCTATTGTGAAGGGGTTATGTTACTAGTCTGCATTGATTTGCTGCCAAATGGCCATCTGCAATTGGACCAATGTTACTATCCATGGCATACCAGTTCAACCAATAAAAATCTTTGTACGGACTATTCATTGATCTACTTCAGAAGCACATCATTAAAGGTCCTCCACCGGGCAAGCAAAGTGTATGAACAAGTTGGCCTGAAAGTGCATATCAAACAGGATTACCAGATTAATCTTGCGTATTCTGTACAAATTGTTCAGCATAATCAAACTATCCTGAATTTCTGTGAGACCAACTAAAAGTCATGGATGTAAATATCTGTGCTCATCAAGTTAAAGACTCTGTATAGTCTACATTTAAGCACCCTGATGTATTCAACCAAGATTACGACCTAACTAATTTAAAAGATTTTTAATGCTACTGTCCAAGTGAGTTTAAAGACTTTTTACTGTACTCATGGAAAAAAATTGTCCACTGAAACTTTTATGGAACGTTGAGAGGAATTGCGAATGGAGAGTTTACAATAAAAGTGAAAACTAAAATCAATGTACTGCAGAAAGTTTTGCCCTCAGCATTTGTTTGTAATAAAGTTTTATATGCCAAATATTAGTAGCACCCTTCTTTTGGCTAATCAGTCTTGTATCTTGTCAACAAGAGTTGTCTATTTTTATTCGAAGGGTGGAGTGTTCTTGAATTTGTTCAGCCACAGAATCTAGTCCCCACTAGCTTTGATCAAGTGGGTAAATAATGCTTTACCATGATTAAAACGTTCAGATTGTGGATTATTTTTTTAATACCCAACATTTTGAAAGGTCACTAAGAAAGTTTTATAACTCTATATGCGAAATAACTTATTAGCTGGCGGCGTTGTAGGGATGTTTCATAAAATTCCTTTAACGTCAAGCAAAATAATATCGAGGCATTGTCTTTCATGTCACAAGCCAAAAGACGTTAAGACAATCAGGAATATTGCAGCATTTTGTCATTCATGACACGAAGAGACATTAAGACAAGTATCATACAGATCATGTAAATGAAGGGATTTTTTGGGGTTGTGAAACTAGTACAATTAATATAGAAAATACTTACATGAAGTGAAGATATAACAGTAAGGAGCGAACATCCCAGAGGCTGAAAACGCGAAACACGCAGCTACTCAAATAGGAGCGAAGAATAATAAAAGATCTAATAGTCATAGAACCATGTGTAGCCAAAATACTCCGAAGAACTTTGAACAACATCAATGGACCTGCTCAGGGTATAAACCCGCCCAATAGACAAAATTTAGGAACTCTGTCATTTGATTCAATTACTCAGCTTTAAAGAACACATTTTTTTATACAGATATATAATCCATCTAAGATAGCAAATTCAAGGGTCTACGATGGCGTACATCTTGATGTATTCAAACAGACAGGTGACTGGAAAAAGATAATCCAACTCATTGCCCACTATTAGCGGGAGAATTCAACACACCCTTCTCCAATTAATTATTAAATAGGAAATCGTCGAAACAAGATATACAAATGAAACAAAAGTTCAATGCAAATAAAATCATCTCAAGAAAACATTGGAGAGGATAATTATGTTTTTTTTGGGATGTTGGAAGTATTACTAAAGTGTTGACCATATTAGAAAATAGTTAATGGGTATGAAAATCAATTCTTTACACCACATAAATATCATAGTTTTTATAATAGTTTTAATATGATTCTTTTTAAAATTAAAATTATAAGTATAAAACAAATGTACTAAAAGGTTCCAAAAAGTTAAGAATAAGAACTTAATTGGAGAGTTGGTCCTAGTCTAAAGTGAGAACTTGTAAAGTTCTTTATGATTGCTTTCCTTGTCATTCTTTTCCTTTTCCTTACCAAGTAGTAGAAAGAGGGTAGCAGTTGACTAATGCATTACCTTAGAGTTGAATTAAGGAATGTTCACCAACTTTTTAAAGTCCAAAATCTTAGATTTAAGGTTAAGAGATAATGACTAGTGACATCACATTTGGTAGGTTTGTACAAGTAGTCTTATTGCTATCAAAATTTTGAAGTTGGTATCTTTAGAATGATTATTGGTGGTATCAAGTGAGCTCTAGCGTTCTTTTCAATATTCTCATACATAGAATTTGATTTCTTATCATTAGAAGAATGAACATTGATAATTGTCAGCATTTTGACCAATGCAATGTATTAGGGTTGTCATTTATGCAACATACAATCTATTTTGAGATGGTAGAAGATAAGAATAAGTTTGAAGTATAGAAACTTAGAAAATTGTCTAAGTATGGTAAATGAAAATAGTGAACAGTCGGACATTTTGGTTTGACGCACTTCACTAGAGGCACTTGATTTCTTTTGTAGTTAAAGGAAGATAATATGGACAACATACAACACATGTGGAAGAGTGCTAAAGCTTATAAGGAGTACAATGTAAGTTATCACAGATTTATCAGGAAACAATAGTATAATGACATTTTAATTAAAGAGTTATTTTGGTTTACCAAAATAATTACTCATTAAGGTTGGGACGACATCCTAGATGTTAGAATGTATCTTAAAGATTTAGCAAAGTATCGAGCAACACAATGCTGACAAGACTAAAAGTTTTGGTATAAAGGAAAGGAATTTTGTTAAGCGAAGTATGACATTGTATTGTAATGATATGGTTTTATTTTGGCACTCAATATGCTTGAAAAAGATGCAAATTTGATGTTAGAGTAGAGCAAAGCAGTTGTGTGTAAAATTTGAAGAACTATAAAGAATGATCAGATGTTGAAGATATCCACACAATGAAAGGTTTTTGTATCTATCGCTATTGGTAACATTGTGCAGTTGTATATACATGTTTGAGCAATGGGCTAATCTTGCTCTTTTGTATTGTAACAACTCCTAACATGGTTGTGTAGTGCCTGCCCCTAGTTTACATTTTCGAGCTACATTTATGATATGATTGCCAAACTCTTTTAGGCCAATTTATGTTTGATGAGTAGTATTATTATTTTAGAGATTATCAGATGATGTTTACACTCAGTTTATTATATGATGAGATTACTTGGTACTCTATATTTCATGCATGTATGATGATTATTCAATGGTTTCAGTTATCGATGATGATTAGTTAGATGGCTTATTATTTCATGTGCTTCTTATGGATACTTACCCCATACTGCATGTGTATGGTGTGCGTGTTGTTTTATTTATGTATGGTGTTCCTGATATGGTTAAGGAAGGGAGTCGTAGTCACCTGCTAGTCGAGATCTACACGATGCACCACTTCTTGCTATTGTCTGTTTAGCTTAGAATATTGTGTTTGTACATGCGTGGATTTTATGCAGGTTGCAGGTACTAGGTATCGACTTCCCTGAATTGTCAGGATGAGCGTACCCTATCGCACTGTCTCAATGGTAAGAGAGGGGAGATAAATTCTTAAGTCCAAATCCTAAACCCTTTAGCCAATTGTCCTAATTGATAATTAGGACAAGTATCTGAGTTAAGTACCCTCCGAATGCATCAAATGATGTAATTTCGTGATTATAACCCTTTTTGTTGTTTTGGTATGTATTTCTCTATGATGGGTTTTCGTATGTTGCTTTATGAGTCCTTGGTGTATTTTCTATTAATTAAGTCTAATTAAAAAAAAAGATTAATTAATGATTTAATTTAATAGAGAATTATTATGATATCTTTATATTTAATTAATTAATTAATTAAATAAAAGAATTAAAGTTGGAGATTAAAGTTCAAAGATATATTTAGAACAGGATAATATTTATTTAATTTAATAATAATATATTTGGAGTTCATTTTTAAATAAATGCTAAATATTATTGTTATTTAAATTAATTAAATATGTTATCAATTAAGTTCTAAAATAAATTAAAAGTTGAAAGATATTAATTTATTAAGAATTTTAGATCGCATGATCTAAACATGAGTTTAAATATAAGAATTAAATTAAAAGATTAAATTATAGAAATTAATAATGTTATTTTAATTTCTTAAAAGTGCACATAAGATTTAAAGTAATAAATTAATTAAGAATAGAAGTCAAGTGAAATTTTAAATAAAGTTATTTAATAATTCAACTTAATGTGCATGAAAGTTGAATGCAAAAGAATAAGAAAAGATAATAAAAGTTAATTTGGAGTTAACTGAGTTGTGCAAAGAGTCTTCTGGGGTAAACGCACAATTAGTGCCCCGATTTGAGGAGAAATTGCTTATCACAACTTTGGGGGTTCATTTTTGAGAGAGACGAATTTGGACGGGAATTTTTGGGGAGACAATTTTTGGAAGCAAATTTCAGAAGGCTGATACGAAGAAAGTCTTCGAGGGGAAGGTTATTGAGAAGAGTGAATTTGCATACAGTTCCTGGAGATTGCATAATAGCATTAGGATCAGGTAGGGTCTTGTGTTTTTTATTATCCATCAAATATGCAATTATCCCTTCTGCCTTCTTCGTGTCTGGGGTTTGTAGATCTGAATTCTCTGTGATGAAAGTTTTAAGCTTTCAATATTGTGAATTTATTAATTGTTCGTCAATAATTTCTGTATCCATGGAGACTGGATGAATTAATTAGAACCCTTGTTTTCTTGATTTAGAAATTAAGATTTAATTTAGTAAGGATTTTGTTTTAATGAAATTGAAAGTTCTAGATATAAATAAATAAATAAATAAATAAATATATATATATATATATATATCCTTTAAAAAAAATTGTTTTTATTGAAAATTAAACAAAAAATAATTTTTTAAAAATAAAATTGGATTTTTTTTATTATATTTGAAATTTAAAAAAAAATAAAATATATATATATATAAAATATAATAATATATAGTGGGGGGGGGAGGGAATCACCTCGTACCCGCCCCCCATTGTCGGCAGGCCGACAGTACCTGCCGCCGCAGGCCCTGCGACCGCAGGCCTGCGGCCAAGCCGACGGGCTATAAACGTGATGGCATGAACAATTTGGAATTTCGATTTTTGTTTTTGTTTTTTTTTTTTTATTTATATAATTTTTAATTTATTAAAACAAATTTTATTTATTTAAAATTTTTAAATAATAAAATTATAATATATTTAATTTTATAATAGTTTAAACTTTATTAATATTTAATAAATAAATATTAAATGCATAGACATAGTTTGTAAATTTTAATTTATTAATAATTTTGCTTAAATATTAATAAATTAACAATTAATGGTTAGATTAAAATAAGTAATTAGATCAAATGATTATTGATTAATTTAATTAAAATTAGTTTAATTAGTTAATTAATAATGAATTTTATTTGACTAAATTATAAATTTCGATATTGATTTAATGAAAGTTATTATAGAAAAGGGATAATCGTAAAGGGTAGTTGAGAAAACCTAGTTACTTGAATTTGACATTAAACTGAAACATAAACCTTACCTTAACTCAAACAATATACTTTCAGATCCAATCTTTGAGACTTTGATGTTGTCTTTGTACTTTGAATGTTTTGGGGTTGGTTTAGCGTTGACCAGTTCAGGTTGTTACCAGAGGCTCGGGGTGGTGAATGTGATGTCATGATGATTTGGTCTCGATCTTTCTTAACCTGACCATGGTAATGTGATGAAGTGCTCTATGACATGATTGTGTTACTGTTTGTTATTGCTTTCCAGTTTCTTTGTGTAAAGCTGAGGTGTATGTACTTGAGAATACCTAACTTAACCATTTTTGAGTCTTGATCAGTTATACTTGTATTACTTTATGGTTGCTCATTAGAGAACCATTGGATTTTGTGACTTATCATTGATGCCTTCAGTTGCTGATAGAGGACTATCGTGATTACATGATTACTATTTGATGTTATCTGTTGCTCATGAAGAACTGATGTAATTCTGTGGATTATCTTTTAATGATGTTTTTCAGTTGCTTGTATAGGACTGAGGTGGTTTTATTATGATTCTTTGATTTACGAGTTCATGAGCTAGGGTAGGTTATCTATGTGTAGAGTCGAGAAGTGGCTTGCAATGGGGGTCGGAGCCCTAAGAGGCTGCCTTGAGAAACCCATTGTAAGTTGTTTTTAATAAGTGAAAACATTTAAACTAAATGAGAGAAAATGAACCTAACAAGATAATTGTATGTTCTCTCCCATGCCATGAGTGCTAGTACAGACTAGGATGGGGTAGAGAGAACGCTTGGTTACGACCTTGCATTCCATAGTATGCCTCGTCAGTACGAGAGGATACTAGTGGCCGCAGGATCAGTAGGGACCCGGGATTCCTAAGGGATTGCTCGGGTAACTTCTACATGACTTTTGCGATGACACTTTCCCGCTTGCATATTAGGTTTCCTACATGTCTTGTAGTACCTCTGAGATTTAGATGTCGATCTTTTTAGGAACCCTTGAGTTAGCATACTTATAGGATTTCCTGGACTTAGAGAGTAATTTTGATTATAGGTTTTGTTATCCTATTTGGGACTTGAGACTATCTCCTCAGCGCGGTGGGAGTGGACCATTTAGGTTCCACGTGGTCAAGTGGTAGTGCTTTTACTCTTACCATTGAGATCCGTTCCGTGGTCACCGTGGCTGGAGTTTTCGTGATTGGCATTTACCTTCGCTATGTTCTTGGATTATTATGATGGATGGTTAGATTTTATGATAGATGTGTTATCATTATGGATGTATGGATGTATCATGTATGGGAATAATTTCATATATATTTTCACTGTACTTTGTATCATGGATTTGAGGATGTTGTATCTTTATCTTTACATATGTATATTCTTTTAAGCCTTTCATACCCTGTGACATGTACAGTGGATGATTGAGCATTCCGAATTAATTTGCCAAGGAGCATTCGGAACAAATGTATATTATGGACATTGGAGTTTCTGATTATTCTTTTATATGTATGTGATAGTTGTTAGACTTAGAATTAATTAAATTTAAACGTGACTCAACGTCTTCGGATCTTTAAGAAATGTAACTTGCAATGTATGTTTGTCGATGATTACATGTTATTGCTTCCGCTACTATGTGTTTGATGTGTATGTCATACTTTCTTACTTTAAAAAAAAAAAAAAAGTTTAGCAAACTTAGTGAAACCTTAGGTTAATTCTTTTGGATCCCTTGGCGGGGCGTTACAGGTTGAAGCTTCTAACAAGGTCTAGTCCTCTAACAAGGACATATATATTACAGGGATGTAATAGACTCCTAAATGGTCAATATCTTTCACAAGATACTTTTGATTAGTGGATCATTTTATGGGTACCATCCCCATTGGGGTTTTCCCTTGGCCAAGGCTTCTCTACTTCATAAATAGTGGTGTTATGAGTTTCATTGTGTTGTGCTTGTGTTTACTTTTCAGTTTGATCATCTATGCAAGTTTAAAGATTGTTAATAATATCCATAGTTGGGCAAAAGTTCGTGGAACTATGATTCACCCCCATCTCAGTATTCTCTATTTCTAGCAATTTGTATCAGAGCAACCAGTGCATGAGCAAGGCTTAGAATCAAGTCAGAAGGTAGAAGAGGCTAGTGAGGATATGCAAATACAATTTGTTTAGACCCATGCAAAGGAAGTTAGTAATGATACTCCTAGCACCTCACAGTCACCATTTGAAACCTTATTGAGTTGCATGACAAATAAAGCACCTGATTTCTTATCTAGAGAAATGGATATGGACAAGTATACCCACATTACAACTTACTTTCTAAAATAGCTGAGAAATCAAACAAGTTGGGTAAGAATGCACAAAGTACTTTAGAAAAAATGATTGAAAAACTTCAAAGTACTATTCCAGTTCAAGTCACTGAACAAGATGTGGAGAAAAGAGCAGAAAAGGTGATTGAAGCATTTGACAATCAATTTTCTACATGATGCAAACCTACTTAGGATAGTATGTGAAAACATGATGCAAATCTGCCTAGGATAGTATGTGAAAACATAAGAAATGAAAGGATAATCTTGGATATTTGCATGAAGGAACTGAGAAGTTGTACCTTTGAAGAAAATGAGTTATATGGTAAATGTGCCTTAGTACATAAATTTACCCAATATATCTCTAAAGCCATTAGAGACAAAGAAGAAAAATTAGAGAAGAAGATAAATGAGCTCAAGAATCCAAAGGTAAAAATCACATAGATTGAGCAAAGAATCCGTCAAATTCATGACGAGTTAAGGCTACTTGAGCTTAGTAGAGAAAGGATCTTGAAAAGATTCTTATTGCTTAGAGATCATTTGGCCTTAAAGATTGATATTGTATCAAAGGCAGCTAGATACTTGTCTAGAGGCAAAAGAATCCTATGAGAAATTTTCCTAACCAAAAGAAAATGTAGCAAAAGTTGCATCTTATGGATTATGTGCACTAACCAACATAGCAAATGCAGTTAAAGACTCTTGGGATAAAGAGTTTAATGGGCTAAAGAAGATTTTTTTTTGAATGAATGGCACTTCTTAGCACTCATTCAACATAAAGAATCCAGGCTAGACCTACAATCTTGTCTTGTATATAAATTGTGTACTCACCTTTGTCATTGATGTCAAAGGGGGAGAGTAATGGTAAGAAAAATTGTAAGTATTATGTGTCATAAAGTTTGTATGAGAGAGATACCAGTTCGAGCATGGTTAAAGGGGTAGCACATTATATATATGTAGAAGATGATATAATAACTAGAGATGGTCCACAAATTTTGAAATTTTGATGGCCATGTGAAATACTTCCTAGATTTTGCAATTTTGCAATTTTGTTAGCCAATTTTTCCATATGTTCCCATTAATGCCAAAGGGGGATATTGTTGGCAATTTGACTAATGTGATGCATTAGGATTGTCATTTATGACAACATACAATCTATTTTGAGATGACAAAAGATAAGAATAAGTTTGAAGTATAGAAAGTTAGAAAATTGTCTAAGCATGGTAAAGGTAAACAATAAGAAGCAAATATTTTGGTTTGGCACACTTCATTGGAGGCACTTGATGACTAGCACAATTAAAGGAAGGTAGTATGGACAATATACAACATGCGTGCAAGAGAGCTAAAGCTTAAGAGGAGTATAGTGTAAGTTATGGTTGATTTATCAAATACAGGCTAATAGGATAGATAAGAGGAAACAATAGTATAATGAAATTTTGATTAAGGAATTATTTTGGTTTACCAAAATAATTACTTAATAAGGTTGGGATGACATCTTAGACATTAATGTTCATTTTTCAAGGACCACTGCAATGTACTAAACACTGCTTGTTCGATATGTGTTTGCAATCACCTCTTATATTTATAAGAGAGAGAATGGACATGTCCATTCATGGGACATGTATGTTCATTAACATAATTAATATCTCTTAGTTATATATTATATATTATAAATATATAATATCTCTTAATATAAATATACATACATACATACATACATACATACATATAATATTTCTTATATATACATATCTTGATGTAATTTATCCGAGTAAAGCTACAAAACATTAACACTCCCTCTTAGCTAGGGAATATAAACACATGGCCATATATTAACTCAATGTAATATATTAATATCTTTGAACAAAAGATATTCAACATTTTGATATCAAGAGTATTGGTCTACCAGAGTATAAACACATGATATTCACCAAATATCACATCTGATATCACGAGTCATGGTCTCCTAGAATATTGACATTCAATATCCACCAAAAGTACTCAAAAGCTTTTTTTATCACATCTGATATCAATGAGTATTGGTCTCCCTGAATACATGATATTCACCAATTACTCAAAAACGTTTAATATCACATATGATATTATGAATATTGACCTCCCAGAATATCAATGATATTCACCAAATACTCTTTGAGTAATGACCTTCTAGAATGTTGAGATACAAGATATTCACCAAATACTATGAGTAATGGCCTTCTAGAACATCAATTTGCATGATATTCTGTAATGCCTACCCCTAGTTGACTTGCCTTGTCATATTGTCAAATTATTTTAGGCTAGTTTTCTAATTGTGTTTTATGATTATCAGTACTTGGTTACCAGATTGTTTAGATGTCATTTCATACTCAGTTGATTAATGTGATGAGTTATTTAGTTATTTAGTTATTTCATGTGCTTATGCTTATTATTTCGATGATGATATATATGTATGTTTAGTTATCTCATCATGATTAATTAGATGGATTATTTATATGTAGTTCTATGGTTACTTACCCCATACTTGCATGTGTATGGTGTACTTGTTTGTTTTACTTTATGATTGACGTTCTTGATCTGGTTGAGGGAGGGAGTCGTAGTCGCTTGCTAGTTAGGATCTACATGATGTACCACTCCCTGCCATTGCCTATTTAGTTTAGAATATATGAGTATGTACATGCATGAATTTTATGTAGATTGCATGTACTAGGTATTGACTTCCTTGAATTGCCAGGATGAGTGTACCCTATCATAGTATTTGAATGGTATAGGTGGGGAGATAACTCTTGAGTCTGAATACTAACCTAAGCCAATTGTCCTAAAAAATAGGACAAGTGTCTGAGATAGTTCCACCTTTTCGAATTCGTCAAGTGACATGAATTCGTGACTTTGATCTTGGAGTTTGATTTAGTTTTATGTTCTGTATGATGGGTTTTCGTATTTAGTCTTGTGGGTCTGTGATGATTTTCTGTTATAATTAAATCAAATTAAAAGATAATTAATGATTTAATTTAATGGAAATTTAATAAGGAAAATCAATATTTAACCATATTTAATTAATTGAGAAATTAATTAAATTTAAAGATTTTATAAAAGTTCTAATTTAGGCAGATTTTATAATTATTTAATTTAATAACAATTATTTAGGAAGTTTATTTTTAATAGTAAACTCTAAATAATATTATTAGTTGAATTAATAAATATATTATTAAAACATCTCGTAATTAACTAGAGAGAGAAAACATAAATTTAATAAAGGTTATTTTAATTAAATTGCATAAAGCTTATGCATGAAATTAAAATATAAGAAATTAATTAAAGAGAGAAAGGAAATTATTTAATAAAGATATTTTAATTAAATGGCAAAAAGGTGGTGCATGGAAAATAAGATATAAGTAAATAATAAGGATTATCGAGTCTTCTCGCGTGATTGCACAATCGAAGCCCCAAATTTAGGGGAGAACTCTTTATCAGAGATATATAGCTCATTTTGCAATTACACAGGTTTGGGAGAGTTGATTTCCAGGAAGAGGGTTTTTGAAAGAGAAGGAAATTCTTGTGTGTTTTGTATGTTCATGATTTTAGTATCAAATTCAGGTAGGATCTTGTGGGTTTGTGCAGTAGTTGTTCGTTCTTGATTTCTTTTTCTTCTTTGTGTTTGCAAATTTGTTTCCAAAATTGAATCGATTTGAAACCCTTGTATGTGATTTTGTCGTTCTTCATTTGAGAAACCTTTATATATGAATTGAATCTAAAACCCTTGTTTGTGATATTATTGTTCTTTGTTTTGAGATCCTTTATATGTAAATTGAAAAATTGAAACCCTCGTGTTGAAATTATTATTCTTAGTTTCTTGAAAACATCTGTAAATAAATGGAGGAACTGAAAACCCTTGTTTGGGAATCTTGCATTAGTGATTGGATTAATTAAAATCGGGTTATGGGTTTGAAAAGAAAACCCAAAATTGTTAATTTATTTCGACTGTCTATTCCGAGTTTCTATATCTAACCTACTATGAAAATTGATTTTTAAATATGTATAGATATATTATATAAATTTATTGTGATAATTTTATAAACATACATACATTAAATAATGCAATGTTGTTTTTATCATTGCAAGTATGAATTCTGTGAGTTCCATTTTGGAGAGGGCTGTCAGGTTTTTTTTTTTAATAAATATTTTATTGTTTTGGTGGGCGGGGCCCACCACCCCACCCACCTTTCCTCCTCCCTTCCTCCTTGCTACTAGCAGCTTGGTCTATCGCATCACATGACTGCAATGGTAGCCAAGGCTGTCGTGCAGTCCTTGACTGTTGCGACAGCTGAGGTTGTCGAAGCAGTCAGTCGCACATAGTGCAAGCATGGTAGCTACCCCACCTTAGGGTTAAGGTAATTAATATTTTAATTAATATTAATTTTATTAAATATTATTAAATATATAAAATATTAATAAATTTTAATATATTAAATGTTAGTAATTTTTGACAAAACTGTCAAATACTTAGAGATTGAAAACACATTTGAAGAATATGAAGATAAAGATACTGAATTACAAAAAGATTTATTAGAGAAATTACTACAAGAACTTGAATATGAGGATAATGAAATTATAAAAGAAAAGGAAGAAAGTACTAAAAATGAAATTGTTAAATGTGCTCAGGATAATTTGGAACAGTTGGGCATTGCAAAGAACTTGGAAGGAAACAAATTTCCTAATTACGAGAAGATATCAGCAAAAAGAGGTAGAAAATTGCTCAAGGAGCTTAGAGAAGCAGATGGTAAAGCTCAGGAACAACAAAAAAATTAGTCATCTTTTCAATAAAGGGAAGGGGAAGAGCCTTCCCACGGAGCCATGAAGATCACCACATGGAACGTTAGGGGCTTAAATGCCCCTAACAAGAAATTTTTTTTAAAACAAAACCTAAATAAGTTTGAATCAAATATTATATTATTACAAGAAACTAAGCTGAATAAATTAGAAGGAATAAATTAAGAAATAAACTTAGGTAAAAAGTTAGGCAATTAGATTTGTAGCATGCATGAATCTATAGGTACTTCTGGGGGTTTAGGGTTTATATGGAACCATAGGAAAATTTCTTTAGATATATTAACATCTAAAAATAACTGGATTAGTGGTTTAGTTAACAGTGTCAAATCTAATATCAAGTTTATTCTGTTTAATGTTTATGGACCAGTTAGTACCTTAGAGAAAAAGATAGTTTGGAAAGAAATTAGTTTGTATATGGGAAATTTTCAAAACATTCCAATAACTCTAGGAGATTTTAACACAATTCTTAATCTAAATGAAAAAATGGGGGAGTTTCACGAATCTCCCAACCCATGAAGGATTTTAATGAATGGTACATAGATCATAATTTGATTGATATTCCTTGTAACAACGAAATATATACCTGGAATAACAAGCGAAAGGATTTCACATATATTGCAGAAAAACTCAATAGGTTTTTCATCAAAGGAGATCTAGAAATAAATAATCTTAACATCGAGACTTCGATACTACCAGTTGCTGGCTCTGATCATTTCCTTGTTAGATTGGAGCTAATCGAACCCCATAAACCCATTAGAAGTTCATTTAAATGTGAAAAAATGTGGTTTTTGGATTCTAGTTTCTTAGATAATATCAAAGTGTTGTGGTCTCAAGGCGAGTTTGTAGGATCAAAAATGTTTTTTTTTTTGTTTCTAAAATGAAGATGGTTAAAGAAAATATTCTCAGATGGAACAAAGATAATTTCAAGAACATTTTCAAAGAAAAATTAGAAATTGAAGATAGATTAAAAGAATTAAATTTAGAAATTATCAAACATGGCATGAATAATGATAGTTATGAGTTAGAAAAAGAATTATTGGCTAAACAAGAAGATATCTTGACTAAGGAAGAAATTTTATGGAGACAAAAGTCTAGAGAAAGGTGGCTTGAAGAGGGAGACCAAAATACAAAATATTTTCACAACTCAACTCTCTATAATAGAACGAAGAGCACTATAACTAGGATTAGAAATCAGGAAGGAATACTTACTGATAAACCATCTGAAATTGCTGAAACTTTTGTCAATCATTTTCAGCAATTGTTAAACAACATGGAAGGGTCAAATAGAGTAGAGCAAGACAAAAGTGCTTGGAGTAATTCCCAAATTGGTTTCTCCAGAAGATAATAAAGCTTTAAATCAAACAATTACGCTAGAAGAAGTAAGAAGTGTAGCGTTTAATATGAATCTAGAGAAATCCTCAGGACTAGATGGATTTCAAGCCTTTTTTTAATAAAAAATGTTGGGATATTCTCGAAAGAGATCTTTAGGAGGCATTAGAAGCGTCAAGAAAGGGTGGTTCCCTTCTGTCAGAAATCAACCATTCTTTTCTCACCTTAATTCCTAAAAAAGTAGAGCTTGAAAGTCCAAGTGATTTTAGGCCTATAGCATTATGCAATACCATTTATAAAATTTACTCTAAGATTTTAGCTAATAGATTGAAATTAATTTTGCCTAAGATTATCTCAGAAGAGAAAACAGGCTTTGTGCCGAGCATATCCATTCTAGATGGCATCATTATTGTTTAGGAGGCCATACATTCAACTCTTAAGAATAATGAAGCATGCATGTTTATGAAATTGGATATTCAGAAAGCATATGATTTGGTAGAATGACATTTCCTCTGCAAAACTTTAGAAGCGTTTGGCTTCTCTCGTCAATGGATCAATCTTATTTTTAAGTGTATCTCCACTACCAAGATTTTTGTCCTTATCAATGGGTTGCCTGAAGGTTTTTTCAAAATATCAAGGGGAATAAGACAAGGGGATCCATTATCCCCATTTCTTTTCATTATTATGGTTGAAGCTTTTGGAAGAGCTATTTCAAAAGTTTATAAGAATAAAGACATAAAAGGGGTAACTATTACTAGGAATATGCCTAACATTACTCACCAACAATATGCAAATGATACGATCTTACCAGGAGAAAGCTCAAAGCAGGAGGCAATTAATTTCAAATTAATCATTGATGGATATATGAAAGCCTCTAGGCAAAAAGTAAATGAAGCTAAATTGGAAATATTTTTTATCAATACGGATGAAAAGATGAAAAATCAAAATTTTAAAATAATGGGGTATAGAAAAGGTCTCTTTCCATGTAAGTATCTCGGTATAGATTTAGAAAAGAGCACAAAATCTGGGAAGGTATGGCATAACACTTTGGAAAAAATGGAAGCCAGGATTGGTAACTAGAAAGACAAATGGCTCATGAAAGCAGGTAAGAGCATCAAGATAAGATTAGTCTTATTTGTAATTTTGACCTATCCTCTTTCCTATCTTCCCCTTCCTAAACATCTTTTCCACAAGTTTGAAGCCAAACTTAGAGACTTTTTATGGAACGATTGTGTGGAATCCAAAAAATTGGCGTTAATTAAACGGGATAAAGTTTGTAAACCAAAGGAGCTCAGTGGTTTAGGCATTAAGAACCTTTTATGGAAAAATGAGGCATTAGGGGCTAAATTGGTTTGGCATCTATATTCGAAAAGAGAGCATAAATGGGCTAAAATCTTGTTCAATAAGTATCTTAATGTAGATGACCCAAGTTTGACTTTCAAAATGAAGGCACTCCCGAAGGGTTCAAAAAGTTGGAACTTCATAATTAAATGTCGACATTTAGTCAAAAAATTTCTAACTTGGGATGTTGATAAAGGAAAAGAAGCTCTTTTTTGGGAAGATTCTTGGGATGGACTCCCACCTATAGATAGTTGTCCTGTCCCAGTCAGTCTCAAAGAAAAACTTATTAATTGTTGGGGTAGGAAAGTGAGAGATTATAAGGCAAAGTCCAATTTGGATAACAAATCTTCTTGGAGCTAGAAATCTTTGGATGGAGTAGATTTGGATCCCAAGGAGGCTATGAAATATAAAAAGATCATCTCTACCAGGGTGATCAAACAGTTGGAGAGGAAGGATAAACTGATTTGGGCTACATCTAATGATGGTAAATATAGTGTTAAAAATGGATATAAAGCCCTCATTAATTCCAAAATATGGGAGGAAGTGGAGATTCCTCTTCATCTGTGTTGGGATGCTGCTTGCTTACCAAAAGCAGGTTTTTTTCTTATGGTTAGCTTTTCAAAATAGGATTCTAACGATAGATAGACTCAAGAGAATTGGTTTGGAAGGCCCGTCGAGATGTTTTCTTTGTAAAAATGATTGTGAAGATGTTGACCACCTCATTTATAATTGTCCTTACTCTTGTAAGTGCTGGGTATGGCTCATGCATAAACTCAGTTGGTACTTTGTGTTCTTTGGAAATCTTAAGGATTTTCTTATTGGATGGCCAACTCACATCTGCAAGGGTGTCTATAGTAAACTTTGGAATATTAGTCTGTCTATTCTCATGTGAGAAATTTGGAAAGAAAGAAATAGGAGGATTTTCTGTGATAAAGAGATGAATGCAGAAGAGTTGATTCTAAAGATAGAAGCGAGCTTAGTAGAAAAAATTAATTCCTACCTCAGGAATTCTAGAATGGTAGAAGGTTCCTTTTCCTTTTGGGATGGTTCAATCAAGAAGCTCTGACCCAAATTGATCAATCCTCCGTTGGTCTACCCTAAGGAGAATAAGGAGGCCAGGAGAAATTGCAAATGGTCTCCCCCTTCGAAGGGCTGGACAAAGCTTAATTTCGATGGAGCTACAAGAAGCAACCTAGGGGTGGCTAGTATTGGATGTATCATTAACGATGACTTAGGTAAATGGCTAGCCAAAAAGGGTATGTCCATTAACTTGACCACTAATAATCTAGCTGAGTTTGCAACCTTGGAAGAAGGTCTAAATATTTTTCTTCAGATAGGTGTATCTAAGTTTATTATTGAGGGTGACTCACAAATTGTTTTAAATGCAATTAGGAAGCAATCAACTCCTAATTGGATCCTCAATTCGAGTTTACAAGAAGTTATCCTTTTGCTTGAAAAATTTGAAGATATAAGGATTTGTCATATCTATAGAGAAGGTAACTCAAAGGCTAATTCATTATCTATTGCAGGGGCTGATGGTATTAATTTTTTGAATTTTAGATCTTAGGTTTCATTTTATTATTAGACTTTCCTGATTTGAAGTTATATTATTAAAAGTATAAAGGAGGGTACCAAGTAACATTTATAATCTACCCACAAATTTGTGTATTCATAGGTGTTCTACTCTTGTTATTAGAGCTTGCACATTTTATTTCTATGGAACTATGGGCACTTAGGGTTTCTTATGTTGCAAGATAATGTTCTGACATTACGAGTTTTCGAGCACCATCATGAACTACAAAAGGTGGACATGGATCTGTGAACCTAGGACAAAGTATTCATTAGTATTAGTGTTCATTAATACTTAAGTAGATGACAGAGTGTTGCCTCATTATGAGGTGGTAATGGGAAGTTTTATCTATTAATCTTGGCTTCTAGTTCTTTCAAGATATTTCACTATTGGATCGTTGTCTATTTCTCCTTTTGCGATCATTATCAGGAAGGGTCTTTAGCATTGGAATATGGATACAAACATCTGTATATTCCATACATCCAAAGTGCAAATGATGGCTTTTATTGGGAATGTAAAGCCAAAAAGGTGGAATAATATTCTAAGAGCTGTAGATGGCATGATAAGAATTGCTGTCAGCCGAGCGATTGGAGAAGGAGTAATCAAGTATGACCACTTGTGGAGGACTAATAGTGATGTTATTGGAAATTTTATAGGTTGCATGGCAAAAATTGGTTTCAAAAAGTGGGCTATGATCCATTTGTGCCTGAATATCTTCTAATCAACTTGGTGTAAAGGCATTGAGGAAGCCATTATGGGTCTAGATGAGGACTTATGTCTTCCACTCCTTGAAATGTACATGGAGCACCCTCTAGGGAGTCTAAACATTGCTAATATTCCTAGGTGCCCAACCCTACTCATCAGAGATAGGGTTGCCTTTAACATGGCTTGGCCCAAGATGGAACCCTGCTTCCACTTTTTAATGGGATGGAAAAGATTGCTCCTGTGATAGGGCGTGGGTGGCTAGTTAATTATCTCAAAATTCATAAGGCATACGTTCACCTTGGAGTAACCTTTGATAACCTTGACAATTTGGATTTTTGTACACCTAATATTGAGAAGACAAGCAGGGAGAAATCCACTTTTGAGTTCCCTCCTTTCTTCAAGGCAGATAATCCAAGTGATGTTGTTGAAGTGATATAATCTATTGGAAAAAGTAAAGGCTGTTTCAGTGAGGTCATTTTTTTTTCATTTTAAATTGTGGTCTTTACAATGTCTTACATGCTTCTATGGGGCGAGATGTTTTTTTTTTTTTAAATCTCAGATGTTGCCCTTGCTTTTTAGGTTTAGGTTTTTCATTAAACAAGCAGTGGTCTGGTGTTTCTATTGTATAGACTATGCATCATTGATTGTGTATTTTGGTCATATTTGGTTATGCATTTGATTTATAGTTAGAATTGGACGGCTATAGTGGTTCTTGTTTAGTAATTCAAGATAGGAATTCTACATGTTTTGTATATTAGTTTAAACATTATTAAAGATTAATAGAAATAGGTTAGTATTATTATATTTTTGGTTTGTTATGAAGTTATTGCTCTCCCTCTAGTGCTCTATTTTTGGATTCACTAGTTTGGCCTCCGGGTTGTGAGCTCCAAGTTGGGTTTGGATGGATTTAACCTACCATTCATAGAGCTATTAAGAGGTTAAAGGATTCTTTAGGTTTTTGAAGATCTGGTAGGGGAATTTCATTTATTATTGTAATTTTCTTAAGAGATATGTCGTCTCAATATTTTCTGGTGAATGCAGATCTCCTCAAGCTAGAGTTTTAGAAGAACTTGTATTTAGGTTAGATGTATTAGACTTTGTTTCTCATGGATATCAATCTAGTAGTGATATTGGATGATTTTAATTGTAGGCTTTAGTTCATTTTGTTTTTCATGGGGTGATGGCTTGAGATAAGAATCTCAGTTGGGCAATTTTTTTGTGGATTTATATTTCTTTCATCCATATTGGATGCTCTGGTCAGAGTATGTAATGATTTTTTGGCCCTGACAAAGTATGCATCTGTTCTATCTAGTTTATTACATCTAAAATCTATCCACAAATTTATAATTTAGAATATGGTTTACTAATCTTCATTGTATTAATTTGAAGGTTGGGTAGTATATGATGGAGCTTGGTGTATTATCTTAGTTCTCAATTTTATCGTGTTGCAGATAATGTGTTTAAGCTACTAAGAGGAAACCTAGGTGTATTTCTTAGATTGTATTCTTTTCTGGTTTCTTTATTATAGGATTAATTTAAGGGTTTCTTTCATCTTGGTTATTTAATATATTAGTTGTAGTTTTATGATATGTATATTGGTAAATAAATATTAACCAAGATAGGAAATCAAATCCTCTTGGAGTCCTTGGATGGTCGACTTTTTCTTTTTTAGTTTAATATGTTTTCTAACCTTGTTGATTGATAAAGTTTAGTAGGAGGAATGTGTGTTTGGTGCGGGAGGTATGCCAACACATAGGTGGTTTTCGACTCTAGATCAAGTGAAACCTAACAAATGTATTGATAAATGTAACCAAAGCTGACGTAAACTATTAGGGTTATGCCCCTTTATATGTTGTAATTTAAAATTATGTATTGATAAGTGGCGATTTAACTGGTGTATGCCCCTTTTAAGATGTTATAATATAAGACGTTTGTCCCGGGCTAGACTGGAGGTTTTCTTCCCCGTTCTTTCCTACCAGTGCCCGTTTGAATGGAATAAAGCTATCGTAATTTATTTATTAAATTAATAAAATTAATCAAGGCCTTGGCTGTTTACCGATAAAAAAAAATGTTAGCAATTTTTAATATATTAGATGTTAGTAATTTTAAAATATATTAAAAAAGTATTATATTATTAATGATTATTATTTTATTAATAAATCAATAATTTTTTAGTAACAATTTAATATAAATTATTTTTAAATAAATAATTATTATCATTAATAATTTAATGATTAGTGATTTAATTTATAATAATATTTAATTAAAGGTTTTAATTAAATTATTATTAAAATGTATTTGAACTGTTAATTGTATGATTAATAGGGAAACTCAGGTTTTGCTCGATTGTCCAATTTTAAAATGAAAATGATTTCTTTTATTAAGGGAAAATTATTACATCTTTTGATAATATGAAAACTTTAGAAAACTTGATTCCTTGTAAAGATGATTTTTTAAGACTGGTTCTTTATTGAATGTTGTGTTTTGATAACAAATTGAATTATGAAACAATGTTTAAACATTCTTTATATGAATTATTGAATTGTTAGAGATTCTAGTGAACTCGAAAACCTTAGTGAATCTGGTAATTGAAGAAATAAAAATTGAAACCCTAATTAAGATCGAAAACATTATGTACTACAATAATGAAAATGAGAACTTGAAAACCTATACGTGAAAATTGAAAAATTTGAATGTTTATGTTTTCAAACCTAATGAATTATGAAAGTGACTTTTGTATATACTCTTTATGATGTGTGGTTTATTGTTATGGGTTTCAGGGTTGACATAGTTTTAAAAGCTAGGATTTTTATCAGAGGCTTGGGAGTTTTGTTCAGTGATGTCATGATGAGGTTTTGATTACGATCTTTTATACCCGACCATGGTGATGTGTCATATGTGTGCTATGATGAGTTTGATGAGATATTTTGATGTGCTTTTTAGTTCTTGTGTGGAACTAAGGTGGATGATGTGTCTTTCTTGATATAACCTTTGAGTCTTCGATCAGTTATCCTTGATTGTTTCCCAGTCGCTTGTATAGAGTTGAGGTGATTAAATGAATTATTTTTGGTGATGTCATGTTATGACATGGATTTGGTTTATGTGTACTTGATTTTGGATCAGTCTTGTTTAGGATGATCTTTTTGGTGAAATTTGTGATTTTGATAAGTGATATTTCAATTACTTGTCTAAGAACTGATGTGTGGTTTATAGTCATTTGAGATCTTTTTCTTTTGCTGAGCTTAGGGTAGGTTATTTGTATGTCATGTTGGGAAGTGGCTTGCAATGGAGGCCAGGACCCTAAAGAGGCTGGCAGGTAACCCATTGTAGGTTATTTTTATAAGTGATAACATTTCATTAAATGGGTTTAAAATTAATTAATAAGATATTGGTACCAGAGAAAGTCACTAGGAGGCCAAAGTATTAAAAGACTACCAGGGTAACCTTAGAGTTGACTTGTTAGTATGTCTTATTTGTATGAAAGGATACTGACACTACATAAAGACACTAAGGGGTTTGGAGTCCATAGTGGCTACCATGGTAAATTTAGAGTTGGCTCATGCAATGACATTTACCCACTTACATAGTATATTTCCTACGTGTTTGTGTTGCCTCTGGGATTAGTTGTTACTTGTGTCTTGGTACCTTTTGAGATAGTTTTCTTTCAAGTGATTCCTTGAACCTAGATGTTTGTTTTGACTTTTGAGTTATTTATCCTCTTTGGGACTTGAGTTTAACTCCTCAACATAGTGAGAGTGGACCTCTTTGAGTTTCATTGTTGGTGTAAATAAGTATTCACTATTTACACTTTACTTAAGTTTACTTAGGTCAATGCATTATTTTATTATTTCTTAGGTGAGACACTTAGGAAATTGTGTACTCATATGAGTTGTCATGTTGACAACACTAGAGTAAGAAACTCTAATTCAGCACATGGTGTCTACAACACTGGAGTTTTCTTAATTAACTAAGTTGTCATGTTGACAACACAATTGTTTGCACTCCTAATTAAGCACATGGTGTCTACAAAATAATTTTATGTGCTACACCTTTGTAGGATTATCCACTCTTCATTGCACTTACTCCTATGCTTAATGAAGGATAATCCACTCCTAGTGGACATGTGCTTGGTTGTAAGACTAATCAATGTCCTAACTCCTAGACATTCTAGAAGCATTCTAGAGGCCTTTATATTCAAACACTCCTAGTGTGTATGTACATGACATTACATCAATTCATTTTGATATTTTTATTTTGATCATACTCTGTTGGTCTATTCTGTGCTTGTGCATTTTGCCATAAGGAAAATTCTTACATTCATGAGGTTAGGTGGTAGTGCATTTTCTTATACCATTGAGATCCGATTGTTGGATGCCATTGCTGGATGTATTTGTGTAGATGTACCTTTCTTTCTGATTGTATAGTTTTTGATAGATGAATATTCTCTATTATACTATAATTTATAATAAGATATCTTATGAGATGTTGTATTTATTTTATGATGTATATTCTTTCAGTTTTGGATACCTTATGATTTGTACAATGGATGATTGTGCATTCTGATTATTGCCAAGTGGCATTTGAGATAATTGTATATTGTTTAAATGGAATTTGTAATTGTAGTTATTCTTTAATATGGATGTGTTATATATTGGTTTTATTATTAATTAAACATAAATGTGACTTAACGTCATGGGACCCTTAAGAATTATAATCTGTTTTATGGTATTTGTATACGTGTATGTTATTGCTTTCGCTATTGTATCCATTTTTGTTTAATTGTTATCAATTTTTTGATTTTTTTTGACAAACTTAGTGAAACTTTAGGTTAATTTCTTTTGGTTTCCCTAGCAAGGAATTACATTTGGTATTAAAGCCTGACTTTCTACATTGGGAGCTCTGGGTATATTGGAATGCCACTAGTTGTTAACTATTTGAACAGGAACAAATCTTAAACTATTATATGTATTTATTACAAACTTGAACACTTGAACTAGTTAAATAGAAATGAAACTTAAAACAATGTTATGTACCTTTTGCAACTTGAACACTTGAAAACTCCAAACTTGTTTTCTTGAAACATAGAAATAGGCAAAACTTTAAAAACTCTTGAGTTGGATTTTAGACGTGTTTTGTTATGATTGTGCTTTAAGGTCGTATGCCTTTGATTGACTTTGTGAACATTTTTGTTGTTGACTTATGATTTATATCTATACATTATAACTTTTATGTTTTTCGATGGATTTAGAGATGTTGATCTTTTGTTTGGAATATTTTAGGGGATCTATTTCATAATTTGTTAAAAAAAGATGAATGTTGGATCAATATGATTTTTGATTTATTATTAAACCAGAATCATATTGCTCTAAGTGATTGAAAGTGTATACATAGTTAACTTATTGTATTAGTTTCTTAAATGAGCTTTTTGTATGACATTGTAGATAATACTCTTTGACTTATAGTGACCCTAGTCATTGTACTAGGCTTCCAAGAGTAAGCCTAAGTCTAGGGGGAGTGGATGTGATGCCTACCTCTAGTTTAGTTTCATCTTTCTTGTAGGCTTCCAAGAGTAAGCCTAAGTCTAGAGGGAGTGGATGTAATGCCTACCCTTAGCTGACTTTCCTTGTCATATTGTCAAACTATTTTAGGCCATTTTTCTGATTGAGTTTTATGATTATCCGTACTTGGTTACTAGATTGTTTGGATGTCATTTCATACTTAATTGATTAACATGATGACTTATTTAGTTATTTCATGTGTTTATGTTTATTATTTCGATGATGATGTATATATGTATGTTCAGTTAGTGATTTCAGTTATCTCGTGATGATTAGTTAGATGGATTATTTATATGCAGTTCTATGGTTACTTACCCCATACTTGCATGTGTATGGTGCACTTGTCTATTTTTCTTTATGATTGACATTCCTGATGTGGTTGAGGGAGGGAGTCATAGTCACCTGCTAGTTGGGATCTACACGATGTACCACTCCCCGCTATTGCCTATTTAGTTCAAAAATATGAGTATGTACATGCGTGAATTTTATATAGATTGTAGGTACCAGGTATTGACTTCCCTGAATTGCTAGGATGAGCGTACCTTATCGCAGTATCTCAATGGTATAAGTGGGGAGATAACTCTTGATTTCAAATCCTAACCTAAGCCAATTGTCCTAAAAAATAGGAGAAGTATCTGAGATAGTTTCACCTTTCTGAATTTGTCAAGTGAAGTGAATTCATGACTTTGACCTTGGAGTTTAATTTAGTTTTATGTTCTGTATGATGGGTTTTCGTATTTAGTTTTGTGGGTCTGTAATGATTTTCTGTTATAATTAAATCAAATTAAAAGATAATTAATGATTTAATTTAATATAAATTTAATAAGGAAAAATCAATATTTAATCATATTTAATTAATTAAGAAATTAATTTAAATAAAGGAACTAAACTTAATTTTTATTATTAAAGTTCTAATTTAGGTATATTTATATTTATTTAATTTAATAATAATTATTTAGGAAGTTTATTTTTAATAATAAACTCTAAATAATATTATTATTTGAATTAATAAATATATTATTAAAACATCTTGTAATTAACTAGAGAGAAAATATAAATTTAATAAAGTTTATTTTAATTAAATTGCATAAAGCTTATGCATGAAATTAAAATATAATAATTAATTAAAGAGAGAGAAAATTATTTAATAAAGACATTTTTATTAAATGACAAAAAGGTTGTGCATGAAAATTAAGATATAATTAAATAATAAAGATCAACGAGTCTTCTCGCATGATTGCACAATCGAAGCCCCAAATTTAGGGGAGAACTCTCTATTAGAGATCTAGAGCTCATTTTGCAATTAAATAGGTTTGGAGAGTTTATTTTTGAAAAGAGGGTTTTTGAAAGAGACGAAAATTCTTGTGTGTTTTGTGCGTTCATGATTTTAGCATCAGATCTAGTTAGGATCTTGTGGGTTTGTGTAGTAGTTCATTCTTGATTTCTCTATCTTCTCCGTGTTTGCAAATATGTTTTCAGAATTGAATTGATTTGAAACCCTTGTATGTGATTTTATCGTTCTTCATTTGAGAAACCTCTATATATGAATTGAATTTGAAACCCTTGTTCATGATATTATTGTTCTTCATTTTTGAGATCCTCTGTATGTAAATTGAAAAATTGAAACCCTCGTGTTGAAATGATTGCTCTTTGTTTCTTGAAAACATCTGTAAATGAATGAAGAAACTGAAAAATCCTTGTTTGGGAATCTTGCATTCGTGATTTGTTTAAGTAAAATCAGGTTATGGGTTTGAAAAGAAAACCCATAATTGTTAATTTATTTCAACTGTCTATTCCGAGTTTCTATATCTGACCTACTATGAAAATTGATTTTTTAAAATATAAAAATAAATATATTATATAAAATTACTACAGTAAATAAATTTATTGTGATAATTTTATAAATATACATACATTAAACAATGCACTGTTGTATTTATCATTGCAAGTACACATTCTGTGAATTCCATTTTAGAGAGGGCTGGCTGGCTTTCTTTAAAAAACAATAATATTTTATTATTTTGGTGGGTAGGGACCACCACCTCCCCACCCGCCTTTCCTCCTCCCTTCCTCCTTGCTATAGGTGGCTTGGTTTGTCACATCGCATGACTGCGATGGCAACCATGATTGCGATGATAGCCAACGTTGCCGTGCAGTCCTTGACTACAATGGCAGCCGAGGCTGCCAAAGCAGTCACACATAGTTCAAGCGTGGCGGTTGCCCCACCTTGGGGTTAAGGTAAGTTTTTTTTTAGTTTTTTGATTTAGTTTTATTAATACTTTAATTAATATTAATTTTATCAAATGTTATTTAATATATTAAATATTAATAAATTAAATGTTAGTAATTTATAATAAATTATATGTTCGTATTTTTTAATATATTAAATGTTAGTAATTTTTAAATATATTAAATAGTATTATATTATTAATGATTATTATTTTATTAATAAATTAATAATTGTTTAGTAACACTTTAATATAAACTATTTTTAAATAAAAAATTATTATCATTAATAACTTAATGATTAGTGATTTAATTTTTAATAATTTTTAATTGAAGTTTTAAATTAAATTATTATTAAAATGTATTTGAATCGTTAATTGTGTATGGTTAATTGGTAAACTCAGGTTTTGCTCAATTGTCTAATTTTAAAATGAAAATGATTTCTTTTATTAAGGAAAAACTATTACATCTTTTGATAATATGAAAACCTTAGAAAACTTGATACCTTGTGAAGATGAAAACTGTTAACTAGTTGTTTATTGAATGTCGTGTTTTGATAACGAATTCAACTCTGAAACAATGTTTAAACAATCTTTATATGAATTATTGAATCATCTGAGATTCTAGTGAACTTAGAAACCTTAGTGAATTTGGTAACTAAAGAAATAGAAATTGAAACCTTGATTGAGATCGAAAACATTATGTACTACAATACTTGAAAATGAAAAAGAGAACTTGAAAACCTATAAGGAAAATTGAACATTTATGTTTTCAAACCTAATAAATTATGAAAATGAATTTTGTATGTACTCTTTATGATGTGTGGATTACTATTATCGGTTTTGAGGTTGACTTAGCTTTGACTAGTTAGGATGTTTACCAGAGGCTTGGGAGTTTTGTTCTGTGATGTCATGATGAGGTTTTGATTATGATCTTTTATACCTGACCATGGTGATGTGTCATGTGTGTGCTATGATGATTTTGATAAGATATTTTGATGTGCTTTCTAGTTCTTGTGTATAACTAAGGTGGATGATGTGTCTTTCCTGATATAGCCTTTGAGTCTTTGATCAATTATCCTTGATTGCTTTCTAGTTGCTTGTATAGGAGTGAGGTGATTAAATGATTTTTTTTTGGTAATGTCATGTTATGACATGGATTTGGTTTATGTGTACTTGATTTTGGATCAGTTTTGTTTAGGATGATCATATTGGTGAAACCTGTGATATTTTAGTTACTTGTCTAAGAACAAATGTGTGGTTTATAGTAATTTGAGATCTTTTGCTTTTGCTGAGCTAAGGGTAGGATATCTATATGTCATGTTAGGAAGTGGCTTGCAATGGAGGTCGAGGCCCTAAATAGGTTGGTGGGTAACCCATTGTAGGTTCTTTTAATAAGTGATAACATTTCATTAAATGGGCTTAAAATGAATTTATAAGATTTTGGTACCAGAGAAAGTCACTAGGGGGTTGGAGTATTAAAATACTACCAGGGTAACCTTAGAGCTAACTTGTTAGTATGCCTTGTCTGTACGAAAGGATACTGGTGTTGCATAGAGACACTAGGGGGTCTGGAGTTCGTAGTGGCTACCAGGGTAACCTTAGAGTTGGCTCATGTGATGAAACTTACCCACTTACATAGTATATTTCCTACGTGTCTATGTTGCCTCTTGGATTAGTTGATACTTGTGTCTTGGTACCCTTTGATATATTTTGCTTTTAGGTGATTCCTTGAACCTAGATGTTGGTTTTGATTTTTGATTTTGTTATCTTGTTTGGGACTTGAGTTTATCTCCTCAGCATGGTGGGAGTGGATCTTTTTGGGTTTCATGAGGTCGGGTGGTAGTGCATTTTCTTATACCACTAAGATCTGATCATTGGATGCCGTTGCTGGATGTGTTTATGTAGATGTACCTTTCTTTTTGATTGTATAATTTCTAATGGATGGTTATTCTCTATTGCACTGTACTTTATAAGAGATCTTATGAGATGTTGTATTTATTTTATGATGTATATTCTTTCATCCTTTCATACCTTGTGATCTGTACAATGGATGATTGTGCATTCTGATTGTTGCCAAGTGGCATTTGAGATAATTTTATATTGTTTAAATGAAATTTGTACTTTTAGTTATTCTTTAATATGGATGTGTTATATATTGGTTTTAGTATTAATTAAACTTAAATGTGATTCAATGTCATGGGACCCTTACGAACTGTAATCTATTTTATGGTATTTGTTTATGTGCATGTTATTGCTTACACTATATTATATATGTTTTTATTGCTTTTGCTATTATTTTCATTTTTGTTTAATTGTTATAATTTTTTTTTGAAAAACTTAGTGAAACTTTAGGTTAATTTCTTTTGGGTTCCCTAGCAGGGCATTACATATTCACTAAGTACTCTGTGAGTAATGGCCTTCTAGAACATCAAGTCGTGTGATATTCACCAAGTACTTATATCATGACCTTCAATATCAATTTGCATAACATTCATCATGTACTCAAAAAATGTTTATAAGGCATGCACACACACATTCTCATAATGCTTACCATATAAACATCCAATATGCAAAGTATAATCTATCATGATATACATAGATATCAAAATATATCCATCATAATAGAAAATTAAGTTATTGTAAGATTTTCACCTTTCAATAACTTATGAAAATACAAGTGACATCATTCGGAATTCGTCACTTCCTCATGATGCTTAGAGGGGGTAGGCCCATTGAAAGCACATAGTCACAAGGTATATTCCTAAATCATAGTCCTCTTGACTGCTACAAATTACTAATCACTGGAGAGTCCATCACAACATGGTTTATTCCCTCTAAATTAATATGATCGAGATCACTAAAGGTTGACCAAATTGTATCCTCTACATTCTCTCTCTCTTTCAAAGTTGCCTCTAATGAAATTCCAGGCTCCCTTTGAATCTCAATCTCCCTTTTCTTGCAATAAAATTCTTGGAGGAAGATCAAGGAAAATAATTCTTATAGTATGTATTGAAAAATAAGAGAGAGACTTCAATATATAGATTAATATAATTCTAAAGGAAAATACTTGTCTTCACATTAATTAATTCTTTTACATTTAATAATGTCAAATTATTAAATTAAATATATTAATCTCATAGATTTTCACATATATATACATTTCATATTTATTAAATAATTACCATATATCTATGAACATATCAATGGAAGGATCTAAACAATATGTTTTATAACAATATGAAAAATGAACTTAAAATCATATACCATATGTACTTGCCTTAATGGGATTGGTTGTGGTTGACATGGAGAATAGTTTAGGACAATCATTACCTACTATGGTATTAATGGCAGTAGACTATTCCCTTCATTACATTTCTTTGAATTAAGCCCTTTACTCTTATCATATGAATCAATTGCCAAGTGACTAGTCAACTCACCATGTCCTTTCTCTTATTTTATTACCTTAGTTTATGATTTTGATGTTCCTTATGCAAACATATTGTGGGGTCTTTGTTTCTTAATCCACATAACCTCAGTGCGGTGAATATCTTGGTAAAATTAATGAATCATCATATACATTTTCACATTGTTTGTGTAGACATTAAATACTATATATGAATAATATTATTATTGCGTATTGATGTATAATGTTTCAAAACTTATGTCGTTATAATCTTGACATGACTTAGGGAATTTTATTGCTGTCATATTTTAGATGACCTGGCAGATCAAGCATAGTTTCTTCCTTTAGTTTTTTGCCTTTGACTATAATGTATTTCCAAGACTTTGAGGATATGCCTCATTTGCAGCTTGAATTAATTCCACCGCATGTCCAAACTTTTCAATTGTACACACTATTTGATCACTGCACAGATGAAGAGAATTCTGATTTGAGCATGCTTATTTTTCCATTAATGTCCACTATTGACTGTGCATATTTGAATTCAATACTAGAGAAATTCGTGATAAACCCAATCACTAATAGCATCTATGCTACAAATATCAGAGTTAAATCTATGACTTTGGATCTCAAATAGTGCTTGGCTCTGCTGAGTATTGTAGATCAAGGTTTGGTTTGGAAGACGAAGGAGGGTTTAATGGGCAACGATGACTCTTGTTGTAGAGATGATGTGTTTTGTAACACCCCATTCAGGAGCCCAAAATAAACCTAATATATTACAAAGTTTACTAAACTATAATTTTGTTTCTAAAGTTTAAACAACATCAAAGTAACAATAATGTGGAAGCAATATATACACACACATCAAGAACACGTAATCAATTATTAATATAGTTTCAAATCCTTAATTGTTCCTTCACGTTGAGTCACATTTAATAAAGTTTAATTAATAAGTTTAAGTCTCGATTACAATGTTCATAATCAAAAAATGAATAAACACATACATAGTCATATAAGCAAATGCATAAGTACAACTAATGATATGAAAGCACATCTAATGAATAACATCCATTGCATGTGTCACAGGGTATGTGAAAATAGATACAAATACATTAATATACAATACAATATCTCATAGGTTCTTAAAACACATGATATATAGATACATCAAATGAATAGAAGTCTTCAAGATAAGAGGAAAAATGATAGTGATACTACTGTATCAAGGAGTATCTAACATCTATCAATCTAAGGGGGACTCAAATGGTAAGAATACACTACCTCCCGACCACGTGGTCACCTAATTAAGCTTCCACTCCCACCGTGTAGGAGATATAATGTGAAATCCACACACAAAGAATCAAATCATAAAATAATCCTAGGAAAAGAATCCTGATAGTCAAAACTACCTCAAAGGTAATACAAACTACTCAAGAAGAAGAGATAATCAAAATCGAAAGGACAGTCACCAATACAACACCGCATACCAAGTCAATCTACAAATACCAAGACCAAAAATATACAACCATATTAAAATCAATGTCAAGTGTCATAAGCACAATGACCAACATATAACAATTTTCATCAATAAAAGTAAACTACCAATCACTAACTCCAATAATAAAAACACCACCAATGAATAATTAATCATTCATTAATAAAAGTCAATTGTCAAAAATAAATGACATCTAATCAATTAGTATCAATTCACAATAAATACACCATCAAAAGCAATATCCAACAAGTACACCACTAGAGACAAATATTAAAAAAATCATGAAGGAGACTCAAACTATATACTATTGAGTGTCATCACATGAGCCAACTCTAAGGTTGCCTTGGTAGTCTCTCAGGACCTCAACCCCTACTGACTCTATGTGAAACCAAAATACCCTCTCATGATGATGAGGAAACTAGTCACACCTCTCAAGGTATCATCTCTATCTCATCCTTACTCTATACAAGAACTCAAGGCATGGACGAGAAAAAATCTCTAACTTATCTTTTTAATATATCTCAAGAAAAAGGGCTAGGCAAGATATCTTAATTACTATATTATCACTTGTTATACAACTTACAATGAGTTACCTTGCAGCCACTTTGGGCCTTGGCCCCCATTGCAAGCCACTCCCATAGACATGCACCTAGACTACCTTCCCAAAAATTGCAAACCACAATAGTGTCCCATACTGCAAAAAGTAATATGGATCGAATTTGGTTCCTTAACAAGCAACCCAAAAAATAATATTGGTTCTCAAAACCCAAGTTCTCATAAATGCTCAATAGCATAAAGCTTATAAAATATAAATCTCAATTCAAATAATAAAGTTCATCATGACATCTAATCAAATAATCATAAAAGAAATCTCAAAAACCACCTCTAGTTCACATCCTAACCCGACCAACTAAACAACCCACAAAGAAAAACCATCATGAAAATAAACATCACAAGACTATAAATAGAATACTAAAAAATACATAATTTTCAACCACCTGATTTAATTCCACCAATTTTTCTTGTTTAGTTTGGGTCATAATGACATGTTTAGAAATAAAAGAAGAATATACATGTTAATATAAATTGTTATGCTAATATACTTATTTAAAACAATAAGTATTTAAATATCCAATCTTTTTGCGCATATAAAATATCATGCAATATTATCATGTTATTAATTAAAATAATCTTAAATCATAAATGATTTAATTAATAACATAAATGTATATTATTAGATTACATACTAATATCAATTTTATTTCTAAAATATTAATTTGACTTCTATTTAAGTCCAATATTAATATTTACTTTTCCTTTAATTCATAATGCAACTAGAGATAAAATTATAAATTTAATTTAATTATTTATAATTTATCTCATAAAGTCAAATAGTTATTAACTAAATGATTACAAAGTGAACTCTACCACAACTTCTCTTAAAATATAATAAAATTCTAAATATTTATTTATTAACTTCACTCTTGTATTAATAATTATAAAATCATTTATATGCAACTAAGAGTTTAATTAAACTTAAATTATCACTAATATTAATATTCATTTTATAATTAAATGGATAATATTTATTTCATTTAGAAATTAATAAATTATTATTATTATTACTTTTAAATAAATAAATCTGAAAATTATATTCTATTTTTTATAAAATAAAAATAAACACTCAATTAGTATTTTCACATGTTTTTGATCTCTCAACTCATGCAAACATACTATACTTAGCTTTCTATTTTTAGCATATTTGTTTTCACATGCATGTAACCTTACTATACTTTTTAGCATATTTGTTTTCACATGCATGTAACCATACTATGCTTAGTTTTTTATTTTTACCTTATTTGTTTTCACATGCATGTAATCGTACTATACTTAACTTTCTATTTTTAGCATATTTGTTTTCACATGCATGTAACTATACTATACTTAGCTTTCTATTTTGTGTAACCATATTATACTTAGCTTTCTATTTTTAGCATATTTGTTTTCATATGCATGCATAAGTTTAGTTACAAAATACATTTTCTTCTCAATTATTCTTTTTTCCTTTTTCCTAATAAATTTTGCAATTAAATCATTTTAGATATGAGAATAATATTTATCAATATTTAGAAAACTCATGATAATCTCATGGTTCTAATGACAAATTTAAAGTTGAAACCCTAACTGTTCAATTTATTGTTTTCTTCTAAATTTTCATAATCAAATATTCTCTATATTATCTAAAGGGATTTAAAAAAATACAGTCATAATAATTTTCTATAGGTTTTCTATAATTTTCTCCATGTGAGGCCTCGCCCCGACCCTTCGTAGCCTTAATTGTTACATTACTATTATTTTGATACTCACGACTCGAGATGTCAAGACATTATCTGATGGTTTGAACATATTAAATTATTTCATGCTGTGTGATGTTACTTCTAAATATTTGATGTTCGTCATTTAATATTTTATGTATATGTATGTTGATGAATTAAGTAGAACGTAGGATTAACACTTGGATTAAGAGATTTTAATGGTTAAGAATTGAGAGAAAACCTGACTGATTTATAGATGTATGTTTTAATTTATGTGATTTCCTGATACGTATATACATATGTGTAAGGTCCCTCCTTGCATGTACTTATTAAATATGAATTTATGTGTCAAATCTGTTGTAGGAGATTTGAATGGATATGGAGTAATGTTGTAGGTTTTTAGATGTCCTAATGAAAATTGAGAACAACAGATACATCCATGCTTTAATACTTAAAGATCAGAGAACGACTATGTTGTCTCAACTGTTTAAACATTAAATTTACACTAACAATAATACAAGGTGTTTCACTTAATGATGATGTTATTGATTTTGTTACCTCAATAATTATTCTTGTATTTAATCTGAATTAATGAATAAGTTATATGTCATGTTGATTATGTAATCGCTGATGATTAAATGTGAGTAGAAATGACTTAAATAGTTAAGTAATTGAAGCATTATGTTCTGAGTTCGCCCCGATCCATCGTAGCATAGTGATACATTACTATTATTTTGATACTCACGAATCGAGATATCGAGACATTATCTGATGCTTGAACATATTGATTTTTTTCATGGTGTGTGATGTTACTTTTAGATATTTGATATTCGTCATTTAAGGTTTTATGTATATATATGTTGATGAATTAAGTAAAATGTAGGATTAACACATTGATTTTTGGAATCTTGATGATTAAGGATTTAAGTAGGATGAAAGAAACCCTTATTGATGTATGTTTCAATTTATGTGGATTTTTGATACGTATACATATATGTAAATGTGATTTTACGGGACTACTGATGTGTGCAATGAGTGTGCAGATATTTAGCCGAGAAACCCTACGGAGGAACATAACTTATCCCTATGTGCTAATTTTGGAAACCTTGTTGTTCGTAATTCAAGTATTGTATTGTGAGATGTATGTATGTATCTCTCTGTGTTCAGTGAATGTTAGTGTTCGTAACTATGTTCTTTTAGTGTCGCTTGACACTCGTGAATTGTTTGTGCTCTTTAGCGTGCTGGTTAGGGTTAGCTGTGTAACCCATGGACCTAAGTTGGTTTAAGTTAGTGTCAGTTTGCTAATTGGGTTCTTAATTGAGTTTAGTCATCCTTAATTTGGATTAGTGCTTAATCTGCATTTTAGAGTTGTTAGTTGGTCCTAATTATTTCTTAGCCTTTGTTTGGCTCTAAACCTATTCTTAAAGCTTTAAAACATGAAATATTTATACCCAAGGGGTATGGGTATGGGTTAGGGGTCTTTTCCAACCGCTAAGCCCCTTTTTTTGACTTTTGAGGCCACTCAAAAAGTCTCTTTTTGCTTTTGTGCGAAAATTGGCTATGGCTACCATGAGTTTCATTACCCCACCTCCACTTAGTGTTTAACCATAGCATGGGTTGAGTTAGGAGTTTCTAGAATTTTAAGTGGGTGGGAGAAGTTATTGATCCTTTTGGTGGTTGAGTTTGAGGCTTATTTAGAGGCCTTCTTGGACTAGTTGAGGTTGTTACCCAATCTCTACATTTAGAGAGGAGTCTTAGAAGATTGGAGCAAGGAAGGGGAAAGTTCTACTCAAACCTGTTCATTGCCATTACCACTTTGTGAAGGTAGGAATTCTCATCTTCCTTGTTCAGATTTTTATGTTTGTTTCATGCTTAGGCTATCTTGTTGTTGTTTGAATGTTTGTGTGTTTGTGGGTATGTTGGGAAGCTTTGAAAACCATGTTATTTTGGATGTTTTCTTTTCTTGTTTTTGTTGAATTTTGAGATGTTCTTGCATGGGTGTTTTGGCATTACTCACCCTTGGAGAGGGCAGAAGTGGCCAATTTTGGGAAAGGGCATTTTAGTTGGACTCCAACAATGTAGAGTCTCTTCTTAGGATGAGAAGAGGGAGAAAGGGTAGGGTGTTATGGGCCTCTACCTGTCAGCACAAACCTCGTATGAGTATGGCATGTTAAAATGGAAGAACGGAAGTTCTTGGTTTATAGCCCCAATTGGGCATCTATTTTGGTGTTGTGCTTGACTTCTCCTGTTGGAAAAATCCACCTTTCCCTAGTTTGGATTCATTGTGAATCCTATTGTGTAAACCATGTATGAATAAGCATGTTTGATTTTCTCTTGGTTATGCTTGGTTGTCACTCGATCAGGTTCTGTTCCCTCCATGGTTCTTGAATGTGTTGCAGAATTCGTTTTGAATCCCTTGATGAGGGTCATGAAGAAAATTCAATTATATTGTTGAAATTTGGGATTGATATCCTATGTAAATTGGTATTTCAAACTTTGTTGGATTGGCAACGAAGCCAAGTTTTCTTCCTGATTCTTTCTCGGTTGAGCCTTTGAATCAAGTTTGCCAATAAAATGGTGTTTGAGTAATATGCTTGCATTGAGTCTTATAGCTTGTTTTCAGTTTTGCTTATGTAAATTAAAAAAAAAGAAAATCAGATGTGATGGTGTTACCTTACTGCACATTTTTATGATTGGTAATCACATTTGTTTAAATTAGATTAATCAGATAACATGTTGATATATACTTAACTGTACAATTTTAATTTTAAAATATGTTAAGAAAATTTGCATTTGAGTTGTGTTTAAATTTTATAGTTATACATGTGCGTGAGGAAGTTAAGTGAATTTATTTGAAAACTTGTTTATTACATTTAATCCTATTATGACTTTTAAATATTAAAACATAACTTGTTGGCATTCTTGGGCACGACAGTATGCGCATGTGATTTTATGGGACTACTGATGTGTGCAATGAGTGTGCAGATATTTTAGCCGAGACAACCGACGGAGGAACATAACTGATCCCTATGTGCTAATTGTGGAAACCTTGTGGTTCTTAATTCAAGTATTTTATTGTGAGATGTGTGAATGTGTCTTTTTTTTTGAGTTGTTAGATGGTCTTAATTATTTCTTAGCTTTTGTTTGGTTCCAAACCTATTCCTAAGGCTTTAAAACATGAAATAATTATACCCAAGGGGTATGGGTATGGGTTGGGGATCTTTTCCAACCCCTAAGCCCCTTTTTTTGACTTTTGAGGTCACTCAAAAAGTCTCTTTTTGCCTTTGTGCGAAAATTGACTATGACTACCATGAGTTGCCTCACCCCACCTCCACTTAGTGGGTAACCATAGTATGGGTTGAGTTAGGAACTTCTAGACTTGTAGGTGGGTGGGAGAAGTTATTGCTTTTTTTTGTGGTTGAGTTTGAGGCTTATTTAGAGGCCCTTCTTGGAGTAGTGGAGGTTGTTACCCAATCTCTACATTTAGAGAGGAGTCTTGGAAGATTGAAGCAAGGAAGGGAAAAGCTCTACTCAAACTTGTTCATATTGCCATTACCTCTTTGTGAAGGTAGGAGTTCTTTATCTCCCTTGTTCATATTTTCATGTTTGTTTCATGCTTATGCTACTTTGTTGTTGTTTGAATGCTTGTATGTATGTTAGGATAGATGTTTGTATAGAATAGAATTTTAGTTGTTAGAATAATAAATTAATTCTAACTTTAAAGGTTTTTTTTTATGGAATTTAGTATGTTTTAATTAAAACAATTTAAATGTCATTTTATTTATTTATTATTAGTTATATTTAATTGTGAGCTTGTTAGAATGGTTTTAATGTTAGCATTTTAATGAAGAACTTAGATTTATAATAGTTAAAATAAAATTTAGAATTGCTTAACCATTATATAGAATTAAGCTAGTCTTCTAATTTAATCATAGATGTTGGATTAATTAAGTAGATTAATAGGAGTATGTTGGAGGAAATTTTAATTTATGATATACATAGTAGGATTGATAAATAAGTTACTTCTATAGTAGGTACATATATAAGGTTATAGATAAATATTAGTGGTAAATTTATGTTGCACTTATAGAAAATGCCAATTTTTTTTTCCTTTATCATTTAGTCAATTTAAATTAATTTACATTGATATTATATTAGGAAGATGTAATAATAAAAAAAAGAGAATCCTGTATTTAAATAAAATTGTGATTGAACAAAGTATATTTATGGGTACGTTAGCTGTGACTTAAACCTCAATCAGTTCTTGGTATAATATTCCAATTTAAGAAGACATGTATTCTTTTAAATGGCCATTCAATAATTTTAAATATATAGTTGTTTAAGAAATGAAATAACGTAACTAATATTGATATTAAGTTAATAACGAGGAAGTTCAAATTTAACGATTTATCCCTTTTCAAGATTTTAAACTTAAGATGTATTGTAGTGAACCTATACTTTAAGACTGTGAACACATTAGATTCGACATGTGAGTTCTTTTTATTTAGAAAAAAAAAAAATTGTGTGCGTTTTTGCCCCTTATATTTTGGGCATGACATTTTGGTATTAGAGGCCTTGTTTCAACACTAGGAACCTAAAACCATTACGCTTCTGAAACTTAAACTAAACTTTAAATTGTGAAGGATGCCTCCTGTTACTTGAAGCAACTGATGAGGCAGAGGTCGTAGGGTGAGAGGTGGTAGAGCAGGACAGGAGGATGGATCACCTCCACCTCCACCTCCACGTCCATCGAACTCGAACCAAGACATTATAGATGCACTTTAGACTTTGATCGGTGTAGTTTAGCAAAGGGCAGTACTTGTGGTTCAGCCAGGTCAACAGATTCTAGTAGTGGAAGTAGAGGGGCTCGGAGGAGGAGGGCCCAAAAGCAGAGAGAGGACTAGGAGTCCCCCACCGAGACAGTTAGAAGGGCAAGGTGAGCATGAAGGAGAGTCAATACACCAGAGAGGACCCCCACTTGACAGACCTCCTAGACATATAGGAGATGATATCAGGGAATTGATTCAACTTAGGCCACCATTATATACCGGTTCCACTGAGGGGACAGTAGTAGAGGTATGGCTATAGAGTCTGCAGTAGTGCTTTGGGTTATGTCCTTATGGGAGTAATCTATAGGCACGTCTAGCAGTCCATCAGCTTAGAAGAGATGCCTCCAATTGGTGGCATCAGGAGGAGACTATAGGAGGAGTGAGGATGGACACCCTCGCATGGGAGTTATTCTTGGAGAGGTTCCAAGAGAGGTATTAGTTAGAGAACTTCTGACAAAAGCAGATAGAGGAGTTTCATTCTCTATACCAGAGAGGTCTTACAGTGGCTCAGTACGAGAGCAAGTTTCTCGAGCTCCTTTCTTACGTGGAATACATGAAGGATGAGAAACTGTGAGTGCATCACTTTATCATGGGTCTAAATTTCTCACTTCAAGGCCCAGTTTGGATGGCCTTCCCTACCACCTTCAGACAGGTAGTGGAGATAACACTAGTTGTAGAGGATACTTGAGGTAGACATGAATCACAGGATCGGTCTTAGAACTAAAACTCTACCCGGCAAAAACCCCCTTGGAAAGGGAATCAAAACTATACACTAGGGTCCTCTAAGGGCCAATAGTCTCAGTAGTAGCAGGAACTCTCACAGGGTTACCAAGGCTTTGAGCCCAAGCAGTGGCAGTTACAATAGGATCAAAAAGTACATACCCCACAACCACAGTCAGTAAAGACTCAACAGTCTTCTAGGGGTGGATATAGTGGATCTAGCAGGTCAGGAGGCCCACAACAGTCTGGATCACAGGATGCAAAATCTTATACCTGAGGACCATGCTACACTTGTGGTGGCATGGGTCACATAGCTAGAGAGTGTTCAAAGGGACAGTCATCCAGTGGTCAGAGAGGGGCTTTTTTAGAGTTGATAGTTGGAGACATGGGCAGGTCCCACAACATTTTTACAGCAGTGGACAATCGCCAGACTAAGCATTAGGCTACAGTTATTGAGGCTACAGGTGGAGTTGGTCGGCTAGTTAGTACTAGAGCCTATCCATATTATTGTTCGACAAACCCTAGCTCCTCGAGGTCGAGAGCTGGACCAGGTTAGGGTCCCATGGGATTGTTACGATGAGGTCACGGCTTCATGGGAGGATGTGCGACGGATGCAATCTCAATACCCTTATCTTTTGATGAACTCCGGGAGGAAGTTCATGCCTAGTGGGGGAGGATGTGAGGCCTCGCCCTGACCCTTCGTAGCCTTAGTTGTTACATTACTATTATTTTGATACTCACGACTCGAGATGTCAGGACATTATCTAATGGTTTGAACATATTAAATTATTTCATGCTGTGTGATGTTACTTCCAGATATTTGATGTTCATCATTTAATGTTTTATGTATATGTATGTTGATGAATTAAGTAGAACGTAGGATTAACACTTAGATTAAGAGATTTTAATGGTTAAAAATTGAGAGAAAACCTAACTGATTTATAGATGTATGTTTTAATTTATGTGATTTTTTGATACGTATATACGTATGTGCATGTGATTTTACGGGACTATTGATGTGTGCAATGAGTGTGCAGATATTTTAGCTGAGACAACTGACAGAGGAACATAACTGATCCCTATGTGCTAGTTGTGGAAACCTTGTGGTTCGTAATTCAAGTATTTTATTGTGAGATGTGTGAATGTGTCTTTTTGTGTTCGGTAAATGTTAATGTTCGTAACTGTGTTCTTTTAGTGTCGCTTGACACTCGTGAATTTGCTAATTTGGTTCTTAATCGAGTCTAGTCACCCTTAATCTGGATTAGTGCTTAATCTACTTTTTTTTTGAGTTGTTAGATGGTCTTAATTATTTCTTAGCTTTTGTTTGGTTCCAAACCTATTCCTAAGACTTTAAAACATGAAATAATTATACCCACGGGGTATGGGTATGAGTTGGGGATCTTTTCCAAGCCCTAAGCCCCTTTTTTTTTGACTTTTGAGGTCACTCAAAAAGTCTCTTTTTGCCTTTGTGCGAAAATTGACTATGGCTACCATGAGTTGCCTCACCCCACCTCCACTTAGTGGTTAACCATAGTATGGGTTGAGTTAGGAACTTCTAGATTTGTAGGTGGGTGGGAGAACTTATTTGTTTTTTTTGTGGTTGAGTTTGAGGCTTATTTAGAGGCCCTTCTTGGAGTAGTGGAGGTTGTTACCCAATCTCTACATTTAGAGAGGAGTCTTGGAAGATTGAAGCAAGGAAGGGAGAAGCTCTACTCAAACTTGTTCATATTGCCATTATCTCTTTGTGAAGGTAGGAGTGCTTTATCTCCCTTGTTCAGATTTTCATGTTTGTTTCATGCTTATGCTACTTTGTTGTTGTTTGAATGCTTGTATGTATGCTAGGGTAGATGTTAGTATAGAATAGAATTTTAGTTGTTAGAATAATAAATTAATTCTAACTTTAAAGTTTTTTTTTATGGAAATTAGTATGTTTTAATTAAAACAATTTAAATGTCATTTTATTTATTTATTATTAGTTATATTTAATTGTGAGCATGTTAGAATGGTTTTAATGTTAGCATTTTAATGAAGAACTTAGATTTATAATAGTTAAAATAAAATTTAGAATTGCTTAAACATTATATAGAATTAAGTTAGTGTTCTAATTTAATCATAGATGTTGGATTAATTAAGTAGATTGCTAGGAGTATGTTGGAGGAAATTTTAATTTATGATATAAATAGTAGGATTGATAAATAAGTTACTTCTATAGTAGGTACGTATATAAGGTTATAGATAAATATTAGAGGTAAATTTATGTTGGACTTATAGAAAATGCCAAAATTGTTTTCCTTTATCATTTAGTCAATTTAAGTTAATTTACATTGATATTATATTAGGAAGATGTAATAAAAAAAAAAGAGAATCCTGTATTTAAATAAAATTGTGATTGAATAAAGTATATTTATGGGTACGTTAGCTATGACTTAAACCTCAATCAGTTCTTGGTATAATATTCCAATTTAAGAAGACATGTATTCTTTTAAATGGCCATTCAATAATTTTAAATATAGAGTTGTTTAAGAAATGAAATAACGTAACTAATATTGATATTAAGTTAATATTAAGTTAATAACGAGGAAGTTCAAATTTAACGATTTATCCCTTTTCAAGATTTTAAACTTAAGATGTATTGTAGTGAACCTATACTTTAAGACTGTGAACACATTAGATTCGACATGTGAGTTCTTTTTATTTAAAAAAAAAAAAATTGTGTGCGTTTTTGCCCTTTACATTTTGGGCATGACACCCTAGTCAAGTTTTCTTGATTAATAAGTTTTTCTTTTTCAAAATTTACAACATAATTCTTTATTCAACAATCAATACAATAAATTAATAAGCAATATGCAAACACCTAAGAAGACACAAAGTAGACAGATATTTCAATAAAATTCTACAAAGAGTTTTTAAACCCTACCTCAAAACCACACCTAAAATCTGAGACAATCTGTGAATGCATACAAATCTTGACCCCTTGAAACTTTCAACAATTCTTTTGATCCAATTCCAATTTTTTCTCCCCAAACCCTATGTATAATTGCAAAATGAACTCTAGATCTTTGATAAAGAGTTCTCCCATAAATTGGGGTTCTGATTGTGCAATCATGAGAGGAAACTCTTTGATCAGTTACTATTTATTACTTTATTACCTTTTACCTTTTCATGAACAACTCTTTTAGATATTTAATTACAAAATATCTTAATTTTAATAATTAGCTTTCTCTTTTTAATTAATTTTCAAAACATGTTTAATAATATATTTATTAATTTAATTAATAACATTATTTAGAAGTTATTATTAAAATAAAACTTCTAAATAATTATCATTAAATTAAATAAATATAACTACGCCACAATTAGAACTATAACTTTATCTTTAAATTTCATTCTTTTATATTTTATTTTTCTCTAATTTATTAATTAGTACAAGCACTAATTAAAACATAGTTTATTATTTAGATTACTAATAATAATGAAAGCTCATTATTTAATTGCAACTCTAATATAATAATTATTAAATAAATAATTATAATAAAGCAATATTAAATCTATAATATTTTAATATTTTAATTATCTCTTTGTCCAACTTCTCAAATTAGACTTTTAAATTGAATATTTTAAATTGAAGTACATATTTAATTAATTTATAATTAATTAAATATCATCATATTCTAATTTCTCTTTAACCAATTTTCTAAATTAAGACTTCTAAATCAAAGCACATATTTAATTAATTTTTGAATTGATTAAATATTCTTATGATTTAATATTTTTTAAAAAATCAAATAATATTTAATTATATGATTAACCCAAATATTATAATTAAATCATTTACCAAATAAATCACATAGCGAAATCCACATAAAAACAACATTACCAAAACTCAAAATTAAACAACATAGACAAAGATAAACTCATGGGTTTAAAAATGGTGAAAAGTCAATTAGGATTCCTCCTTGCAAGGCAAGTATTTAGGCTATGGCTCGGATTGGACCTTAACATTATCTCCCCATTCTTACCATTGAGTTATTGTGATAGGGCATGCTCATCTTAGCAATTCAGGGAAGTCGATGTCCGGTACCTACATTCTGCATAAAAGATGAGCATGTACATATATATAAATATATCTAAATTAAACAAGTAATGGTAGGGAGTGGTACATCGTGTAGATCCCAACTAGCAGGTGACTACGTCTCCCTCCCTTAACCACATCAAACATGAAAAAAAAAAAGATAAAACGTACACACGCACCATACACATGCAAGTATGGGGTAAGTACCATAATTATTATAAGTCAAACATCAAATACTTAGATAAATTAATGTATCATTATGAATATGAAGTAATCATCATTAAAGCATCATCTAATATTGCTATGAAAGAGATCACAATTATTAACTACAAATCATTAAAATGTCATTAATGCACCAGTAACCATAATCATTAAAAATATGTGAAATATAATAAATTAAGTATTCTTTGTTGCTATACATGTAATCCAAGTCATGAAATAATGTCATAATTATAAATCCAATCTCCTTGAAACTAACACATGCATGAAATAGGCATAAATGAGTTTGGTAAATATAATGAAAAAGTAAACTATGGGTGGGCATTACATGTTTACCTCATTGCTTAACATCCCTCACACTAGGAAAGATGATTAAATTAAAATCTTTTAATCTTCCAACCATATATAATTCTTTGACTTCCCATCAAGGTTATGAGTGTGTATCACCTAGCAAATCATATTTCATCTCTGTACTTGATGTCTATTGACCTAGGGTCTTTTGTCATCTCTCTCTCCATTTCTAATTACATGTTTGATATTATATATCATCTCACATGCTAGTAAGGAAATTGTTCTGAAACTATGTTGATTTTTTGGGGACTGCTGCAAATGTGCTAAGCATTGTCTATTCAGTATGTGTTTTCCAATTGCAACCACCTCTTATATTTATAAGAGAGTGAGAGAATGGACATGTCTGTTCATTAACATAATTAGAATCTCTTAGTTATATATTATATATTATAAATATATAATATCCTTAATATAAATATTATACATGTATATATAAAATTATATATATATATATATATATATATATATATATATATATATATATATATATATATATATATACATATCTTGATGTAATTTATCTAAGTAAAGCTACCAAACACCAATAGTTAACCCACATGTGGAAGAATATAACTTAAAATTAGTAAAGTATCAAGCAATACAAGACCAACATGACTAAAAGTTTTGATATAACGGAAAGGAATTTTGTTAAGTGAAGTATGACATTGTATTGTAATGATATGATGCTTATTTTGGCACCCTATATGATTGAAAAAGATGTGAACTTAATGCTAGAGTAGAGTAGAGTAGTTGTGTGTACAATTTTGAAGAGGAACTACATAGACTGATCAAATATTGAAGATATCAACACAGTGAAGGGTTTTTGTATCTATCTTTATCAATAGCATTATACATTTGTATATGCATGTTTGAGAAATAGGTTCATCTTGCTCTTTATATTGTAACAACATCTCCTAACATGGCCGAGGGTTCTAATAAGGCCCAATCCTCTAACAAGGACAAATACACTATACAGATGTAATAGACTCCTAACATGGTCAATATCTTTTAAAAGATACTTTTGATTAATGGATCATTTTGTGGGTATCACCCCCACCAGGGTTTCCCTAGTAAAAAAATAATGGTGTTATGAGTTTCACTTATGTTTACTTTTTCAGTTTGATAATCTATGAAAGTCTAAAGATTTTTAATAATATCCATAGTTGGGAAAAAGTTTGTGGAACACTGATTCATCCCCCTCTCCTTGTATTCCCTAGTTCTAATGGCAATTCCCTTATCTCATCCTTTGAGTGACCCATAAGTTTGTTTGGCCTTTAGAGTTAGTGATGCTCACATCCTTAAAATTTTTCTTATTACTTTAGTAGCATCTTTCTTGGTATGCATTCCTCTACCTATAAGTCTTCTTCATAGAGTCCTTGAGTTCCATATTGTGGCCAATAGAAGTACGAGGATGGACTTTATGGAATGGGAAGTACGTAGCCTAGAAGTAGGAGTGGCAAGAGCTACAAAAACCCAATTGGTAGTAGAATAAAAGTCTTAACTAGTGTTGGAACTCTTGGTATATTTATTTTGACTACTAGGGCCATCATAGCCCTCTAGGATAGTAGTTGGAGGGGAATCAAAAGGTAGTGCATCTTCAACCACAACAATAGATTTTAGGGAAATATAAGCCCTTGGTGTACAATAGTTAATAATTTATCAAGGTTTTAACAATAATCTCAATGACATCTTTAATGGTTAATCAAAGAGCTATATTACCTTCATTGTTACTCCTACTTCTGATAAACTTCAAGATAACCTTGGTATTTATTAGCTCTTTTCCATACAAGTTGTAGCTTTTCCTTTTCATAAATGTGAGAGATATAGACCATTAAGCATAGTCTTTATAATCCATCTAGGCCTTGAGACCATGTTGGCCTTGATTTATTTTGGCCTTCTATACCTTAAACATCACCCAATCATCGTAATTATCTCTTCTAATTTTATCAAGCTTTCAAAATGTAGAAGATTGTTTTACTTAGTCAACCTAAGCTTGATCCTAGTAGTGGTCTTCTTTTTATTATAAATATTCCTCCTTTATCTACTTCTCCACCTCCTATCCCATATTCTCCTATTTCTATCTCTCAACCTAGTGTGGTTCCTTTAGTTCTTCCATCACAAAGCAGAGGACCCAATTTTAATTGATCGCACCCCACCTCAAACATCTACCAAGACCAAAAGTAATCAAGATACCCATAATCATCATACAAATGTCAAGCTAAAGATAAATATCATAATTATGTATCCCAAAATATTTCCTTGTCTACACCTACTTTACTTGCCTTTGAGCATCCTGCACCAGAGCTTGTGGAGGAAGTGAATTTGAACAAGGATAAAATGGATAAACTTGATAATACTATTCATATATTAGATTCTATTATGATTAATTTAGATGAAGAAGATAATATTAATGATGTTATTGGTACTATTAATGATATGCATGCTAGTGATTCTGATGATTTATATGAGACTATTGGTCTTGATCAGAGTTTACCATATATGCTTTCTTAACAATTATCAATCACTTACCTAGCTTTACAATACTATCTAGCTATTGTTCCTTGTATCATGATTAATGTTTCTCCTATTGTGAGTTTTCATATTCCCAAAAAATTATAGACTAAGATAGGGTATATGCAATATGCTTGACTAGATCCTCTAGCATGGCAGTCTAAGTTATGTATTTTCATATTCTAATATGCTTCCCCTCAAATGTGTGCTTGTTATATGTTTTGTTTGGATTGATTTAATGACCCTTATTTTTTTTTTGGTGCAAGGAGATAAATGAATCAAACATGTTGTGATCATTATTCTATTCATATTTCTCTTTTTCTATATGCTATTATATGTTGTGTTGTACGTGTGCCATTATTCATAAATATTCTTTTGTATAGTCTATTTGGGATGATATGATAAGGTAGCACCAATTTTTTTGTTGGTCTCCATAGTGTTGACCCAAAAAGACCCCTCTTTATAACTCTGACGTTTCTTTCATCCATTGTGTTATAGTTCTACTTTCTTTTGGGAATGATGAGATTTTATTTTGCCATAATATTTCATATAGTATGCAGAGTTGGTAGTTCCCTCTTGTGATCTCTTCTTGTCATGCTCATTTCCTTTGATGTGACATTTATTGGGGACATTTCATAGTGGAAATATCTCTAGTGGATGCATGCACACTTCCATTTAAGTAATTACTCCTATTAAGATATTAGAAATCACTTTAACACGGGGGAATACACTGTTCTCACATTTTGCACGCACACACTATGTTTCATGATTTTTTATAATTTTTAGATTGATAAAAATCCTTAAGGAATGATCCTTGCATTTTTTGGATCTCTCTTAAGATTACTAATACTCCTTAAGGTTTGATCCCTATATTCACATCTTTTGATCCCCATATTCACATCTTTATGCGTGGATACACATCCTTATGTATGGATATTCTCTTGTCGGATTTACCTTTTTGGAGACACAAATACTTTTAGGTATATCCTTTATGGGTTAACTAACATGCCTCACAAACTTGCTAGACTATAAATGCCATCTATTATTGCAACATGACTTTTTTGTGTGATTCACACTAAGAGACACATATCTTATTGGATAAGGCAATCACTCATTTTTTCTTTTTGTCAAAGATGTCTTTGTTAGAATAAAGTAATAAGTTAATTATTAAGTTATCTTGACTTAATAATTACCTTTGCTTCACACTTAAGATATTATTTTATGCATTAGTGACATTTAATAATTATATTAATTATTAAATATTTAATTTTTAGGGTTTCTTATTTTTGGTTATTTGATCTCCTTTATAAGGATTTATCATTGCATATTTCATTGATTTGTTTGATCTCATAATATAATCTTTCATATTTTTAGAGCCTAAACCCTTGCTTTGTTACTTTAGACTTCCTTATGACAGGTTATCTTTGCATGCGGTTGATCTTGTCTTTATGAAATTGAATTGCCAACTTCTACATGGTATTAGAGCACTGTCATGTTACAACTTGTTCTAGTTTTAAAAAGAATTCTAGGTAATGAGGGTTTGATTAGTTGGATGAAGGTTTTTTCATTTATTTTTTATGATATAGGGGCCAGTTTTTTTTTCTTTTTTAAAATTTTAATTTTTAAAATTTTTTCTATACTTTAAGCTCAAACCAACCTCACCGTTGAGTTTGTAGCACTTGAAAACCCCCAATTTAATATAAAAATTGTCTGATTTGGCCACAATTGAGCCTCAAGGTCATATGCTCTTGGACATGGATTACAAGGTAGTGATATGAAAAGATATTAATTAAGAATCACTTAAAAAAAATAGCACATGAAGTTATTAATAAAAAAAGGGGAATGATTATATATATATATATATATATATATATATATATATATATATATATATATATATGTATGTATGTATGTATAAATATATAAGGAGGAAAATTAAAAAAAAAATGAAGGGTAGATTAATTGAAGGGGGTACCTATAGGTACTTGCTGACATAGGCCTCTAGGCCCATGTACCTTTTTGATGGAGGTCATCCTACACCATCCTTACAAAAAGACCATCGTCTGCCTCTCATCCTAGATAGTGCTTCTCTCTCCATCATCGTCGCCTGCGCCTTACTTTCATTGACTCTCCACCCACATTGCTACCACCACCAAGTGACCAACATGGGTGCCACCACCATACCACTCAAATGGAGCATTCCCCTTGCACCACTGTTCCACTATTTGCTAGCAACCCATGGGCCACCAGGACATCACTAATTATTTTTCTAGCACATGCACAATTTTTCAGTTATCAATTTTATTTTTTCCAATGATGAATCTTTTTCCCTGTGAATTTTTTAGGTAGTCTATTTTAATTTCAATAATGACCATATGGCCATAAAATTTAAGCCTACAAATTTTTGACATTAGCATTTCATTAACACCTTCAAACCCCTTCTGGGCCCTTTCAGATCATCCTTCAATTTTTTGGCCTCATCTTGGGCATATAGAGGCATTTTTCTATAAATTTTATATCAACGAAAAGCTCTTTTTGAGCTCTATCTATTTTTAGAGGTTTGAGTTTTTGTTTTTCTCTCTTTTGATGATTGTTTTGTAGTCAAAGTTAGAAGTTCTTTATTGTACTTTAGGAGACATAACTTTAGCACCCAAACTCTATTTTTTGAAAACTTTACATCATGGGAAAGATAGATCTATGCTCTTTCTAGTGATATGGGTCTTTTTTCTAGATTCTACTCTAGGTATATTTTACTTATTTTTTGCATTTCTACACTCTAGTGAATATCATAGATGTTTCAAGTCCAAGGATCATTTTTGTTCAGTGGACTGACTCATCTTTGGTTGTTCTTTCTATTTATCTACTTTTTTTCTCTTTTGATCATTGTAGACATATTTTTGTAAGCATAATATTTATACAAATGTACCAACATAAAGTGCCACTAAGTTATTTATACTTGGGATCGAGCACATCTTGTTCCTTATTGTAGATGCTCTAAATTATTAAGTGCCATGGGTGGTTTGATGTTCACCTTTGTTATTCATCTACCTTTTTTGAGTGTTGCTTTCATGATATTCGTGTCACAATATGTGTCAAGATAATGATCCTCCCATGAAACTATTCTATACTATCTTTGCATCTTGATGTTCCTCGTTCATTGAAATTCAATTCTTATTGTCCATATTTTTTAGTTACTTGCCACTTCTTCCTCGTTCATATTATGGGGGGATTTCTCTTGTTGATTCTAATGCTTCCTTATTTCTTTAGAGTGAGATATGTATACAATATTTGTTCTTATGTACTAGGTGGATATAGAGGTCGGGTACCTATGCATTTTAGTGATATGGATCATCTACCATATGGATACTCTTTCATTCCTATTTTGGAGGAAACCTTCCATATTTCATTGTTCAACTCTTCAAGTTTTGGTATTTTATACCATCTATGTCTTTGAGTTCATCCATTTCCATTTATTTGCCTCCTGATTTGAGTAGTGTCATTTGAGGGCACTCATTCAGATTATAGCCTTCTCTAATTGGTCATGTTATATTTTAGTGTAGGTTCTTTAGATTCATAATTACTCTTTGACAATATTTGAAGACATTTCATGCTTCAGTGGCATTCTTCATGATCATTCCTTTGTTCCTATTTTCTAGGTCACTTTCTAGTTTGGAGGATTCTTCATTACTTCACTAATCTTCATATTCTTTTTTCAACATTCTTTTCATCGCTTTTTGGAGTAGATTTTTTCCCATGTGGTATTCTCTATTTCTTTTCTTTACAGAGATTTGATTTTGATTGGGTATCTCAATGGTCCATGTTGCTAGTAACCAATCTTTCTTTTAGCATTGTAGTTTCCTTTACTTTTCTTGCATTATTTATAGTTGCATTGTTGCTCATCTTAAGGGGGTGTTAGAATAAAGTAGTAACTTAATAATTATGTTACCTTGACTAAATAATTATATTAATGGTTAAATAATATCTTTTTAGGGTTTCTTATTTTAAGTTACTTGATCTCCTTTATAAGGATTGATCATTGTATATCTCATTATTTTGTTTGATTTAATAATATAATATTTTATATGTTTAGAGCACAAACCCTTGCTTTGCTACTCCATCCTTCCCCATAATGGGATATTGCATGTAGGTGATCGTGGCTTCATGAAGATGGATTGACAACTTCTACAATATTTCTTGTTATGAATTTGGATTTTATGAGGACTCAAGTCCATTGGTGGCTTGATTACTTCTATCTCCTTAATTATGATGAGATCATCTTATGCATTTGATATATTTTACTTTGAGTTTGAGTTTAATTCATACTCATACTTTACTTTGAGTTTGAGTTTAATTCATACTCCCATTGAAGTGGGGGATACGTGTTCCATATTGAAAAGTGTAAAATTTATTTGGAAGACCTTTTATCCCTTGCTTTTGGTGCTCTCTGAGAATATGAATGTATTTATGCTTGACCTACTTCTTTTTCTGAGTTTTCTATCCATTTTTAGCCACATTTTCTCCATCCCCAAGATTCCAAAGTACATCCCAATGTGAAAGGCCTCCTAGGTTGAGGTCATGGTCAACCTCAACACTAGGTTGAGGTAGAGGTCATCCTCAACCTAAGGCATTTTGCCTTGGGATCCTAGGCCCACCTCAGGGTTTTTAATTTAGTTTCTCACCCAACACAATTGATCGTTTAATCATTCAAGAGAATATCTAGATTTATGGTTATATAATTTAGAACTTATAGATATATTTAATTTATGGATACATCCTTCATTATTCTTCTACATCATACATCTACATAGAAACAATCACACATCTTTGTGAATAGTGGATTTGAATACATCCATAGAGATTTGGAAAGTAAGGTGATTATTTAATTTGTCTTACATTCACATGCTTTCTCATTTCAAGGTTAATTCCCAAATAAGATCTTTATTAAGTCAAGAAAATGGGATCTTTATTAAGTCAAGCCCATTTCCCCCACAAAAATTCTAGTTTTCATGTAAGAAGGAGCATATTTACAGACTTTTGGAGTAACAAATTCAAATTTTAAAACTAGGGTTTTAGTTTTTGTCTAACCTTTAGATCTCATATTTTTGGTGCAAAATAGTTTGAGGTCAACCTTGATCTCAACCCAGGTCAATCTTGACCTTATTTTGACATGAACCCCCTAGATAGACCTTGAATAGAGGCACTTGCATCTTGTTCTATTTCTATTTTTGACATAGTTCAACAATCAGTTTCCATATTCGAATTGGCCTCTCCCATTGGCTCACAATGTGAGTTTGATTTCTCATTTCTAATTTTATAGTATTTAATTTTATGTTTCAGATTTGATCATTACATGTGCTTAGCTATCATATGTATTTCTTTACATTACTTGCATTTCAATTGGTTAATTTACTTGCACTAAATAAATACTTAATGAAATCAAGTCATAACACAATATTAAGGGGAAATCAAATCCTACAGAAAGAGATAATTTGAATAGACATCTTGAAAAATGAATTTAATTCAACACAAAAACCTCTTAAATTCCTTATTGGGTTGTGGTAATGTAATTTGAATCCCTTTGAAAGCTTATGCTTAAAGGTTCCTATTTCACTTTCCCTAATATACATACAAAATTAAGGGGGTTTAATATATGCTATACTTCACACCTAAACTTCTCTCTTAATTTTTATGTCAAATCATGTATCCAAGAATGAGTTACAAAACATGCTAAAAAAGCTACTGAAGAATTTACTAAAAGTAGAAAAGAATCAATTAAAATAAAATAAAATGAAGTTACCAAAATCACCAAGTTCAAGGCCAACTTCCTCCAAAAATCCATCAAAGAAGGAACAACCAACTAATTTTGTTCGAATACAAAAACTAAAGTAAAAATTCAACACCTAAAACTTTGTTGGTCCCAACTAGTACTTTTAGAGGGGGGGGAGTGAATTGATACCAACTATTATAGTAGTTCTACCAGAAATCTTACTCACTAAACTAGTAACCAATCTCTTAACTAGTAAGACAATAAGAAATTAAATACAATAAAACCATATGAGACCACACACAAATGCATACATCAATGGAATATAAATTTATACATGGATATCCCCAGTAAGAGGGTGAAAACCATGGTGGAGATGATAAATCCACTAGCATTTTCTTGTAAGTAAAAGGGTGCCCTATCAAAGACTTACATCTATTCCTTATGAGAAGTCATCCTATTAGGAATGAAAATAATGTGTTAAGATTATAAAATATTGCTAAGGATACCACATGAGAGGATATTGATCCCTTTTTGAGAGATAATTTTTTAGAGGATTTTAAAAACTTAATACAAGTCTACCATGTTAAAGGCTTACAATAGTTACAATGGTAAGAAAGTAAACTAAATATTTAGATCTAAGAATATGCCACACCTTTCCTTGTATATCCTTTGAGATTACCTACAAATATATTGTGATCTCTTTCTTCCATTATGGCTTTAGACTATGAATGTTATTGTTCTTTCCCCCCTTCATGTGCTCATCTACTAGTCCATTGTTCTTCTCTTTGTTCTTCCTTTGTGATATGTTTTTCCTTCTCTACATATCTTTGAGCAGTGACAATGAATTTCAAGTGTCCTTAAATACACTCATACAACCTAGGTGCCAAAACCCTAATGTTATCCCACTTAGAACATGTATTAAAAATTTGAAATGAAAAAGTGAGCTATTCACAAAATACCCATGATTACTTATTCATAGTTTCTTACTCACATAGGTTTTCCTCCCTGCCTATAAGTCTACATCTAGAATTATATCCTTGCATGTTTCCACTGCTTCAGTCACATCTCACTATTTGCATGTCACATAGTTAACATTATTCTCTAGTCTTGTCACATCAATCATGACTCAACTTAGATGAACTGTGATCAACTAGCTTCTATGCTTGTCTACCACTTGTAGCTTAGTCTAGACCATGTCTCTTGTCATGAATGGAATGCTAGTCTACTCATGGTTGTACTTCCTTGCAATTCTTCTTATTCTTGTAAATGAGTTACCAATGAATGACAACATTCCAATTCTTACAATACTTAAGTCTTTGCGATGCCACAACTTGGTCATCACCATTTTGCTAGTCTATTATACCATTGTGACTACTTAAGTTCAACAATCTCCTCCTTTGGTATTGATGACAAAAACACTTTTTCAAAAACAAATTTTTCATTAATAATACTTACTCCTTTTCATAGGTTACACTCTCCAGTCTCCTCACTTGGGTCTCATCTTTACCTATCAATGAACTTAAAGATTATTCTCCCCCTATTCTAATAGTAAAAACTATTCTACTAGTTATAGAAACAATATTTCTAAACTAGTAACCAATCTCTTAACTAGCAAGACAATAAAAAATGCAATAAAATAAAGCCATATGAGACCACACAGGAATGCATATAACAATGAAACATATATCTATACATGGAAATCCCCACCGAGAAGGTGAAAAACATGGTGGGGATAACATAACCACTAGTCTTTCCTTACAATTAAAAGGGTTCCCTATTAAAGGCTTACATCTATTCCTTTTGAAAACTCATCCTATTAGGAATGAACATTGTCTATTAATATTACAAAATCCTGCTAAGGCTACCTTGTGAGAGGATTTTGATCTCTTTTTGAAGATACCTTGTTAGAGGATTTCAAAGACTTAATACAAGTTTACCCTTTTAAAGTATTACAATAGTTGTAATGGTAAGAAGTTAAACTAAATATATAGATATAAGAATATGACACACCTTTCCTTTTAGATTCTCTAAGATTACCTACACAGATTTTTTATCCTCCTTTTATTTTGACTCTAGACTATGAATGATATTGTTCTCTTCTCCCTTTACATGCTCATCCACTAGCATGCTCTTATGCTCTCTATTCTTCCTTTCTAATCTCTTCTACATTATCCACATATCTTCAAGCAACAACCAACGAAAACTTCAAAAATGAAGTTCAGGTGTCCTTAACTGCACTTGTACAACCTAGGTGTCAAAACCCTAATGTTATCTCACTCAAAACATGTATTAAAATTTTGAAATTCAAAAATAAGATATTCAAAAAATACTCAAGACTACCTATTCATAGGTTCTTATTCACATATGCCTGTGTTTCTGCTTGTAAGTCTACATATAGACTCATGTCCTTAGATTCTTCCACTACTTCAATCACATCTCACTATGCATGACATATTTATTATATTATCCTCTAGTCATGTCATATCATTTGTGACTCAACTTAGATGCACTATGATCAATTAGCTTCTACACTTGTCTTCTAGTTGTAGCTTGGTCTATACCATATCTCTTATCATGAATGGTATACCAATATACCTATGGTTGCACTTCCATGCAATGCTTCTTATTATTGTTAACCAATTTCCAATGAATGTTAACACTCCAATTATTACAATACTTAAGTCTTTGTGATACTACAACTTAATCATCACAATTTTTCCATTCTATCATGCCAATATGACTACTTAAGTTCAACAATCTCTCCCTTTTGCATTTATGACAAAACCTCTTTTTTGAAAATAAACTTTATGTTAACAAGACTTACTTATTTTTACAGGTTACACTCTCCTATCCTACTTATTTTCACAAGTTACACTCTATAACACTTCCACTAACAGAACCAAAATTTGAATCCAATAACAAGAACAAAGAATGCAATTTTTTTATTTCCACTTAATATAAGTACAATAACATAGATTGAATCACTCTCAATTTGAAAACCTCAAAATACCAGTAATTATCATCCAAATATGATTCCATAAAGATTCTAATACACATTGTGTTTAGAAAATAATGAAGTACAATCTCATCCTTAAATGCCTATGTCCAAAATATGGACCCTGCAAGCAAATAAATAATGATTCAAGAAGAACTTCAATAAACATCTTTAGCTACTTGTAATCTTGAAGCACTTGGAATCACACAACATGCAACACTAAACAAAAGAGGGCTCAGTACACACTAAGTTGAAAAGCGTAATCCACTTGCATGCATGTTAGACCAATCATATACAAAACCATAATGCAGATATCTAATTCACTTTTACATAGTGCAGTTCCAAAATTAATATGCAAGAAGTGAACCTTTACTCATTATTGCAAAATTAAACTCGCACTAAGAATAACATGTAAATGAAACATATATATACTGAGGTTTCATTGTTATGGCACTAAGATACTACATCCATGTATGGTATGCTCATAGTCAACACATAACGAGTTTCCCTACTATACTTGTCATCGACAGAATAGAGATATGCCTTGTTCTCCGTACTTAACCATATAGGTTTAAGTCATAGGTAAGGTCAACTTATCTTTTATATATAATTAACCCACCCAATTCATTTTATAATTATCACTGAATTAATTAACTGAATAGGATAAACCAAATTTAGTCACCCCGATATACGTTCATCACAGCTAATCTTAAAACACACATCAAACAGATTTTCTAAGAATGTTCATGCTACAAATATAACTCAGTTTTCAACATGATACTACATCCTTTAATCTATTCAAACATATCTTAACATTGCCTATTTCCAAGGTAAATTTAGACTACTACAACAATAGAAACAAATATTATAATAATAGAACCCGTAAATACAATTAAATTGATATCTTAACTTAATGATATTTATTGATCTTAGTACTATACTATTTATCCCTGCTGTCATAACAATATTTACTTATCCTTTGAAATAGCTAAATAGTAAGATCAAGTACAAAAGATACCTTCGTTTTGAAAATGAATTTCATCAACATATTTCATAATCGAAACTTAAAATGAAATCAACTTTCCATTTCAATACAATCCGAAAAACAACTCTGATTCTTAATAAAATAGAGTACAACATTTAATATAAATAAATTCCTTTTTGTTTCAACATTATGACTGAATTGTAATACAACATTCTAACACCATTGACAGTTTTCTTACAAATTCAGATCCCATCATTGTTTGAACAGTTGACCAATAACAATGTTGTCATACATTTTGGCTATACATTCAAATCAATATGACTTATTTTTCTAATCATAGTCAAATCTCCAAGTTTATAAAAAATTTTACTACAGTATTCTATAAAACTGTCAACTAAGACCATATTTTCCAAATATAAGGATGTTCTTTTTTGACACTTACAACTCCATTATTCAACAATACCTGCTATTTTCTTAATAACTAATTTAATTTTTTTTTGTTCTTTTACAATACTATTCAATCTACTGTGTATAAAAGAATAAAATAAAAGTAACCAAAGAATTGTTAGTATTCAATTAAACAAAATCTACTGTTATATCAAAGTAAATCGATTATCGGCATATTATCATTTGCTCTCGAATAATCACAGTCAACTTAAGGTTTTCCCATTTTCATATGACAGTGATATATGATCATAAACCATTTTATATCTTATTTGATATAGATAATGTTCGGCTGTCAGCTCAAGATTCAAGAATAGAGAAACACTGAAGGTATGCTATTTTGACAGCAAGTTCAAACTTTTTAAATTGATAGTTCTTTGCAAACTATCACAACCAAATCACAAGTTTCCCTATTCCAATGATAAGCTATAAATCTATATTTAAAACATCACATATCGAGTGAGATTGGACTGTTTATCAAAAACCCAAGAACTTGCAGTATATGCAAACTGTTTAACAAAATGGCAACGACAAATCCTCACTACCGATTGTCAACAATCTATTAGTTAATGCAACCAAAATCGATACTATACTGTTAACCATCAGAAGTATGAACTATGAAAATAAAATGTTTGAAACCTAAGATATTCTAAATTTTCCAAATCTGACATCTCTATTTCGTGTCTTATACTTTACTTCACACAAACTGTTTGACAAAATGACTATGCCCCGAATTTCATAGACATCCTGTTAGAATTAAAACTTAACCCTCGGTCAAGATAGTGATAAACAAAACAAATTTATAAATACAGTAACTCCATATAATCTATCAGCATATCCAAAACATATCACCAAGCCTCCCATTTAAGTATGGGTACACACAGAGCTGTACAATAACATAGAGCTTCAACAATGTCTATACCCACACTTAAATAACAAATTCTTCTACATCTAAACTGAGAACCATGCATTTACAAACAAGACAAAATGTAATTACAAAGAGAGAGTGAGAAGGTAAGAAATTGCCCCTACTTGGAATTCACAAAATGAAGAATGCTCACACCAGCTTTGCTTTACAGCTTGGTGTTGAAACCCGAAATACACAACTCCAAACCACACTCCCAAAATGAACACCAACCAACAAGCTCGTAACAAAGGTAAGAAATGATAGTAGAAAAGGCAATAATAATTTGTGTTGTATGCAATAAAACCTTGCTCAATCCCCATATGAAAGAATCTCTTTCCAACTACAACCCCTGCATTTTGTCGATTTTACAGCATTCGAAAACAAGTGGTATACATTATCAGAACAAAAATGCCAAATTAGCGGCATCATTACCATAGATCCAAGCTTGAAAAAGTATGGCGATGAAACCTTTAATGCCATTGAAAACCCCACTATGAAATGCATTCAATGAACATAACCTTCCGCAGAGAACCATGGATACGACAACCCTCTTCCAACACCATGTATTTGACAGGAACAAAATATTAACTCCTTTAAAAATGCATTCAAAACCCATAAGGGTTTTTACCACTAAAATCCCTCATTCCAAAACCACAACAACAAATAATCATATACTATAGGTATTATATTTATATACATTAGAACCATAAGGATATTCTAGTCCTTATAAACACAAAGATATTAAGTTAGGATAATCAATCAAATTGGAATTACATAATATATTAAAAAAAAAAACAAAAAAAAACCTTACTAATATCACAAATCACAAGTAAATTAAATTAGGGTTATATTCTCCATATTCTCTACAAATGACTGAATGCTCTGAAATCAAAACTATGTAAGTCTGTAAAAAAAACATATGTATTTGAAGCAAACAGATCATTTATCATTTATGCATCAGTAAAACACAAACTGAAACATAACATCGCAATTAAATATAAATGTCTTTTAGCTGTTAATTCAACTCGAACTGAAATACAATATTTCTAATATCAATCCAATAAAATATTATGCATTCACAATAATAACGTAACATCAGAGATATCAAACTTGATAATCTAGAGACTACAATAAATTTTGATATAAAACACATGTTCCAAGGACAATATAAAACCAAGTTCTACAGATAATACGAACATAACAACAGAAAGAAACTTTTAACCACTAAATCCTATTAAGCGAAAAAATAGTAGTAGTGGTCAGGCATGACACACTCTCCTATCTCCTTACTCCAGTCTCATCTTTACATGTATATGACCTTAAAGATTATTCTCCCCCTTTGTTGGTTGATAAGTTAGTTTTTATTTTTTTACTCTATTTCTTTTTGGGATTCCCCCCCTTGTTCTATATCTTTATATCTCCCCTCATTTTTTCATCCAATTCTCCTTACTCATTTTTCTCTTCCTTTCTCTCCTTTGGATTTTATTTATTCAATACTCTCCCTCTTTCTCTATTTTTATTTTTATTTAGTCTCCCCCTTTTTTCATCTAATGAAAAAGGGTATGGGGTTTTGATGATTTACACTTCCTAAATATATCTTTGTATCTTTCCCTTGCTGTATTAAGTTGAGTCCCTCACAACTCCTTTAGATGAGTGAACACAAGGATTCCACTCCTTATCTCTACCAATTTCCTATCGATAATTTCCTCTAAATCTACCAATGGCTTGACAATCTATGCATTCTCTTATTTCAAATGTTCACTTATGATCCTAGCTAGTGGGGATAAGAAACATTATAGTTCCATCAATCAAAATGTCTTCTTCTCTCTCTTTTTCCCTTAGGTGATTTACTAGAGACACAATAATCTAAATTTTGGTTGTGTGCTCTGAGGCTGATCCAGTCAAAGGATGATAAGCTTTGATGGCTTTATCAATATCCTATTGAGATTTATCTCTTCACTACTTTAGATCACCTATTAAGGTGCGTGTTGTGCACATCTTATGGAATATAGGGGTTATATCATTTAGTGCCTCTGACATTTCACTTTTGAGAGATGCCATTTCCCCTTTGTTGTCTTGAATAAAACTTATTTGTTTCTCCAAATTAGTCATTGGAACATGTTGTTCAACAACCTTTTTTATCTTATTAACCTTCTTGTGGAGATGGTATATGAGATCTTTGATTTGACTGATCAAATCACCATCCTTCTTATATGGGGTTTCAAACACCATTTTCTTAAAGACGTCTCTAGCATTTACTAGTGTGATTTACCTCTCATGTCTCTTACCAGACAACTTCAATATCTTATACTTCTCCATGAGATTTGTATATTTGTGTAACTCTCTATCATTAAGATCATTGAACTGATTCTCTATTTAAATGATTTTATCATGAATGTTCTTCGTTCTGATTACTTCTTTAATATCTACATCATGTACTTATCCCTAATCATCCAAGGTAGATCATGAGTCCAGTTCTAGGGACTCCTTTCTCCATCAGCTCCTCTTATTTTTGTCTAATTCCTCTTTTGAATCATGCTTCCTATCTCCTTTACCTGGTTGCTTTACATTCCTTTGTCCTTTGAATGAGCTACCAGATGGTCTTGTCCTAGTTGGAGTCTTTTCTTTTTCATAAGATGGTAATTCTATTTTCCTCTATTTTTGTTCATTTCCTTTACTTGTTCTTCCTCTTGATTGGATTTATCCATTGTATCATATGGAATATTCATCATAGGTACTTGTTCTTCAATTGTGACACCTATAACTTGATCTATATCTCTTGTATTTTCTTCTTTATTTTCACCTTCCTCATTTTCATTTGTGATACTAGTTAGAGATTGACCTTGTGCATCACCTTTATCCTTTATCATGCCCTTCAAACTTAAGTCCATCATTGTAACATCAATTATTTTAGGATGACTATCAACTTTTGGTGAGCAGTTGTTTGTTCTTGTTGCATTTTTTTTTTCTCTTCGTAGGGTTTAAACCCAAATCTTGACTCATTTGAATCTTTTTCTTGGCAAGTGCAACAATTTGTTTTGCTCTCTTCTCTTGTGCTATTTCTCTATTGACTTGGTTCTTTTTCACATGTCTATTCCTTTGAAACCCGTGGTAAGGAAAAAGCACAAACACATGTCACCTTTTATAAAGAAAAAGGATATCCAAATGCAACAGTTCAACATTAATGACATAAAAAATGGTATTTGTGTTTAGAATTTGAAGATGATGTAAACTGATGAAATGTATAGAATTGGATAAATTTTATGCCTATAATTTTTATAATTTTTTGAGTAAGAATTTATTCATTTTTTAAACTTTTGAAGTCCATTTTTTAATTGTAAAAAATATAGGGTGTAGTTCCCATCAAATAAGTACATGCTAATCATCTTTTTTTGTTGTAATTTGAAAATATCTTATAAATGACATGTATAGCTAGGGAAAAAAAATAAAAAAATATTTTTGATGTATATTTTCTTTGTTATAAGTACTCAAGGTTGACCTTATCAGAACCCAATAGTTTTTTGCTATAGTCAAAACTTCCCTATCAAATCTACACCTTTTTGAAAAAAAAAGCACATATACCTAAAGAGGACTCTCTCTTCTAGAGATGAATATAATTTTTTTTTTAATATGTGATTTACTACTTTTTTTCCTTTTTTGAGGCAACATATTCTAAAATGTTAAAATATTGACTTATAATATTTTGAGATTATTACATATTATAACTAATCAAAACACACTAAAATTTATATAACAATGATATTGAATCTAAGATCTGTACAAGGGTATTTTCTATTTTTGAAAAAATTGAGTTTTGATAAAGAAATGAAGTTTGACCAAAATAGGTTTTGGTATCCTAAAAGGTGACACAAATCTGTGCTTTTACCCGACACTTATTTTGGATCATGTTGCTTCTTTAAGCTTGATTCTTCTTGACTTATAATTTTTGTCCCAAAATTTCTATCATTCTTAAATGCTTCCTTTCTTAGGCTTGTAGTCACTAGGGCTACATTGACTAGCATATCAAAATCCTTTTTGCAGAAATCTACCATTTCTTTTTTCTCATCTTCATCCATGTTAGGCAATATCTTAGATAAAGCTTGTCTAACATGCCCTTACACTTAATGATTCCTTTTTCCATTTTCACAAATTATCTTGTCAAGTTCATTGGGTAAAAATGGGTTAATGGTTGATAGTGTTCTATTATATGTTCTCGTACTTAACAAAATTACATTTACAACTTTACCTTTTTTTTTCTCGTTAAATTTTGTAAACCTATTCTTCAATATGTTATAATTTCCATTGTACTTAATATCATCTAAAATACTCCTGAAAGTAATATTCGTACTACCACTTTTGACTCTTCTTCCTCCAGTGGATTCAGAGGATTTTTCTTCTTTTCTATAACCTTTCTTTTGTATGTCTCTACTATTGGGGGTTTAACCATAGTGGGGATTATTTTTTATAGTGGCTTCCCTTGCCAATTCAGGCTTGGTGAAGACTCATCTCTTTGTTATTCCTCTTCTTTCCCTATTTATTCTTCCTCAACCTATCTTGAGGTTTGACCTTGACTCTTATTCTTGTTCTTGTCCTCTACAACTGTCTTCTAGTTTCTCCTTTAGCTCTTTCATTTTATCCTCAGATGTAATGAACCTTTCTTGTTCCAAGTCAATAGGCATTGCCAATAATCATTCAATATTTGTTAATTTTGGACTCTTCTTCAACCTCATAGGCTAGCTCTGTCAACTAGTGGGTTCAAGGTTAAAATGCTTGCACAATGAACCTGTCTATGTTCACTAGGAAACATATTTTCCATGGGGTTCTTAGGATCACTCACATGCGACATCCTAGGTGGTTGGGATCTCTATATTCCATAAGAAGACTTAAGGGTATTATCTTCCTTTGTTGCATTTATAACTAACTTTTTTTAAGTACCCATCAGATAGCTCATAGGCTTCATCTTCTAACTTGTTATACATTGTATCATCTTAAAAGGGAAGCACTTCCATGTTAAGAGCATTTATCCCCATGAGTAAATGGTCTAGGTTCATATCAAATGCCTTGAATAAGTCTTTCCATGAATCTGGTTGTTTTCCCCCTCTTCTCTCTCTCTCTCTCTCTCTCTCTCTCTCTCTCTCTCTCTCTCTCTCTCTCTCTCTCTCTCTCTATTTCCAGCTTATTTTTGACAAACTGCTATGTGAAACTAAGGAATTTAGCCTCTAGGTCAAGGAAGACCTTTTGGGTCAAGGTCAACCTCAACCCTAACCTAGGTCAAGGACAACTTCAACCCTGACCTATGGCAAGGTTGACCTCATCCCTAACCCCAGGTCCCATTTTCAATTTCTAAGGGTTTCATGATCTTAGGCTTTAGAAAGTTTCTTTTCCCGCTTCTGGGTTGACTGTTATTGGGTTTTAGAATAGTAGACTCTTAAATTACATTTAATCTAGGTCCATTCCTAGGGTTTAAGGTTAAATGGGATTTAATGCTCCTATGTTGACCTTCTCTAGGAGTTTGTGCTCTAGAATGTTATTTAAGGAAGCCTTCTTCCCTCATTTTGACATCCACTTTCTATGAATGACTATCTACGATCCATCCACCTACATGAAGTGAAGATCTACTATCCACCAAGCATTCAAGCATTCAAGTGTTCAAGCATTCAATTCATCAAGGAGATCCATTGTTAGCCATTGAAGGATTCAATCTTTATGGAGCCCTCTTATTGAAGATTTCTCCATCCATATTTATCCAAGCCTTCTTCTATGCAAATATACATTCAAGATTGGTGTTGAAGATCTAATGACATTGATTTGAGGCATCCTACATACATTTCTACATTCATTTGGAGCATTCGTTCTTATGGATTCAAGGATTCAAATCCTCCACAAGGATTTCCACATAAGCAAGGTGAATAGTTCCATTTATTTTATTTATGCATATTAAAATTTTAATTATATTTCAAGGTTGATTCCAAATTGGAATTTGACTGAGGCAAATCCACCATCCAACAAACAAACCATTTTTTCTGTAGATACAGGTATGGAACAACAAATTGAAGAGCAAATTTGGATACCCTTTTTGTCAAACTTGCGAGGTTTGAGAACATAAATTTTGTCAGAGCAATGCAGGTCAAGGTTGACTTTTTAGGGTACAATTGTGTCCTAGGGTAATAATGTGCTCCCCTAGTAGGTTCAAGGTCAACCTCCCTTCAAAATGATAAAATATTTCTAGGTTTTCTCTGTCTCAACATTTTCACTCTAGAATAGGTTGCATAATTCCTTGAAACTATACACAAACATTAGATTCCAACATTTTCCAGATTCAAGGTTAGTATTTGTCTTTTATCTATTTCAAGATTTAAGCACATACTCCCCTCAAAATATAAAGAAGACCAATTGAACCTCTTTTCACCCTTTTCTCCATCACTTGATCCGTTTCTACATTGAACACTTTCTTGTGCTTAATCAATTTGGATCATTCCTTTTGGAAATTAGGTTTGAGAAGAGGTTTCCATTTTCTTTCTATTCATACATATTAGTAATCTAGGCAGTAATGTGACTTCTATTTTTCCATTACAATTTCAAAATCCAGGGAACTCATTCCTAAAGAAAAAGAATATACTAACCAATACATAACCATACTTGGAGATGAGTGTGTCATTTTCCTATTTTATCTTCTATATACTTTGTATCATTTTCATGTGTGGCCATCCACTTAGATCAAGTGGGGTTTTTTATTTTATGATTTGGTATGCACCATACACCTCTTTTCTATTAGAGTTGATGAAATCCAACTCCAAAGATGCCCAAGATCACCTACATGTGAAAACCTATCAAAGAGAAGCCAAGGGAGGAAGAGCGTGGAGCAAGGGATAAACCCTAAATGGATATGGGAGAGAAAATATGCAAACACAAGAAAATTTTTATTTACAATGAGAAGTGATGTCATATACAATAAGAGAGAGACTACTTATAAAGGCCTCAGATGCTAGGAGATAAGTGTGACAACTAAGCATACATCCACATTAGGTGGAAAGTCCTCGAACAATGTGAAAGGATAAGTATGACTTAGGAGAGAACAAACTCCCGTATTGTCAAAAACTCATAACAAACTCCTAGACTACAACTAATAAATAAATGCATTTACCTAAGTAAGATTAAGTATATAGAATAAATAATTAGTAATTAATTATTTAATCTAACACCCCCCCCTTAAGTGCAACTTAGGGAAATGCCTTAAGCTCACAAAACTAAGAAATGCAAAATGGGTCCTAGCAAAGAGGCCATGTTAGGTACCCATGTACAATGCAACAAAAAGAAACCTCTGAAAATGGGGAAAGAGAGAAAACCACATGGAAAAAACCCTCCCCCAAAAAGAGGTAAGAACCTAGTGAAGAACCGAAGAAGCCTTCGATTAGGGGAATGTCCCCAAAAATAGGAACAAGTAGTGATCATGAAGAGTATCACTGAAGCATGAAGAAGCCGCAAATCTGCCATCTAAAAGAAAATTGCTGATCTGAAGAACCTTCAAGGAAGAAGAAGGCACGAACTGAGCGTGTCTATATGGCAGATGATCCATCTCATCAAAATACATAGGTAGCCAACCATTGTAATTGCCTTGTATATAGGATCAACCACTGAATACATAGCTCACACTATTGAACCATTGAACCAAGGATGCATTAGAATAACAAAATAACCCCCCCTTAATGTAGATTGGGTGAGATGATCGGCAACTGAGAAGATGGGCCAAAGTCTCCTGTAGACGAACCAAGAACAACGAGAGAGGAAGAGGTACAGACACCTATAAAGACACAATCATACTGACTTGGCATGGGGCTAATGTCATGGAAGGGACACTCACTTGAAAAAGGGAGAAGGCCTAAAACAACAAACACCTATCCCCCCATGGTGCTTTATGAAAATAGTGCATGTACAACTGATTGAAAACAATGTTCATGAACCCGAAATGCAAAAGTGACACTTTATCTTAGTGTGATACATAAAAGTGCTTCAAAATAATAGCTACTGTTAGGAACCTGTGTGTTCCTTCTGTTTATTTTGTTAGAGTAGTGTTGTTGGACGCATATGCTTTTTAAGTCGTCCCGTGAGTATATTTTATTATCCCACATGCATAGGTAGTATTACTTTTCTAGATCGTACTCAGTATATAAGAATAGGTTGAGGCCCTTGATGGGCACGGACGAATTTATTGTATTGAGCTTGCTCAAAGGAGGTTACCCCCTCGAAGTGGCCTGCGATCAGTAGATTCATTCTGAGTTCTGCTATCACTTTGTATTCTGTTATTTCGAGCATTCTCACGATATTGCTATAAGGAGGTTCATCACATCTGGTATCAGAGCACTCTCTTGGGCTCGCTGGGTGGAAATTACATCAAATTTTTTTCTGTCGTTGCCTTCAGGTTCCTCTCACTTCTAATATCTCTTGTTATTGCAATAACTCTTTTCAGTTGTTCTGTCTGTGAGTGAATTTTTCTAAGTCGACTGTACAAAAAAAAAAAAAAAAAAAAAAAAAAAAAAACCTTGCTTTATGGTTGTTACGCGTACAGGAGCAAAAATCATGGAAGAGGAAATGGCATCCCTCAAAACCAAACTTCAAGATCTGGATGACAAAATTCTGGGTCTTAACTTTCAGCAGTCAGCCATGAGCCGAAACCATTCAGGAGATACTGGGTCCTCTTCTGGCAATTTTTGTGGACCAAAGCTTGATTTTCCACGCTTCGATGGTTCTGATCCGACTGGATGGATCTATAGGGCAGAGCAGTATTTTAGCTTGCATAATACTTTGGATAACCACAAAGTCCCCCTTGCATCTTTTCATTTGGAACATGAAGCTCTTCAATGGTTCCGTTGGTACATCAAGGCTAATGTAGGCCCAACGTGGAGAGAATTGTGCACCCTCATTTTGGAGCGCTTTGGCCCTAGTTCCTTTGATGATTTCATAGGAGCACTCACTAAACTGCGTCAAACAGGCACTGTAAGAGAATACCAGATAGAGTTTGAAAAATTAGCTAATTACACAGAGGGCTTGTCTGATGAATTCTTCCGTAGTTGTTTTGTCAGTGGTCTGAAGGATGCACTTCGCTCAGAAGTCAAAATGTTTCGACCTACTACAATGATGGAAGCCCTTGGGTTGGCTAAGTTAGCGGAAGACAAGATTAGTGCTCTACAACGCTCCAGATCTAATTTTGTTCCATTCAGAAATACAGGTTCTCACAACCCTCCAGTCATACCAGCTCCCAGAACTACTCCGATCAAGCACTTGTCTGAAACAGAGATGCGAGTCAGGCGAGACAAAGGGCTTTTTTATAATTGTGATGAGAAATGGTCTCGGGGCCATAGATGTGTTCAGCAAAAGCTCTATCTCTTGGATGTGGATTCTCCACCGGAACTGGAAGAATATGTAGATGCTCAGGAAACAGTGGATGATGAGGTTGAGCCTCACCAGCCTGAACCTCCTTCACCAGAAGCTCCACCAGAGATATCTGTCCATGCTTTGGCAGGAGTCACTACTCCACAAACCATGCGGGTCCAGGGTTTCTTCAAGAAGATCCCTCTTACTATACTCATTGATTCTGGTAGCACTCATAACTTCATTGATCCACGAATAGCCAAACAGGCTGATTGCTTTATCCATCCCTGCTCTAGCTTTGAAGTCATGATTGCCAATGGGGGCACTTTACCTTGTAAAGAGAAATGTCGCAATGTGCGTCTCTCTATTGGAGATTATAACATGCGCTCTGACATGTTTGCCTTACCCTTAGGTGGCTGTGATGTGGTTTTGGGTGCCCAATGGTTACGCACTCTTGGCCCCATTCTCTGGGATTTTGCTGAACTTTGGATGCAGTTTTCAGCCGAGGGGCACCAACACACTTTGAAAGGCTTACAACCAGGGTCTCTCAGCATCATCAGTTCACACCGTATGGAAAAACTTCTTAAGAAGAATTCACATGGTGTCATCGCTCAGCTCCATTCCATTCAGATGCAGCCATCAGCAGTCTCTAGCACTCCTGCCGATCTCCAACACATTTTGGACAAGTATTCTGGTGTATTTGCTGAACCTGTGGGATTACCTCCTTCTCGTCCAGAGGACCACCGTATTCAGCTCCTTCCTGGCAGTGTTCCGCCCAACATCAGGCCCTACCGCTACCCATTTCATCAGAAGACCGAAATCGAGATACTTGTCCGTGACTTACTGAAGCAAGGTATTATTCGCCCTAGTACCATTTCCTTTTCTTCTCCAGTTCTGCTTGTTCGCAAAAAAGATGGGTCATGGCGACTCTGCATTGATTTTCGAGCACTTAATCATCTCACTATAAAGGACAAGTTTCCCATTCCAGTTGTTGATGAACTTCTTGATGAACTTCATGGGGCTCATTTTTTCTCCAAGTTAGATCTTTGTTCTGGGTATCATCAAATTTGGGTTAATGAGGAGGATATACCTAAAACTGCCTTCCGCACACATGATGGTCACTATGAATTTTTAGTCATGCCCTTTGGCCTCACGAATGCTCCTTCAACATTTCAGGCAGTGATGAATAACATATTTCGACCATACCTCCGAAAATTCATTCTGGTCTTCTTTGATGATATCCTCATATATAGCAAAACTTGGGCTGAGCATCTCCATCATCTGGAGCTTGTCTTGCAACTTCTCTCTGATCATCAACTCTGTGCAAAACTATCTAAATGTGTGTTTGGCCAGGAGGAAGTGGAGTATCTCGGGCATATTGTTGCACACCATGGAGTGCGGGTGGATCCTACAAAAATAGATGCCATGAAAACTTGGCCGCATCCTAAAACTCTCAAGAGCCTTCGGGGTTTTTTGGGGTTGACTGGCTACTACCGCAAGTTTGTCAAAGATTACGGGAAAATTGCAGCACCATTGACAGCTCTGTTAAAAAAGGATGCCTTCTCCTGGACCCTTGTTGCTGAGACTGCATTTGAACAACTGAAACAGGCTATGTGCAGTACACCTGTTCTCGCGATGCCAGATTTTTCCAAACCCTTCACTATTGAGAGTGATGCTTGCGGCAATGGATTGGGTGCTGTTCTCCTACAAGATGACCATCCTATTGCGTTCACTAGCAAAGCCCTCTCTGGTAAGAATCTAGCCCTCTCTACTTATGAAAAAGAAATGATGGCTATTTTGCATGCTGTACAGAAGTGGCGGCCATACCTCTTAGGGAGTCATTTTTGCATCAGAACCAATCACCAAAGTCTGAAATACTTCCTGGAACAACGGGTATCCTCTCCTACACAACAGAAATGGGTCAGCAAACTCATGGGGTATGATTATGAGATCACCTACAAGAAGGGTAAGGAGAATATTGTGGCAGATGCTCTTTCTCGCACATTTGATAATCAAGCTTCCCTTTCCGCTATTTCTATGCCCATTCCCAATTGGTTAGCGTCTGTTCAGCAGGGCTATGACAGTGACTCTTCTTTATCTCAAATCATTCACCAGCTAGCCAATAATCCTTCTGCTATACCACATTACTCTTGGGATGGTGCTTCTCTTTGATACAAGGGTCGGCTAGTGCTTCCTCAGAACCCAGCTCTACATCAGGCTATTTTTTATGAACTCCATGCTTCTCCTTCAGCAGGGCACTCAGGCTTCCTCAAAACTTATGAGCGAGCAAGGAGAAACTTCTTTTGGAAAGGGATGAAACAGACGATTCAACAGATGGTGGCTGAATGTGATACTTGCCAACGCCACAAGGGTGAAACGACCCTCCTTCCTGGCTTGCTCGAACCATTGCCCATCCCTACACGGATTTGGACTGATATTTCTATGGATTTCATTGAAGGGCTTCCCAAATCCGGTGGCAAGACAGTGATCTTGGTTGTGGTTGATCGTCTCTCGAAATATAGTCATTTTTGTGCCCTCAGCCACCCCTATACTGCCTCCTCTGTTGCACAAATCTTCATGGACCAGATATTTCGTCTTCATGGACTCCCTTCTTCCATTGTCTCTGATCGTGATGCAACTTTTACCAGTCATTTTTGGACTGAACTGTTTCAGAAAACTGGCACCAAACTGAAGATGAGTTCGGGCTATCACCCACAAACTGATGGTCAAACTGAAATTGTCAATAAATGCTTGGAAACTTATCTTCGTTGCTTCACTTCTGAACAGCAACATCAGTGGGCCAAGTGGCTCCCTTTAGCTGAATGGTGGTACAATACCTCTTACCACACTGCCTCTAAAATGACTCCATATGAAGCAGTCTATGGTCAGGCACCTCCAGTGCTCCTTCCCTACACTCCCAACAGCTCACCAGTCCAGGCAGTTGACATAGTTCTCCGCAGCAAGGATCAGATTCTTTGTACCTTACAGGATAATCTTCACATGGCCCGTAATCGGATGAAACAGCAAGCCGATCAACACCGTTCTGAGCGCTCATTTCAAGTTGGGGATATGGTTTTTCTTCGTCTACAACCATACAAACAATCCTCCCTAAAGCTGAAAGGGCGTCATAAGCTGGCCCCAAAATTTTATGGGCCTTATAAGGTTCTGCAGAAGATTGGTTCAGTTGCTTATAAACTGGAACTTCCTTCTTCTTCCCGCATTCATCCAATCTTTCATGTTTCTTGTCTAAAGAAAGTTCTGGGTACCACTGTCAGAGCACAAACTACTCTCCCTGAAATGGATACGGAAGGATCCATTATCCTGGAGCTGATGGCAATCATTGACCAGCGCACTCGCCAGCTTCGCTCTCGCTCCATCTCTGAGGTCTTGATTCAGTGGCATGGCATGCAACCAGAGGATGCTACCTGGGAACCCCTTCTTCAGATTCAACAACAATTTCCACACCTTAAGCTTTGAGGACAAAGCTTTTTTCTAAGGGAGAGGGGATGTTAGGAACCTGTGTGTTCCTTCTATTTATTTTGTTAGAGTAGTGTTGTTGGACGCATATGCTTTGTAAGTCGTCCCGTGAGTATATTTTATTATCCCACATGCATAGGTAGTATTACTTTTCTAGATCGTACTCAGTATATAAGAATAGGTTGAGGCCCTTGATGGGCACGGACGAATTTATTGTATTGAGCTTGCTCAAAGGAGGTTACCCCCTCGAAGTGGCCTGCGATCAGTAGATTCATTCTGAGTTCTGCTATCACTTTGTATTCTGTTATTTCGAGCATTCTCACGATATTGCTATAAGGAGGTTCATCACAACTACAATGATCAAAACTAAAAAGAAGCTGATTCAAAACATAGTACAACCTAAAACAAAGAAAACCATGCTAGGAAAATGATCCTCAGGCCTAAAACACTCAAGATATCCACCATATAGAAAAAATGCCAAAAATATGATAGAAAGAGTATGCACCAAAATCTAAACAAAAAGGACCACATTTCTAAAAAGATGACAAACCCTTCTTTTCAAAAATATAAAGTTTTCAAAAAATGGGCATGGGATACAAAAGATATGCAAGCCGGAGTCAAAAATAGAATTTTAGACTTTAACTAAAACAATGGGAAATAAAAATGTATCAAAACCTAAAAATACCTACACCAATTTCTTCATCTTGGAACCAGCTTTTCGGTGCTTCTTTTGGATTAGAAAAATACCTCTGTATGCTCAAGTTATGGCCAAAAAACCACAAGTAGGTCAAAAAGGACCTAAGAGATGTGCAAGAGGATGATGATGTAGTGCTGATGTCAGCATTTTACTGTCCTAAATTTGACAGCTTGCAGCCCATCACAACAAATAAGAAGCCATGTGGCAACCACGTGGCAGTGCCACATGAATGCCACATGGTGAAGAAGATGATGTGGTAGGGTCCACGTGGAAAAGTGCCACGTGGCAACCCTGCCACGTGTCAGGTGAGACAGAACTCCACTTGGGCACTGAAATGACTATGCTGTTGATAGGGCATGAGTAGAGGATGAGTGGAAATAATTAGCAGACACTAAGAAAATCAGAGACAACCCCTGCAGAAGCTGAGCATGGGAGGAGCAAAGTGGGGGCACCTCCGACGGTGGGTGGTGGTCAGGTTGAGATTGAGGCTGAGCGTGGCAAGGGTGGCATGTCAGCATCAGGTGGAGCACAGGTAGCCGCTAGGTGGTGCCACTATGGTGTGTTGGTGGCACTACAATTATTATTTTTTGCTTTTTTTGCTCACAGATCCGTACGATCTGTACGAAAAAGGCCTCTGAGTAAATTTTTTTGGCCTCCCGGAGCCCTGTCTTCAAAAATGAAAAGTTTTATATGGATCCTAGCTGAAAAGCGCCTTTCGGATCCAATGGAAGCATCCATTTGGGTTGAAAGTGCTCCAAAAATTTGCTGTTCCCATGATTTGAAGAAAAATGCACAAACAAACTAGGGTTTGTGACTTCAAATCATGGCTTCAAAAACTCTTCAACCAAGCAACAATAGGGAGGCTCTGATACCATGTTGGAGTTGATGAAATCCAACTCTAAAGATGCCCAAGATCACCTGCATTGAAAAACCTGTCAAAGAGAATCCAAGGAAGGAAGAGCGTGGAGCAAGGGATAAACCCTAAATAGACATGAGAGAGAAAATATGCAAACACAAGAAAAAATGTATTTACAATGAGAAGTGATATCAGATACAATGAGGGAGAGACCACTTATAAAGGCCTCATGGAATCTTCCAGAATGAGCTAGAAGATGTTAGGAGATAAGTGTGACAACTAAGCATACATCCACATTAGGTGGAAAGTCCTCAAACAATGTGAGAGGATAAGTATGACCTAGGAGAGAACAAACTCTCGTATTGTCAACAACTTATAACAAACTCCTAGACTACAAATAATAAATAAATGCATTTACCTAAGTAAGCTTAAGTAAATAGAATAAATAATTAGTAATTAATTATTTACTCTAACATTTTCTTGTCACACTATTAATCTTTCTTAAGTGATAGATCCATTGTGCAATCACCATCATTGCAAACTTCACCTTTTTATCATGAACATCCTTTAATGAAAACATGAATCCATCATGGCAACATCCAATTACTTTATCAATTTCTTTGGGGAATACTTCTTTATTGTTAACTCTCTAGATCACCTTCTTTGTAATTTTGTAGGGTTTGTCAAGCCACATGTACTCATTGTGCATCATACTATGCATGAATATAACCCAATCATCTGTAAATATATTGGGAGTATCAATGACATAGTACAAGGTTGTCTCTTCCAGATCTTCACATCCTAGTTTTCATGCAATATTATGATAGAATGATTGATCCATTGCTCAAATTTCCCCGTCTCCCAATTCACATAGCTTGGCCTTTATATAAGCACTTATATTTTCAACAAGAACATAGGGTGTTGGCTTCTAATAGAACATAATTATAATTACTTTATTAATTGCAAGATGCACCTAGGGGTTACCAAATTCCAATGAATATTACACCCAGGAAAGGATATGGACCAACTGATAAAGAAAGTCAACTTTCTACACTTTGAACTTTACAAAATTCAGGTGGGTACAACTAGGATTAGATTCATTCTTTCTATGAAAGTACTACTCCAATCCTTAAGAAGTAGATAATAAATCCAAAATCTTCTGCACTTATGTAAGATGAAATAAATATGCGAGAGCTAATCACACCATTTATTTTCCCATAAGCCAAAAGAGGGTTAGAATTTCATATTTACAACCTTAAATGAAATAAAATGATTTTAGTTGATTTTAAGACTATAAAGAAAATCAATACTTGCTTGATTGTAATAATACAACTAGTGCCCTATACATTGGTACTTTTCAACCAAGATTACACATCATGACCCCATGATCTATTCATTTACCTTGTAGATTTAAATCAATCAACACTATGAATCTTCTTCTTAAGGTAATCTACAATTCTGTCTAATCACTCTAAGCATTTATTTAATCCTTTGGATCAATACCAAAACATGGTGAAACATTCAATTTAAAATAAGCTATGACTATTATTTATACTCTTTTTTCATAAAACACAAAAAATCATAAAATATCACAGAAGGAGATAAAATTCACAATGATAAACTCCTTGTAATAATTTTTTACTAAATTCCTTTAACTTAATACATCAAAATGTATAGCGACAACTCAAAATAACACCAACAGACCATTATTGTGACTTTATTTTCATTAATTTATTCTCAATACAAGCACAAGTACACTAACACTTAACATCGACAAAGGGCTGACGAATATAATATGGTACTCGTGATAATGAATTTTCAGACACTTTCACCCAATCTTGGAAATCCTTTTATAATGAAGGATTGCAACAAGCTTTAGATCTGGGAAAATGAAACATGCCACAATATAATTGGAGACAAAGTATGTGTTACAAAAAAAAAATTATTAGAGAGGAAAAAATGTGTAGTTAGTCCTTTTGAAAGGCTGATGTTGTCATCTTTGGCACATGTGACTTTTCACCCTTTCTCCTTAACTACATGTTGTCTTTAAATTAAACCTCCTCATGTTTTTTGTTATCCTAGTGGGCTCTCAGGGGATGAATCATCAATTGATATGTACCTTTTTACCCATTCTTCATAATCATCATTACTTGGCCATAGGTATGCCATGATTTTATCAATCACTTATCTATAAGGACTATATTTTATAGTGCATTATGTAATGTCCTTTTCAAAGTTTTCATAATAAAGCCAAGAATTAAGAAGATTCCTTATGAATATTTCAAAAAGCTTCATATTTATGATCTTGACTAATTTCATTATCCAACTCATAAATTTTTTCTATGGCCTCATTTTGCCAATCTACAAATGGTTTTATATTCTTGTCCTTATCCAGAATGGGAAGCATCAACATGTCACTAAACCCGTCAAAGTTGTCCCTCCATTCAATCATTCTAGCCTCAATTATTTTTGGAAGAACTGTGAAACTAGTAGTGATTCAACTAATTTTGAAGTAGGGATAGCATTAAGTGGTTTATCCTTATCTACCCTTGTACATAACCCTATCACTTTCATCATTTCAACTCTCAAGACCCACTTCTCAAAGGCAGGCTTGACAAATAATCTATCATTCTAAAATTTATTTATAGTCAAATGAATCAAAGAATAAACTTCATGAATTATGTACATCCTAGAATTTATTTTCTCATGTAAGAATATCAAATATTTTTTGAAACATCTCACTCTTATTTATTTAAAAATATTCTTTCTCTTATCCAACTATCATTCTTAACTTAACAATCTCTCTTTGCAAAGCCTCCATATCTTTATTTTTCCAAAGGGAAACTTCTTGTACTAGCACAAAGGATTTTTTTTTTACTACCTACACTAAACTAAATTGATTATATGGGCTTGCCACACATATCCCTATTGGTTTGGAAACTTCAATTTTAATCACCTTCCTTTCCAATGCCTCCACTTTGGTCTGTAATCATGTGCAAAGATTTTTTCCCCCTCATATTCTTGGAATACGTGTCTATATTTCAAGGTTAACTCTTCATATTTATTCTTAGATTGCTTGGCAACATCATCAACATATGTGGTGTGATGCTTCAACCCACTTGTGACATTAGTAAGTCTAGCATCTCTAACTCTTTGCAAAATGACGTTACCCCTTATGCCAATATCCTTATCAATAACTTCTCTTTGTGTACTAGAGGAAGAGAAAGATCAAATTACCAATGTGGTATAATCCTTTTTGTAATATGTCCCCTTCATGAGCTTATCTATTGGTATGGTCTCTACATGATGTGTTTTCACACTTTGTGTGACTAAATAAAAAAAAATTGCATCAAATATATCCATGTTTGGCAAGACTAACATCCTTGATTCCCAAGCCAACCTTAAACATTCCTCAGGAGGAATGACATCAAATTTATCCATCATTTCATCTTCAATTTTTTCATGCCTGAATCCAACAAGGCAAAAACACAACTAATTTTTTTTTTGCAAGATATATTAATGTTTATAATTTAATCAAATGACTTGATGCTTAATTTGAAAGGGTTTACACTCATATGAAGTTGTGGTTATTTTTTAATGGTACTCATTATGACTGAATGTGTATAAGTTGCATTCTAAGGTTGCAAAATTACATCAAAGTTTCAAATATTGCTGATTGATTTGAATTTTTGATTAGATAAGGAGATACATAGTCTACACTTAACTTGGAGATGTTAAAGTTAACTAATGGAACGAAGATTGTGCCATTCAAAATTTGGACTCAAGTTTTCTATGGTAGGTTGCTGGGTTGACTATCAATGTGTGTAATACTAAGTGAAAATTATATTTTGGATGATAACCCTTCACCTTCAATGCTATTGACTAAGATACTTCACAATGCATGTGAAAAATTAATTTCTCGAGTCAATGGTTCTAGGGTATAGTGATGTGAAGATGTTTTATGATTACCCTAGTTGTGTTCCACTTCAATTAGATGCAAAAATTATATTCCTCTTTGATAAACTTCTTACTACCTATCTTTTCTTTTCTTAACTCTGATCATTTGAGTATGCACTACTACTAGGTCTCTATTATTATTTATTTAAATTGATTCTCTTTTTCCTCTTTACATGTCTATAAATTAGAAACAAATATATTAATTGAAAATATGTTCAACATTTTATATATATATATATATATATATATATATATATATATATATATATAATAAAATCAAATATAGATATTATTAGATTCTTTAGTAAACTAAATGAATTTTACAAATTATATCTACCTCCCAAACTATTTATTAAAACTAAAATTTAATTGTAAAGAAATGTTAACAATGTTTTAAAAGGAAAACTAAATATAGTAGAAAAGAGTTTTTTTTTGAGTTCTTACTTTTTTTAAAACTATTTACTACATAAGTAATTAAAGAGATTTTTATTAAAACATTTAAATTTTTTTCCATTTTTTTTACCCTTATATGTAATTTTTTGTTTAATTTATTATTTATACTTTTTCACAATGTACTTTACTAATTTAACCAACCCTTAAATAAATTCTATTTACTAATATTTCTTTATCTTTTCACTATATCCTAGCTTAATCTTTATCTAACTACAACTTAAATAATAAATAAAATCATATACATAATGTAACTCTAATAAGATTTAAATTTACCTATCTACCAATCTTACCTATGCCCCCCTCCCCCCCCGCCCCCCCAAAACATAATCTAAAATAAAAATATATATTACATTTTCCAAAATATATTATTCCTTAAACTATGTAAACTTACACTCTTTAACATATTTTAAAAAAACTATAATAAAAATATATTAATCCCCAAACTATGATAACTTACACCTTTAACATATTTAAAGAAAAAAACAACTATAATCAAAATATATTAATCCCTAAACTATGCTAACTTATACCTTAACATATTTTTAAAAAAAAAACTCTTAACATATTTTTTTAAAAAAAACTTTCTTTTCTATAAACATATCACCATATTTACATTCACAAGCCTAATTTAATACAATTTTATGTATATTTAAATTTTCTTTAGAAAGAACTAAAAAATAAAATAAAATAACAACTATCTAACCTCTATACTCTTTACTCAAAATAATTAAATATATATTAAAAAACAATTAACCACCCCAACTTTTTCCCATATCCTATATCTAACTTAACACATTAGTAATTTTTTCATTGTACTAATATTAAATAGAAATTTTCATGGATTTATTTATACTTATTAGCATCCCTAAAAGCAAATTACATTATCAACTTTTTTTCTATCTTTAAATCCACCCAAGAAACTTAAAAAATAAATAAATTAAAACAAACCTAACCACCTAACTCCCTACCCCATACCCCACCTACCTTCTAACTACTTCCCAACACCTCCCCCCCTTTTCTCTCACTTCCCATGTGGGAAAGTGGAGAATAAGGAAGGCATGCTTCTTTAGGTGCCTAAAATTTTTTTAAATGCTCTCTTTTCAAGGTAAGGCCGCCAAGTTTCTTGGAAGGAGAAGTATGTACTCTTGTCATAATAAATTTTGCAGGCTACCTTCTAGGTTGGAAAATTATATTTTAGTTTATTTAATTATTTAGGTCCTTGCTTATTAGGTAGGATGATAGTGTACTTGATCTTTTGTGTAACGCCCTGCCAAGGGATCCAAAAGAAATAACCTAAAGTTTTACTAAGTTTGCCAACATTTTTTTTTTGAACAAGAAAGAATAACATACACATCAAAAATATAGTAGTGGAAGCAATAACATACAATCAACTAAAGCATACATAACAGTTTATATTTCTTAAGGATCCCAACACGTTGAATCACATATAAATTTAAATTAATACTAAGTCCATCAAATACGACCTCCATATGAAAGAATAATTCTAAAGTCCAATATCCTTTAAATAATATACATTTGATCCGAATTCCTCTTGGAAAATTAAATCGAAATGCTCAATCATCTACTGTACATGTCACAGGGTATGAAAGGCTTAAAAGAATACACATATGTAGAAATAGAAATACATCCTCCTCCTCTGATCTATGATACAAAGTACAATAAAAATAAATGAAACCATCCGCCATACATGATACATCCATCCATCATAAAAGATATAAACATCCATCATAAAGTATAACCATCCATCAAATGATACATAGAAAGAATAAAAGTAAATCCAGGCAAGGAAGCTCCAACCATGGTGACTATAGACAACTCTCAATGGTAAGAGTGAAAAAGCAATACCACCCGACTACGTGGGACCTAAAAGGCCCACTCCCACCATGCTAAGGATATAGTCTCAAGTCCCAAACATGATATCAAACCAAATATCAAAAGTACTCTCTAAGTCTAGGAAATCCTAAAAGTAATCTAACTCAAAGGTTCTAAGATAGATAGAAATCTAATTCCTAGAGGCACACAAGACATGCAGGAAACCTACTATGTAAGCGGGCAAGTGTCATCACATGAATCACATTGGAGTTATCCTAGCAGTCTCTTAGGACCTCAGGGTTCGTAGTGATCACTGTGCGGCCACTAGTATCCTCTCGTACTGACAAGGAATACTACAAAATGCAAGGTCACAACCAAGCGTTCTCTCTACTCCCATCCTAGTCTATACTAGCACTTGAGGCATGGGAGAGAACATACAAAGACTCTTAGTAGGTTCATTTTAATCTCATTTAGCGTAATGTTTTCACTTATTAAACAACTTACAATGAGTTACCTTGGCAGCCACTTAGGGCCTCGACCCCATTGCAAGCCACTTCCTGACACTACATATAGATTACCTACCCTAGGCTCATAAAAGTATAAATCAAGAATCATATAAATATCACCTCAGCCCTATACAAGCAACTAGAAAGCATAAAATATAATCCACAATAATCACATCAATTCTTTGCTAGCAACTGGAAAGCATCAAAGATAAATCACAATATCCATCGGTTCTCAACAAGCAACCGAAAAGTATCCCAATAATACTAATCAACGACTCAAAATGGTTAAGTAAAACATGTCACAACATGAAATCATCAAGAACATAGCAAAGACTTTAGTCCTATCAAAGTGATTGAAAAACAACCCAAATATAAATGATCGAGGACTAAAAAATGGTTAAATTAGATATCTCATAGCATAAATCTTGCCATCCCACAAGGCACTGAAAATAATAATCAATAATATAAACATACTCAACATAGAGCATACCATCACATACCATGGTTAAGTAAAAGTAATCAAGATTGAGTTATCATGATACCACACTCACAAAACTTCCAAGCCTTTGGTAGACGTCCTAAAACTAGTGAACAATCTAGTCAACCCCAAACCCTAAACACAGATAACATATAAAAACAAGATGCAAGTACATGTTTTAGTTCATTTTGAATCACATGGTTGGGTTAAATACAAGGTCTTCATTTTGTTCCAGTGTATGTTTCAAGTTAAAAGAATTCCCCGTTTACCTTATAGTTAACCCATGAATTTGTTTAAATAAAACAAAGATTAATCCCAATAATTTTTGAAATCAATTTCCTAAAATTTACTAAGGGTATATTATATGTTCGTTTAAACTTGCTAATATAAATTCATATTGCATTTCGATAAAATAATTGTGGTTTTGCTAAAGTCAGGATTTGAATAATCTTCAACAAATTTACAGAGGTCTCCTATTTATGTAATACTCATAATAAATTAAATTAAAATTTATTTTAAAATAAACTAATATCTATATATATATATATATATATATATATATATATAACATTTAATTATTTATTATTAATTAATTTTAATTAATTTAATAACTCTTAAAAAAATTAATTAATTATTATAAATTAAATTTTTTTAATAAATTTTATTTAATAAAAATAATATTAAATAATTTATAATAATTAAAAATTAAAAATCTTTTAATAAAATTTAATTTTAATAACATTAAAAACACTTAAAAAAAATATTATTGACATGTGTTTTTAAAAAATGTACGACATTGTTACTACAGTCATCGACCCTTTAATAAGGGTGGCCACCGTGGCTCTGCCACGATAGTGGCCTGTCGCGCAACCTTTAAAGGCTATCGACAGTCCATTGTCGTGGATAGTGCCGCCGGTTGGGGGGTGGGATGTGACTATCCACCTTCCAAACAATTTTTTTAAAATATATTTTTTGTAAAACATTTTTTTATTAAACATTTTTTTGTATATATATTTTTAAAAGATAATTTATTTTATGAAATTCTGTATACGCAGAATTATAATGAATTTCTTTTAATTTTTTTAAAACAAATTCCCAACATTAATATGATGGAAAATTTATTGCGATTCCCCAATTAATATATATATTTTTCTAGAAGGTTTTTTTTCCCATTTATATTCAAACGCTTCTCGATAAATTTCTCATTCCTCTAATTTACTGAAGAGGGTTATACAGATCTTTTGATTTTCCAATAAATAGAAGATTTAATATTCTTAATAGGAATTCATATTACTGAAAATATTTGTCATAAGAATTCTTCAGAAAACATTCAATAGACACGATGAAGATAGGAAAGAAAGGAGTGTATTAAAATATGTGAAAATCACGAGTGTCTACCTAGAAATTGATGCTAATTCAATATGCCTCAGAAAACCGTAGAAAAAAAAAATCCCTCCTCTCAGAACCTTCTCCTTTCCAAAAATTTCTTCCTTCTCAAAAATTTGCCATCCTTTGAAAATGAACCCCCAAGTTGTGATATGGAGTTCTTGTGAGGCCTTGCCCTGACCCATCGTAGCATAGTGATACATTACTATTATTTTGATATTCACGACTCGAGATGTCGAGACATTATCTGATGCTTAGAACATACTATATTATTTCATGTTGTGTGATGTTACTTTCAGATATATTTGATGTTTGTCATTTAATGTTACATGTATATGTATGTTGATGAAATCAGTAAATGTAGGATTGAGACTTTGATTTAAGAGATTTTAAATGGTTAAGAATTAAGCAGGATGAAGAAACCCTTATTGATGTATGTTTCAATTTATGTGGATTTTTGATGCGTATACATATATGTACATGTGATTTTACGGGACTACTGATGTGTGCAATGAGTGTGCAGATATTTTAGCCAAGAAACCCTACGGAGGAATAGAACTGATCTCTATGTGCTAATTTTGGAAATCTTGTTGTTCATAATTCAAGTATTGTATTGTGAGATGTATGTATGTATCTTTCTATGTTTAGTGAATGTTAGTGTTCGTAACTATGTTCTTTTAGTGTCGCTTGACACTCGTAATTGTTTATGTTCTTCTGTGTGCTGATTAGGGTTAGTTGTATAACCTTTGGACCCAAGTTGGACTAAGTTAGTGTCAGTTTGCTAATTTGGTTCTTAATCAAGTTTAGTCATCCCTAATCTGGATTAGTGCTTAATCTGCATTGATAGAGTTGTTAGATGGTCCTATTTTATTCCTAGCTTTTGTTTGGCTCTAAACCTATTCCTAAGGCTTCAAAACATGAAATAATTATACCCAAGGGGTATGGGTATGGGTTGGGGGTCTTTTCCAACCCCTAAGCCCCTTTTATTGACTTTTGAGGTCACTCATAAAGTCTCTTTTTGCCTTTGTGCGAAAATTGACTATGGCTACCATGACTTGCATCACCCCACCTCCATTTAGTGTTTAACCATAGTGTGGGTTGAGTTAGGAGCTTCTAGATTTGTAGGTGGGTGGGTGAAGTTATTGATCTTTTTGGGTGGTTGAGTTGGAGGCTTATTTAGAGGCCTTTCTTGGACTAGTGGGGGTTGTTACCCAATCTCTACATTTAGAGAGGAGTCTTGGAAGATTGGAGCAAGGAAGGGAAAAGCTCTACTCAAACTTATTCATTGCCATTACCTCTTTGTGAAGGTAGGAATTCTCATCTCCCTTGTACAGATTTTCATGTTTGTTTCATGCTTTTGCTACCTTGTTGTTGTTTGAATGTTTGTATGTTTGTGGGTATGTTGGGAAGATTTGAAAATCATGTTATTTTGGATGATTTCCTTTCATGTTTATGTTTGCAATTTTGAGATTTTCTTGCATGGATGTTTTGGTATTACTCACTCTTGGATAGGGCAGAAGTGACCAATTTTGGGAAAGGTCTATTTAGTTGGACTCCAACCAGTGTAGAGTCTCTTCTCAAGATGAGAAGAGGGAGAGAGGGTAGGGTGTTATGGGCCCCTACTTGTCAGCACAAACCTCGTATGAGTATGGCATGTTAAAATGGAAGAACAAAAGTTCTTGGTTTATAGCCCCGATTGGGCATCTATTTTGGTGTTGTGCTTGACTTCTCCTATTGGAAGAATCCACCTTTCCCTAGTGTTGATTCATTGTGAATCAAATTTTGATAACCTTGTATGTATATGCATGTTTGAATTGTTCTTGATCATGCTTGTGGTCACCTGATCAGATTCTGTTCCCTCCATGGTTCTTGAAATGTGTTGTAGAAATTGTTATGAATCCCTTGATGAGGGTCATGAAGAAAATTCAATTTAAGTGTTGTAATTTAGGATTGAAATCCTATGTAATTTTGTTGTAAATGGCAACGAAGCCGGGTTTTCTTCCTGGTTCTTTCTCGGCTGAGCCTTTGAATCAGGTTTGCCAATAAAATTGGTGTTGAGTATAATTTTTTATCATGTGATTCAATTGTAATTTTAAATTAGATGGATGCATTTTAGAAATAAGATGTTAAGATGATGGTTTAATTAAGAAATTTTTTAAAGTTTCCTTATATGTTAAATATGAAAACTATGTTGAGAAAAGAAAATGATTAGGGTTGATGATTCAATTTAAGTTGTTTGAGATATCAATGAATCTTGTATGAATGTGTCACAAGGATTAAATCTATGTTTGAAATCCATCAAAAAAGAAGAAGAAGAAATCATATTATGGATGTAGATTCAGCTTTCATGATTATCAAAATCAAACAATTCTTACATCATTGAATAAAACAGATAATTCATATCCTTGGTATATTAAGTTGCATCAATCCTTTTGACTTGCTTTTCAAAAAAAAAAATTACCCCCTCTTGGAAAATATATCAACTTCAAAAAAATCAATACTTAGAAATTTTAAGACAACAAAAAAAAAAGTGTTTTCAAGAGAGTAAAAACTCTCTGCCTTTTGTATGGGAGAAGCAATTAAATGGTTTTGGGCAACAAAGAATCTTTTAAAGATTCCTTTTATATTTTGTTTCAAAAAAAAAAAAAAAAATTTAATCAATTTTTAAATAAATATACAATCATAAAATAGGCTATGCATTAAAAAAAAAAAAAACCAACCCTAAATATCCTAGTCTTACCTAATTAACTTTTAGCCTTAACTTCTCCTTGGTAGGTGTCAGTCTTGGTTTGTTTTCTTTTTAAAAAAAAATGTTGTAAAGCAAAGACAATTGTATTTATGGGGGGGGGGGGGGGGTGATGTCACCCTGCCCCCATGTCCCATCTCCCATCCTTTTCTTCTCATTTTGGGCGGTCACCTCATGATGGGATGGGGGTTATATTGTTTTAAAAAAAAAAGACATGTATTTACACTTTGTCCTTTATCTTTTTTTTTTCCTCCCTAGTTGTTGGCTGCCACCTCACCTGGCAGTACGCATCCCACTTGGGCTTGCATGACTTGCCACCCACGCAAGGTCAAGGGGCTCGACCTGCCATGCGCAAGCCTTGGGCAGTGCGTGCGCGGGCCTAGGGTGTAGGTGGGGGCTGGGGGTGTAGTGTAGAGTAGGGAGTAGGTGGGGGATAGGATGTTGAGTAGATAGATGTTAGTTTGTTTTTATTTTAGTTATAAGTTTGATGTTAGTTAGGTTAGATTAGTTTGTTTGTTTAATTAATTTTTAGTTTGTGTCATGTTATATGTTTAATATTTAGTTTTATTTAATTGTAGTTCAGATTAGTTGTTTGTATATTATTAGTATTAGTTAAGTTAATGGTTATAATAAGAATTCAATTAGTCTTGATTTAAAAGTATAGATGTAAGTTAGTATTATTAAATTTGTTGATAGTACGTAGTTTTAGGAGCAATGTTAGTTAAATTGATATTTGTTTTTGGAAGGCTTCCAATCTTGAAATGTAATTAGTAGATTTAGTTTAGGTAAGTAAAGTTTAAATAATTAAAGATAGTTGATTTCGACTCTTTCAATTTTAGATATTATGGATGTAATCGTTCATTTAGATTGATTTCTTTTAATTATGATTTCTTTTAATTAAATTTTTAGATATATTTAGTTTTAGTATTGAAGTTAGTTAGAATTTTTGAGTATTAATTGGTTTTAAATTTAAGGTTATTGTTTATTTAAAATAAGTTTAAATGTAGATGTTAATTGCTTAGATTTTTTTTAACTAAGCTAATCTGAAGTCATCTACATTATTATTTAAATAAATTGTACTATAATGTTGTGCAAGAAATGTAAGATCATAACTTTATCGATATAAATCTAATAACAGAATTTTCAAAAACTTAACAATGTATTCATCCTCTAGAGTTTTAAACTTAAGATGTAACGTAGAGAATATACTTAAACTATGATCGCAAACTTATCAAACTTGAGCATTTAATTATTTTTTAAAAAAACTTGTGTGTTTTTGCCTTCGTAGTTTGGGCATGAGAGTTCTCTCCTAAAAATAGGGGCACTAATTGTGCATTCACCCTAGAGAACTCCTTGCTCACAACCCTTAACTCATTATTAACTTTTATTTATCTTTCTTTTATCTTTCCCATGCACATTCATTAATGAGTTAAATTACTTTATTAAATTTTTGCTCGACTTCTTTTTGATTAATTTATTAAATTTAATCTCATGCACGCATCGTGCAATCATGAAATTTTTAATAAATTAATTTCTTTTCCCACTTCTAAATTTATTTTCGAACATTAAATTTGATAACTATTTATTAACTTAAATAATAATATTATTTAGCATTTATTTGAAAATGAACTCTAAATATATTATTATTAAGTTAAATAAATATTATCACATTCTAAATTTATACTATAATTTTTTATCTTCAAATTTAATTCTTTTATTTAATTAATTCCTCAATTAATTAAATATAATTAAATATTAAAATATCATATTAAATTTTCATTAAATCAAATCATTAATTTAATCTTTTAATTAGACTAAATTAATAGAAACTTCACCAAAGACTCATAAAGTAAAATATGAAAACCTATCATAGAAAAACACACACAAATCAAACTAAAGGGTTATAATCATGAATTAATGTCATTCGATGCATTTAGAGGGTACTCAACTCAGATACTTGTCCTAATTTTCAATTAGGACAAATGGCTTAAAGGTTTAGGATTTGGACTTAAGAACTTATCTCCCCTCTCTTACCATTGAGATAATGCGATAAGGTACGCTCATCCTAGCAATTCAAAGAAGTTGATACCTGGTACCTGCAACCTGCATAAAATCCATGCATGTACAAACACAATATATACTAAGCTAAACATGCAATGTCAGGAAGTGGTGCATCTTGTAGATCTTGACTAGTAGGTGACTACAACTCCCTTCCTTAACCACATCAGAAATGCCATAAATAAAGAAAACAAACACACACACCATACACATGTAGTATGGGGTAAGTATCCATAAGAAAACACATATAATGATCCATCTAACTAAACATCATCAATAACTAAAAAACATTGTAATAGTCATCATGTACACATAAAGTATAGAGTACCAAGTAATCTCATCATATATCAATTAAATTTGAAACAATATCTGATAATCTCAAGCTAATGCTACTAATCATCAAACATAAAACTAGCCTAAAAGAGTTTGGCAATGATAGAAAAAATGTAAACTAGGGGTAGGCACTACATTTTGAATAACCTCTTGACAATGCATAATTAATATGATGGTGACTTAATATAAATATAAATAAATAAATATTTTGGTGAAATAGTATTAGTAGGGGAAATATTATTTTATAATAATAATATTATTTAATTGACTGTATCATTGAAGAGGGATTTTTTTGCAAATGCCATACATTTTTCAGCAAGCAAATATACACCTATAGGTTGTTTTTGAAGTTAATTTTTTTTGACTAGTTTTCTTCATGGCTTCTTATGATTGTCTAGAAAAATGAATTGATCATATTTTAACAAAGTAAAATCCAATCCAATTCATATTCTATAAAGAAATCAAAGATTGTGTTCATAATAATTATCCTATTGCTATCAATTGAATTACAAGAATACTTCTATACGAAACATAACTGAAATCTTTGCGTGCAACTTCAGGAACAACAAGTATCCAACTTTCAAAATAGTTTCCATTTCATGAATTAAACTAAATATGATTCCATTTTCTAATCAAATTCATATTCTACAACTATGTATGAATCAAGATTGATTAAAAACATCTAATTATTCTATGAGCATGGAGAATAATGAAATAACAATGGATAATCTTATTATATCATACAATTGCCTACATTTATGCTTAACTTTTCTCTTCAATACATCCATATCCAAAATTAGGAACCAACATCATCACTACAATAACTCTTTCTTCCATGTTCCTCTCAAGTTTTTATCCAACAATTATCATGCATGCACATAAGGTGGTGAAGTCACTATATCAGTATATCCAATGGAGGGATCTTTTCTCTTTACAATACATAGATGATTCACAATCTTTCTAAAGACAAATGATTGAGAATAATAATAACACTCTTACAAACAAATTAATTCACATAACAAGATGGAGTTTATTTCTCCATTTCAACACATTACAATAGAGTCTTCTCTCCTATGCAAGGAATAGGCTACATGAACTCCAAGTTTCCAAGATTATCAAGTAAACCTACAAAATGAGATAAAATGGGGAACCATGGAGGCTCACCTCCCAACCTAGACCTCAAGGAGGCCACACACCGAGCTTGGGGAAACAAGGCACAAACGGTTGCACACCTTCACATTCACATACCATGCAAAAATTAGAACCACACAAATTCAACACAAAACAATACAACTAATTCCAAGGCTTGCACATAGTTTATACCATAGAATCAAGATATAGGGTGAAGGTGTTCTCTCTCCATGAGGAGAATTTCACATCCATGAATCTCATAAAATCACTTATTTCCATAAGTAACATGCCCTTTCAAGGCTTATCATTATCTTCCCCCTTCATGCACCTCATTATACCTGCCAAGAATGGAAGAAATCATAAGTCCATACTCCATTGAAACACATCAAAATCATCTCCACACATGGGAGAGTTTCTCAACTACATGGGTGAGCCCAACTAACCCCTTCACCCAAGCATCTCTTCCCTCCCAAGGGTGAGTGATGCTTCACACCCAATTTACACAACAAACAACATGAACAAAACAAGATTCAAGAAAGAATCACATAAAATTTTACACATTCAACATATATACAACAAGATTCTTCACAAACCACATCCACACCATAACAAATCTACTATGCAATGAAGAAACACCATATCAATCCTACAATGAAATGAAGAAAACACCATATAAAATCTACAATGAAATGAAGAGACACCATGGATCATGGATACCAACCTCACTTCAAGAAATGGAAAATGAAGGTTGTAGTAGAGCTCCTTATTCTCTTCCTCCAAACCCTAAAGGTCTCTAAAGTTAGAGAGTGGGTAAGTGGGTTTCTAGTTTGGCCATGCCCCTATATATGACTCCCATTTTTGGATTCAATGTAAAATGCATTCTTTTTGGGGTCTCCTAGGTCTTTTAGGTACCCTAGTGGTCACTAATAGCCTCCTAACTTAAAGTATTATAATGGGTAGGGTTTATTTTCATCACAAATACACCTTAGAGCTACTTTTTGGCCCTCACAATGCTAGGTAAAGTCCAATTTCAATTTTCCTATGATGGTAACCTTTGTTCCCCTTACTAAGTCAAGGAAATAATTATAATTCTTAATTAAGAAATTTAACTTGAGATAAGGTGGCTACATGATCCATCTTTAGAGAACATGTCATTTTCACATACGAGTACAAGTGTCAAGTGACACACACAAGATTAACTATACATCATACATGAAATGTTTTGAATCTACTCATGAAACACATACAGCAAACATACATCTCACGTTATAAAATAAACACATCACAACGAGGTTTACGAATCTTCTAAAGATTTACATTGGCAGTGTCATGTTAACATGTGTTTATACCTTGTTTCCCCATTAAGTTTCCATGATTCCTTTCCTACACACTAAACTCAAGCATCAATAGTCCAATGAAAAATCACATATAAAATACATATTAAAGTAAAGGTACATAATAATTTTGTTATTCCACCATGCACATATAACACATTCCATAATTAGCTTCCTATTCTCCATCATTTACATGTAAAGCATTTACTCATTAACCCTAAAAAAAATTGCATATTTCTAACTTTCCTAACAAGATCAAATTAAAAATTTAGATCACATCATAATTCCATTTCTTATCATAATAGTGAAATACTGAATAAATATCCATTGATTGATCAACTAAGCCAATTAAGTCCTAATGCATACCATAATGAAAGATCACAAGGTAAATATCATCGGATAAGTAGCAAAATTTACTGTCCATCAAGTATCAAATATATATGTTGAGACATCCAATCCTAAGTAACAAAATGGAAATGCAATATCTATGCTATGATGGGTCGAGGTGAGCCCTCACAAATTTCTTTCATGATCTCTTCTTCATTGGCATTAGGTCTTTGTGTCATTCTCTCTTCCTTCATTTGATGGCATTATCGTGCATGTTTCTCCACAAAAATGTCTTGAAATGAATGGATTTGACAAAATTTTCATCCTCCATGAACTCCTTACAAGCCTTCATTCTAACATCCATAGGCACTAAACCTTTCACTTCTTGGGAAGACATATCTGACACGAGCACAATATGTATGAGTGGCATTCCTTGCATAATCAATTATTAGGCACAAAGATAATATCCTCTTCTTCACCTTCTTCTTCAGGGGGTACATTAATCTCAACATAAAATTACCCTATTTCAATTTGTTTTCCCTTGTCTCTAATAGAGGTTGTTATTAGAGCCTTTCGAGTGCCTTATTTTCCAAGAAATAGATGATGATAATGCCTTGTTGGTGAAGGAATAAGAGGTGGTCATGGAGAAGGAAGACAAGGTGGTCTTCTAAGTGGATCTTCTACTTCTTGCATTGATATATCATAGGAGCATGTGATCATCTTGTAAATCTTTTCCTTTGATAGACTTTGAGACCACCATCTCTCATTATCCTCTTGGATGCCTCATCATCTTCAGGTTTTTCTCCATCCCTTGGTCTTTTCTTCCCAACCTCCTCCCAAGGAATCATATCAAATGCTTGGAGTAAGACATATAGGCCTTCTACATATTCAACAAATGTAACTTTCTTCTTCTTTGATTTTCCAAGTTTATCCTTCATAGTGAGATAAATGTCAACAAAATTGTTAAAAATGACATGCATTTTTTTGGACATCAAATGGATAGATAAAAGTGGGTAATACTTAGGATAAAATTCTTCTATCTTTTTAACGTATCCTCAAAAGAAAACCATTTCTTCATCTTCTTATCTTGCACCTCTAGATCAAAATCAATTCTAATTATATCCTCAGAGAAATAAAGCTCATGAAATCCTTGGGACTTCAAATTTACTCTTGTCATCACCATTATGTAAAAATCCTTTGCATCATTCACTCTCTTGGCACTAACCCCGATTTTGTAATGTCTAAATAAATTTTTAATTACTTTCCATTCTCCATTGATCATTACAAAATGGTAGAAAATAATTAAGTTTGGAAAGAAAGTGCCCTTATTTTCCTTGGGAGGAAGAACAATATCTTGTAACTTTTCAATCTGTCTCATTATCTCCAACCATCCAATTCTCATGGGAATCTCTCTTTGCATAACCAGAGGTCTTCTTGGAAGCCATAAATTCTAAAGATAGTGGTGTGAGGGTAGAAATAAATATCTCCCCATTGATGAGACAAGGGGGGAGTAAAATCATAATCAATTGTTCTAAAGAAAAGAAACACGAGACTTGGCATTCCTTCAAAGACTAGAAGGATCATCATCCTTAAAGCTTTTGCAAATTGATTCTCAAACAAAATAAAATTGGGATCATTCTAGTAGGGAGACATGATGGCTGACTATAAATGAACTAGTAGCACCTCACCATCATGCTCAAGCTCTAAAGTCACAAACTCTCTAAAGTGAGCCATGTTGTGATACAAAATCATAAGCATGAGCAAGGAGTACAGAGGGAATTTTGGTACCTCACCTTTATGTAGAGTTTCCAACCCTTCATTCATCTTTTCTTCCTATAAGGACTAGGATCCTACTATGCATGCTACATCGATATTAACAAAAAAATATAGAAATTCATAAATCTAATGCAAAGAAATAATAGTCAACACAATTAATTAATTCTTGAATAATTTGTAAGAATAATAATGTCTTTCCAATTTATGCTGACTAACTCATCATGCATCTCACAATACCCACTATGGCACAAAATAAATACATCATGAAACATGATACATATGAATGCCTTCAGACAACTGTCCATCTGTGAATCCATTTCTCCAAAGCCCTTGAACATTTTTCCACTAGTAACTCGAGATGGGAGTGTTGCCCAGGTGCTTTTACCACCCAACCATAGTAATTTTCTTTCCCGAGGTCCTTCTTAACATGAAGAAATCCTCGATACAACTCAAGAAGCCTAGTGACCCGAAATGATAGGATCAAATGGATCTAGTGCAGCCATAAAACTAACTACACTAGCACATTTACCTAACATGGATGCGGTAGCAAGATCAAACATTAACCAGGCATAAAATACACATATACAGAAAGTGGCTTTGGCCAAAACACTTAAACCATACTTTAAAACTGGTAGATAGAAAAAAATGCACATCATTTGCAATTCTACCCTTCCCTGTTATTCCACATTCAACACCCCTTTCGTATTATTACAAAAATGTATCTAGAAAGGAATTGAATTGAACTATAACTTTGTTACTCGTTAACACTAGTATCATGAAATAATGTACACATTGACACACTCCCTAAGGTAGGATTTATGGTAGAAGTCTATTAATTTTGAAATATAAGTAAACTTTTATTCTACACTGATCATGGGCTATACTTTTAAACTAGGCTTCTCATTAAACAATTAATCTAGAAGGAAATTAAATAAGTAATAATAATTCCTCATACTCAACTTTAAACATGTAAGTGGACATTTAAAAGAATTATTTTTGTCTATTTTCTTTGTTTTCCAAAATAGCAATTTTAAACTTCCACTCATATATATATATATATATATATGTACATATATGTATGTACACACACACATATACATACATATATGTATGTATGTAGACACATATATATGTATATGTGTGTGTGTACACACGCACACACACACACACACACATAGATACACACACACACACACATATACATAGATATATATATATATATATATATATATGTATATGTATGTAGACACATATATATGTATATTTGTGTGTGTACATACATATATGTACATACACACACACACGCACACACACATACACACACACAGATATATATATATTTATATATATATATATGTATATATATATGTATATATATATATATATATATGTATATGTATATGTATATATATGTATATGTATATGTATATATATGTATATATATGTATATATATATATGTATATGTATACATATATACATATATATACATATATATACATACATGCATATATATGTATACATATATATATGTATATGTATATATACATATATACAGATATATATATATATATATATATATATATATATATATATATATATATATATATATATATATATATATATATATATATATATATATATATATATATATATATATATATATACATACATACATATATATACACACACATACACACATGCACACACACAGAGACAAACACACACACACACACACACACACACACACACACACACACACACACACACACACACACACACACACACACACACACACACACACACACACACACATATATAGATCTCCATCATCTAATTACTTATCTCATTATAGAAATACAAAAATATAACTAATTGAGATTCCCATTTATTTAATCACTTGCATAAAAACAACAAATCACAACTTAACTTTAACTATCCGATTTTATTTTTATTTACTATCTACTTTAATAAAATGAAATTGTATTTTAGTTTGGGTTTATAAGATGAAAACTACAACATATATAAAAAAAAAAGAGCTCTATTAGAGTTGCCTATTGTGAAAAGTACAATATAAATTTTTATCACAATGTTCTTTAAAAGGCAAAAGAGATAGAATTATTGTCACTATAAATTGAAGATATTGCATTTATTTTTTAGAGTCGTGGTTGCTTTCAGCTTTTTTTAAGTAATTGTTTTTCCTTTTCTAATGGGGCATTCTCAATATAAGAATTAATTTCTTAGTTTTGTGAGAAATATATACTATCATTTAATTAGCATTCATATTTAATTGAATATATTATGTATGATCTCAATTTTGGACTTCAACAAATCTAGATGTGGCCAAAATCAATTTTGTAGTCTTTTATTACATATTAAATTACAATCATAAATTTTGATAGTATGTGGTTACAAAATACATGTGTATGAAGAAATATAATGAAAAATATTATTGATTGTTCAATGCAATTGTTTGTAACATAAAATTGGAAAAGTACTTAGGAAAAATGAATTAGGAGTTATAATGCACATGAAAAAGTAGAAAACTTGAGAAGAAACTAAGTTAAATCCAAATGCCTTCCATATGTAGGTAGTCTAGTAGTCGTTACTTATTAAGCTTTGGTGGAACGACCTAGTCATAATTTTGTGTAGCACTGGGCTGCCACACTAGCCAAACCCGTTTTTGAAAAAAGATTTCAAATTTTAGGTCTTTGAATTGAGAAGAAACTCTTTATGAGATTCATGATGAAAATATTAAATTTAATTTGGAAATAAAGAAAATCTGAATAATGGAGATTTTTTTACCATTCTAGCTAAAAAATTAAGTCAAAATTGCATTCACTATGAGAATCTTTGGAGTCAAAGAATTGAAGAGAAAAATGAGGTATAAAGCAAAATTTTATTCCATTATTTGGGAAATCGCACATATGAAACCCTAATTCAATGGGGTTGTGGAAAGAAGAATCAATTTACCCCAAATTTAAATCACCATACCTAATGTCTCCAAATTGACACCTTCAATTATTGTACTCAAAAAGCTTCAGACAGTGAGCCACAGAGCTCCTGCTTGAAATTATTTAGCTAATAAGGCTATCCATGTACAAAGTAGCTTCACTTAAACCCTACCTATAAAATATATAATAATTTTAATTAATTAGAATAATAAAGTAAAAAATTGATAATATTAAATATAATTTTATTACTAATTGATTAATATTTGATATATATTTTAGAGATTTTGGCCCTAGATAATCATAAAATAATTGTACTAGATTTTAGTCTAATAATAAAGTATTTTAAGAAAGATATAATTATTTATATTATATTTTTACCTTTTCATTTATTATTATACCTTTTTTCACAAATAGTATATTTTAATATATACATTAGTTAATTTTCATCTTTCACAAATTAAAGTATTTAAAATTTAATATAGTCAACTACTAGAGTGACTGGTGATAAAATTAATATTTATAAACCCAAAACTATTTATTTCCATACAATGTTATTTTTAAAAAGTGAATGCTAAAATTTCAGTTAGTGCTTCCAGAAAATTCGCTCCTATAAGACCCCAAATATAAGAGCCAATCAAGTTCAAGTAAAATATTTTAAAGATATTTAGATGCTAAAAAACTCATATATAAATAATCCAAAAATTAAAACTTAAAATTAGAAGGAAAAATAATTAGATCTAATTTGTTGAGATGTAAAAAATTAATCACTAGATATGTTGAACTGATTACAATATTATGAGCCTACGACAAATACAATAAGAATAACAAATTAGTGAACATAAATATATTTTAAAAATAAATAATTTTAAATCTATATTTGTTTTGGGAAAAATTAATTGCTGGCCTCCACTGAAGCATTAATTCCCTACCTTATAATATTAAATAAAATATATATGGGAACCTGACTCTATATTTTTACCAAATTCT